>JAOTOL010001604.1:1035000-1152500 GCA_034440575.1 Imbricaverruca yamaguchii
CCGCGCCGGCAAGCCGAAGTGCGCTTGATTTGTTCAGCTTGACTGCAGGATACAGCTGCTCTCTCTCCCCCCTCTCTCTCTCTCTCTCTCTCTCTCTCTCTCTCTCTCTCTCTCTCTCTCTCTCCCTCTCCTCTCTGTCCCTCCTCTTTCTCCCTCTCTCTCTCTCTCTCTCTCTCCTCTCTCTCTCTCCTCTCTGTCCCTCCCTCTTTCTATCTCTCTCTCTCTCTCTCTCTCTTTCTTTCCTCTCTGTCTCTCTCTCTCTCTTTCTATATCTCTCCCCCTCTCTCTCTCTCTCTCCCTCTCTCTCTCTCTCTCATAAATAACAAAAAGTGAGTATGATATTAATCCGACTGTTTGACGAGGAAGCCGACTGTCGCCCTCGCCGGGAGGCATAACGGGCACCACGGAGGTGCAGGTGCACTCATGGCAGGTTATATTAGTGTCATGAATTTAACCTGTCCCGTCTCGGTGGGGTCTTCAACCGCCCCTCCTCGGGTTTTTCGCGGATAGTGAACGAACCGCGCACGGCAGTGCGCCCAAATTTGGCATACCTTTTCTCACATCAATTGCAATGGCATGCTGTTTCAAAATTTTGAAGTCAGGTCATCTAGGGTCAACGAGTTAGTCGAGGTCAAGTGAAGTCACCTCCAAAAAAAGTTCAACCAGTCGTCACGCTTTAACGGATGAAGATATTTTAATGAAACTTTCAGCGTTTGCTTATCTTTAGGGATGCAATAAAACATACGAGTGGATTTTTTCTTTTCTTTTCTTCGTTTTTGACTACACATAAATTTTGCGTATTTGCCAAATTGTGTTCAAATAGAGGATTCTGGCTAAAGTAAGCATTTTTCTTAATGCAAGTTGACTTCCAACAACGTTTCTCGGTCAGCTCTACCCATTGGAAAAGGAAAATTGAAGAAAACTTGAAAACTAAAAATTGTAAAATTTCAACAAAGAAAATTTTGGGTGGGCCAAAAAATTAAAGCCCTGGTCGATTTCGCTGTCCTCGTATTGTTTTGGGGGTGGACACGAACCCTACTCGTCGAGCGTTTCCGATGATACCTCTTTCGTTTTCGTACGATGCTTAGTTTGGATTTTACAGGGAGGTTAATAACACTCCCCACCCACCCCCACCAAAACATAATGTGAGGATCTGACCGGAAAGACGGCGCGGGTTAATCTCGGGCAAGGCGGATCGAATATATTACCTCCTGGAGGACCATGCCATAATCCGAGCCTGTCAGCTGTAACCAGAGCTTGTCATGTAGCCTAAACCGGGCCTGTTATGTAGCTATAACCAGTAACTGTCATGTAGCTCTAACCCGAGCCTGTTATGTTGCTGTAACCTGAACCTGGCATGCAGCTGTATCCCGAACCTGTCATGTAGTATAACCTTAGTCTGTCTTATAGCTGTAACCAGAGCCGGTCATATAGCTGTAGCCCGAGCCGGTCATTTGAAGGAGAGCGAGACGATTTGTACTGTAGCAGGTCGGCTGACGCCCGGATGCCGACCAAGTGTGGATCTATGTACAGCCCGGTCGGCGACCAAGTGTGGATCCATGTACAGCCTGGATGGCTGCCAAGTGTAGATCCATGTACAGCCTGGATGGCTGCCAAGTGTGGATCCATGTACAGCCTGGATGGCTGCCAAGTGTGGATCCATGTACAGCCTGGATGGCTGCCAAGTGTGGATCCATGTACAGCCTGGATGGCTCCCAAGTGTGGATCCATGTACAGCCTGGATGGCTGCCAAAATGTACAGTTGGATCCATGTACAGCCTGGATGGCTGCCAAGTGTGGATCCATGTACAGCCTGGATGGCTGCCAAGTGTGGATCCCTGCACGGCCTGCACGACAGCCAAGTTTAGATCCTTGTGCGTTCTGGTGACGGCTAAGTGTTGATCCATGTACGGGCCGGGATATCTGAATCAAGATGCTCCTCAGTCTCTGCAAAAGAGAAGGTTTAACCACCACCGACTTCACCGCCGTCCGCACAAGGAGTGTAGGCATGCAGGCTCTGGTTTATACCCGTTGCATACATTAATGTTTAGTAGCTGCCGCTATCGAGACAACCAGAGTCGGAAAAATCGCAGCAACTTGTTGACAGCCAGGCTGGCTGGCTGGCTGGTCATATACATGCTGCACTACACTGGATGGACCCGACTGGAATTCAATGGACAGTATTGAACGGAACAGGTTTCCATTACACCGGGCTGTTGACTGAAATTGAGTGTGACTGAGTTTGAACTTGCTGAGCTGAACTTCGTATCTAGGTGCAAGACTTTGCATTACAAAGGTCTCCAAAACTTTAAGTTTAATATCACATGCACCTCGCAGTTATTTTTTTAATGCATTGAAAATTCTTCCTTTTTAATCCTTGCAAGATCACCTTAAAAGGCATGCACTTATGAAGCTTCGTCATGCAGGCTGTGGCTACTCCCAAGCTAGTGCTAAAAAGATTACTTAAAGGTGTTCTCGACGGAAAGCTTCTCGAACTTAAAAACTTCCCCGAAATAAGATACGAATATTTTTTTTCCCGGTGAACATTTCCCACACACCGTGGCTTGCATTGAACCTTTAAGCAGTGGAAATCGTCGCAATAAAATTTCCCAAAATATTCCTCGAGTGCCAACTTTTTTGTTGAAAAAGTAGAGCTGTGTTCCCAGGCGGCACGTAAAGTCTCCATTGACATTAGCGTGCAAAACAGGAAGATAACACAATTTTTATCGTTTGTGTTGCGTGGAAACTTGAAGTCTCCTGGAGCGTTCACAAAGCATGTCTGTAAAGTATCCTAGTCAGTAAAGCGTGCACACAAGTCCAAAGCCCAAACCTACCGCCAACGTACTAGTGACTTACGCACGCATCGTGGATAAGGAAGCAAAAGCCATAGTCTTATTACCCTTTCACCCAAGCGCAACAGCACTATCATTGGAAGTGCGCCGAGGCCTCGGCAAGCGCACATCGCCACACATCCACCATACATCCGCCAGCCATCCGCCACACATCCGCCACACATCCGCCATACATCCGCCACACATCCGCCATACATCCGCCACACATCCGCCACACATCCGCCACACATCCGCCACATATCCGCCACACATCCGCCATACATCCGCAACACATCCGCCACACATCCGCCATACATCCGCCACACATCTGCCATACATCCGCCACACATCCGCCACATATCCACCACATATCGCCTCGCATCGCCATACATCCGCCACACATCCGCCACACATCCGCCACACATCCGCCATACATTCGCAAGACATCCGCCACACATCCGCCACACATCCGCCATACATCCGGCCACACATCCGCCACACACCCGCCATACATTCGCCACACATTCGCCACACATCCGTCACACATCGCCACACATCCGCCACATATCGTCACGCATCCGCAACATATTCGCCACATATCGCTACGCATCGCCATACATCCGCCACACATCCGCCATATATCGTCACACATCGCCACACATCCGCCACATATACATCTCATGATAACAAAGATGCTGTGTGCTGAGGAACGAGGTGCTGAGGTGTTTCTAATCCAGGAAGTTTAGACATTCCGCAGAATTATAGAACGCACCATCACGCAGTTTTTGAGTATTTATTATTTATATGCATATGTATGTGCATATGTACATATACATACATATGTGATAATATACATGCACATATGAATGTATGCATGTATATTATCACTTCCGTATAGGCGGAAACTCAGATTAGACATGTCCCCCAAAAGCAAAGACGCAAAAGAAGGGTAGGAAAGCCAGCATGGCTTACACCAGACTTGATAAAAGCAATTAAGGCTAAGAAAACTGCATTTAGAGTTTTTAAAGAAGCCTCAAATGTCGTTAATCTAAAGGCGTATCGAAAAGCTAGAGACACTGTGAAGCAAAAAAAAAACCAGAGCAGCAAAGCGAGCAAAAGAACTGGATTTAGCTAGAAACTGTAATTGGGACAGTAAAAAGTTCTTTAGTTTCTACAAGCTGAGTAAAGTTTCTAGCACAGTTGGTCCACTGGAAGTAAACGGGACTACATTGGGTGGGGATAGTGAGATGGTTGAGGAGCTGAGCAAGCAGTTCAAATCAGTGTTTACTTTGGAAGATGTGACCAATCTGCCGACCGTACACCATAGTTCAGTGACATGGGATCTGACAAATGATGTTGATTTCATTGATAGTGATGTTGTTTACAATCATATCAGGAAAATAAAGCCAAACAAGGCAGCAGGACCTGATGAAATTTATGCTAGGGTGTTGCGGGAAACTGAAAAGGAACTGGCATTTCCACTTAGTATAATATTTTGTAGATCAGTTTCACAAAATGAAATTCCAACCGATTGGAAAAGGGCAAATGTAGTTCCTATTTTCAAGAAAGGAGAAAGAGGGAAAGTTGAAAACTATAGGCCAATAAGTCTCACATCCCTAGTCTGCAAGGTACTCGAATCAATTATCAAGGATAGAATAGTTAGTTATCTGGAAGGTAGCAGATTGATTCAAAATACTCAACATGGGTTTAGAAAAGGACGATCGTGTCTCACAAACCTCTTAGACTTTTGAACTTCGCCACAGAACAATTTGATCAGGGAAATAAGGTTGATGTAGCATATCTTGACTTTAGTAAGGCCTTTGACAAGGTACCCCATAAACGGTTAATGTTACAGCTTCAGTCCCAAGGTATTGCAGGTAGCATCTTAAAATGGATAGAGTTGTGGCTTTCAGATAGACAGCAAAGAGTGATGCTAAATGGTACAAAGTCATCATGGCAAAATATTCTTAGTGGAGTCCCCCAGGGGTCAGTACTAGGGCCATTACTGTTCATTATATTTGTAAATAACATTGAAAGTGGCCTAAGCAGTAAAGTTTTGAAATTTGCGGATGATTTAAAGGTCTTTAGGGCAATAACAGGTCAGGATGAGCATATCTCGCTGCAAAAAGACTTAGACGAACTTGTGAAGTGGTCCGAAGAATGGCAAATGAAATTTAATTTTGATAAGTGCAAAATCATGCATGTAGGTAAGTAGCATATGAAGGCTCCATACTTGATGGGTGGCCAAGTGCTATCAGTGACTCAACAGGAGAAGGATTTAGGTGTTATTCTAAACACAAAACTGGGGGCATCAGAACAGACCAAGGAAGCCAGGAAGAAGGCACTGAGAATGCTCGGGGCAATAAATAGGAATGTATCATACAGAAATGAGGAAGTGATGCTGTGCATACGTCAGGCCACATTTGGAATACTGCATCCAAGCTTGGTCCCCTAGCTATGAAAAAGATTGTTGGCTTTTAGAGAGAGTACAAAAGAGGGCTACAAAAATGGTTAATGGCATAAGCAACCTGGCATATGAGGAAAGATTGAAGAAATTGAATATGTTTTCACTTAGATATGAAGGCTGAGAGGAGGTCTCATCGAGGTCTTTAAATTTGTCCATGGTCTGGAGAGGGGATACCTTGGGGAAATGTTTGAATTTAACAGAAATGATGCAATTAGAGGTCATAAATTCAAAATTAAAGTTAACCACAGCAGAGCAAGGTTAATGCAAACTTTCTTCACCAACAGGGTAGTAGAACACTGGAGCCAGCTGCCAGAAAACATCGTCAGTAGCAGCACATTGAACATCTTTAAAAACAGCATAGATAATCATTATAAGAATAGAGGGCTTGCTTTTCAGTATTACAGGGAGGGCTGATTGACAGATTTGTTGGGCAACTGGTTCAGTGTACAGGTGCAACCAGAAGGGCCCTTGTGGCTCATAGTTGCACTAATCTTTTATGTCTTTATGTCTTTACTTATATGGTATTTATTTCATTTCGCTGCCATGTTTTTGATGTGAGGTTCGAACACCTGTAGTTGTCTGCGTTGTCATTGGCTGTCGCAGAGCCGCCCTGTGCTAAGGTTCGTGTTAGTGTTTCGGATTAGAGAGGTTCCAACACCTGCAGCTGTCCGCGTTGAAATTGGCTGTCGCTAAGCTGCCCTGTCCTGAGGTACTGTAGACAGTCATAATGTTGGGAATCATTAATAGTAGTGTGAGGCATTTGGGCAAGGAGGTCATGAAAAGCTGCACTTCGTCATTGTGCGGCCTCACTTTGAATATTATGTGCAGGCATGGAGCTATTACTTAGAAAGATATATATATATATATATATATATATATATATATATATATATATATATATATATATATATATATATATATATGCTAGTAAGAGTGCAGCGCAAAGCCATTAGGCTCAACAATAGACTAGGTAACTTAAAATATGGAGGTTTATGGCATTAAATATGTTCTCACTCAAGTATCAGACAGTAAGGGGTGATTTTATTAAAATGTTGCAGAGCATTTTCAAAGCAGTGCAAGCAGCGACTACCTGCCAATAAAGAACAGAGTTCAGGGAGGATACAGCAAATAAGTGGTTTTGCACGTCATTATGTTTGTATGCTGTGTGGTTGTGCTGTACAGCAAGTGCAAACATTGCTGCCGTGCTATCCTGGATGAAGTTTTCCGTGCCGAGCAACTATTTCTGTGAAGGTGTTGCGGTTGGTGCGAGGAGCGTGCTTGAGGGCACTCTTATGAGCATGCAAAAGCCAAGGCCATTGTTCCAGATGCGGATCTGTTAGGCGAGTTGCCGGAGAAGAGGTTGACGTGAATGGTTCGCTGAAAATGTAAGTCTGAGCGATAAATCCAGACTGTGGTCAGACTGCCTTGATGCTCTGGTGCGGTGACCTTTATCAAATACTGCTTCACGAAAACGCTACACATCGACTGACCTCAGCGTCTGACTCCATATACTGATCTCAGCCACTGACCCTATAGCCTGATGTCGTAGACTGACCTGAGTGACTGACCTCAGCAGCTGACCCCATAGACTGACACCATCGAACGACCACATTAACTGCCCCGTAAGCTGGCTTCAGACACTGGCCCCATAGACTGACATAGCGATTGACCTCATAGACCGACCTCAGCGACTGACACTATAGACTGACCTCAGGAACTGACCCTATCGTCTGACCTATAGACTGACTCCATATGCTGGCCCCGTAGACTGGCCTCAGCGATCAACCATGTAGACTGACCCCATCAACTGCCCCCCATTGACTGCCCCCGTAAGCTGACCTCAGCCACTGACCCCATAGACTGACCCAATTTATGGACCCGGTAAGCTGACCCAGCGCTAACAAGCGCGGGTATAGATGGCCATTAATAGGCGAGCAATTAGAAGAGCTTTCGTTCCGTGCGACACACTTTATTACCAAGACAATTTAGCTAAGCGGATCATCAAGTCACTGGCGACGATTCGACCACCAAACCAAGCTTCCCGCTTAGACAAAGCCTGAAGCCCGACCGTCGGCTACTGCACCACACATTCAAATACCGAGGCATTGAATTGCTGAGAATGGACGTTCGGCCCAAGTCTGCTGATTCAAATCGACGGCCGAACGGCGAGTAGCCAGCGCCAGCGATGGTCGTCCCTGCTTTTGCGCAGATGGCAGGAGACTTGAGGCGGCATTTGGTTGGCGACCTGCCGCGGCTACTCCTTTCTCCCCTGATGTCCTTGCACGCTCGGCTATGCACCAGACCGTGCACGATTAGCGCAAATTCCTGTTTACTATGCGGTGCCTGTCGCCGCATTCATATCGCTTTTTGAGATGAACGTTCGATATGACAGATCGCCGGGTGCTCGCGGCAGGTGACTGGGTCCTCGCGATTAGGTCGCCGAGTTCTCGTGACAGGTGTCCGGGTCACCGTGACAGGTGGCTGGGTGCTCGTGACAGGTGGCTGGGTGCTCGTGACAAGCACCCGAGTCCTCGTGGCAAGTACCCGGGTCCTGGTGACAGGTGTCCGGATCTCCGTGGCAGGTGGCGGGGTCCTCGTGACAGGTACCCGGGTCCTCGTGACAGGTACCCGTGGTGTGTGTGTGTGTGAGTTTTGCCAGCCTGCCACCGCTTGGTGATATCGGCTGGTTCCGGTTGTGAAAAGATGTGTAAGACAGTGAGTAGCGTAGGGTAGGAGGATCAATCCGAGGTGGAGGTTTAGTAGAGTAGTCGAGCAGTGGTGAAGTAGCGATGAGATGGTCTTGAAGAGTAGAGTAATCCGGATCGATTGAAGATGTAGAGCTGGTGCTGTAGAGTTGTGTGAGAGCCGGAGATGATGAAGTCGAGAAAGAGAGAGTTAGTCCGACGGTGCCACATTGGGGTATGGGGTGTAGTGGGGGGGGGGTCGGGTCATCGCCAGAAGTGAACATTGCAAGAACATGAATATATATTTCTCTCTTTTTTCTATTCGTTTTGTAACGTTTCTTTTTTTCTTTTCTTTTTCTTTCCCATTAGCCTGGTTTTGTTTATTTTCTCTTTCGTTTTTTAACATATCTTTTCCTTTTTTTTCTTCTCTTTTTTTTCTTCACAATTCATCCATAATGCGTGTAGTTTTGAGAAAGTGGAAGAGGTGTTCGTGTAATGCTGGATGGTCGTCGTTGAGGAGCGTGGTGCTGTCGGGCGCGTAGATGCAGGAGAGAAGCTTGTAGAGGTGGTGTAGCGCTAGGTGTTAGAGAAAGCTACAGGTACCCGGGTCTCCGTGACAGGTGGCCAAATCTCCGTGACAGGTTGCCAAATCTCCGTGACAGGTGGTCAGACATTCGCCGCAGGTGAGTTGGTCTAGCTGGTCGGTGGCTGGACCATCGTGTGCTCCTTGTGAATGTCTTTTTCTGAGAAAAAAAAAACTAGGTAGGTTTGCAAATTTCAGGCATCACGGACGTGACGGACCTTTCTTTAGACCGAACAGCATCGTTAGAATGGTATGGGACAGGTAATTGTTGGGATAAAATTAGCATCGATCATTACAGGTGCCATGGCTTTTACATGGGGGGACGACAATATTTCATGTCGATGTTTCCACGCGACGTTATGGCGCAAAGCTCAATTTCACGAAGCTGTAGGAGAGATTCCACCACACTACTCCCTGACTTTAGTGAAACCCACGTATGAGGGCAACAAACAATAGACATAGGAGAGGCAATAGACTGAGGGACAGCAGACAACAGGAACAGGAACGGCAGGACAAGAGGACACCAGGAAATAGACAGAGGAAGTGCACAGAGTGCCACCCCTGGGAGGGGATCCTCTCGTAGGCCCACACAGTAGAGTGGTCCGGCCACTTCTGGTCGGCCTCCAACTGCGGCTCGGCTCGGCTCGGCTCGGCTCGGCTCGGCTCGGCCCGGCGTCCTTGTCGCCCCCTCCTCTATGGAGCGACACCGCCCCGGGCCACTCGGTCAGGTATAAAAACCCGCAGCACCACACCGGTAGCATCGACACAGTGGTCATCTCGTTCACAGTCAGCATGAAATACGTGAGTACTCGACTCGAGTTTCTCCATTGAACTGTGGTGATAGTGCGAGGCAGGCACCGAAGGTGCCTTCGGTATTCTAAAGGTACGGAAAAAGAAAGCTTCTTCACCGGCCCTTGTATGACTGGGCATGTTTTGTTCCTGGCACGGCCCTGGCTTTTTCACGTATGCGTATTCGAGTTCGGTCCCTTTTTGCTGAAGGAAGCTTCTATCGGTCGTGTTCATCAGTGTAAAGTTTGGAGGAGTAAGACGCATTAGGAAGATTCACGAACAATTGCTTCAGGGACTTGATGAAATTCTGGACGTCACATACCCTGGCCGCAAACCCCCGTGCTACAGAAACATTATGGATGATTAGAAAGAAGCCTAAACGACGCACAGTATAAACAATTTGGTTCTGTTGGCTAGCCGGCGGGAGCTGGCGCTAGGACATGTTTTGCAGTAAACCATGAGATAAAGCTGACAACCTGGGCCGCCTTAACTCCTAACTCTTAACTCTTAGCTGTTAACACACCATTCCACCAATCTCACCAAGTGATCGAATAGCACTAGAATGCTGGGGTTCAAGAATCGTCCAAATTTCGTTCTTCTTTTATCTATTTCGTCTAATGGAATTATGTCTCTTGCATGGCTAAAATGGCATAAACTCTGTGATTATGAGTGCATTCACGTCAGTTTTCATGCAATGCCATGCAGATTGGTGAACTTACCTAAAACCGACGGAGCAGGCATTCCGCCTCGCACATTTGCAGCGGCGCTATTTTCCGTGTCGAATAGCGGTCCCGTCTGCGGACGATTTGCTCCGCGCCGCCCATCACCTACCGTATGACGACCATGCCGAAGGCGCTGACGCCCGTTCCTTGCCCAGCTGTTGGTCGCCGCCCTGGTAGCCGTGGCAGCCGCCCGGCCGCAGGAGCAGAAGACGCTCGCCGACTTCGGCATCCTGCGCATGTCGTCGTCCAGCAACGACGACGGCAGCTTCCAGTACAGCTACGAGACGGCCGACCCGTCGTCGCAGGACGTCAGCGGCCAGCAGAAGCAGATCGGCGACAAGCAGGGCGGCGTGCAGCAGGGCACCTACAGCTTCACCGCCAAGGACGAGTCCGGCAATGACGTGCAGGTCACCATCAACTGGGTGGCCGACGAGAACGGCTTCCAGCCGACCGGCGACGTCCTGCCGGTGGCGCCAGCAGATACCAACGCGGCCGCGCAGGCCGAGGCGTACGCCAAGTTCTCCAACCTCTAGGCACACACGCAACCGACGCACGACATCGGCCTGCTGGACGCGCGCGAAACGGGACATCCGGGAAGATGTGAACAAAGTGCAGTTTTTCGTTTGTTAATATGCGAATAAATTGATATTTATCCTGTGGCTGCACTCATCACCTGGCAACGGTTGCCTACGTAGTTTCGGATGCCAAGCTCCCTTTTGGCTATGCTCATGTATCTATGGACTGCACAATGTCCTTCATTGCACGAGCGTTACCAAAGCATAAAGAGATCCGCCAGCTAGTGGACATCATGCGTTATATTTCTAAGGTAGTTCCTGAGCAGCATATCCTGCACCTTGTGCCCAGTATTTGCAGGCAGCAGCTTCACAATTTTGCAGAATATCCACCGGTGTTCGGGATCTGGCATCCTTCTCAATCATGCCGACAGCAGATCTACCCTTAATCCACGTCTTGTTCCTCACGGATACGGTCCAACACACCCTACTGGGGAGCAGGAAGTATTTCCCCTGGTTAACTCGAAAACCACTGGGCTAGATCAAATTTGTTTTAGCTCGTTAGAAAGGTTCCAATGAGCGTACCAAGGAACATATGAAGCATTTGTTTTCTCATACCCACTCCATAGGTCTCATATTTAAATTGTTGTATTTGGATCTTGAATGCAAAGTTAGCCTATAGGGGCGTCATTTGCTAGTTCCTTCGACATCTGAAAATTGTTTTGAATTCGGAAGACCAGATCTTCGTGACAGATCGTCGGGTCCTCGCGGTAGGTGGCATCTTGAAGGCTCAAAAATACAAACTCAACTTTTCAAAAGTTAGGCTCTCAATTACCCAAGAATTTTACATTATGAATGTTCAGAATGTTTTTGAACTGGATGAATCACACTAAGAAACGGTAATTGCAGTTAGCTCTGCTGTAAAAGAAAAGGGTGCGTCATTTCACCATCATTTGTTGTTATATTCCTCATGCGCAACTTCATAACATAAAGACATACAGACATAAAGACATAAAAGATTAGTGCAACTATGAGCCACAAAGGCCCTTCTTGGTTGCACTCTGTACACTGAACCAGTTGCCCACCAAATCTGTCGATCAGCCCTCCCTGTAATACTGAAAAGCAAGCCCACTATTCTTATAATGATTGTCTATGCTGTTTTTAAAGATCTTCAATATGCTGCTACTGACAATGTTTTCTGGCAGCTGGTTCCAGTGTTCCACTACCCTGTTGGTGAAGAAAGTTTGCCTTAACCTTGTTCTGCTGTGGTTAATTTTAATTTTGAATTTATGACCTCTAATTGCATCATTTCTGTTAAATTGAAACATTTCCCCAAGGTATCCCCTCTCCAGACCATTGACAAATTTAAAGACCTCGATGAGATCTCCTCTCAGCCTTCTATATCTAAGTGAAAACATATTCAATTTCTTCAATTTTTCCTCATATGCCAGGTTGCTTATGCCATTAACCATTTTTGTAGCCCTCTTTTGTACTCTCTCTAAAAGCCAACAATCTTTTTCATAGCTAGGAGACCAAGCTTGGATGCAGTATTCCAAATGTGGCCTGACGTATGCACAGAAAAGCTTCCTGATCACTTCCTCACTTCTGTATGATACATTCCTATTTATCGCCCCGAGCATTCTCAGTGCCTTCTTCCTGGCTTCCTTGGTCTGTTCTGATGCCCCCAATTTTGTGTTTAGAATAACACCTAAATCCTTCTCCTGTTGAGTCACTGATAGCACTTGGCCACCCATCAAGTATGGAGCCTTCATATGCTGCTTACCTACATGCATGATTTTGCACTTATCAAAGTTAAATTTCATTTGCCATTCTTCGGACCACTTCACAAGTTCGTCTAAGTCTTTTGCAGCGAGATATGCTCATCCTGACCTGTTATTGCCCTAAAGACCTTCAAATCATCTGCAAATTTCAAAACTTTACTGCTTAGGCCACTTTCAATGTTATTTACAAATATAATGAACAGTAATGGCCCTAGTACTGACCCCTGGGGGACTCCACTAAGAACATTTTGCCATGATGACTTTGTACCATTTAGCATCACTCTTTGCTGTCTATCTGAAAGCCACAACTCTATCCATTTTAAGATGCTACCTGCAATACCATGGGACTGAAGCTGTATCATTAACCGTTTATGGGGTACCTTGTCAAAGGCCTTACTAAAGTCAAGATATGCTACATCAACCTGATTTCCCTGATCAAATTGTTCTGTGGCGAAGTTCAAAAAGTCCAAGAGGTTTGTGAGACACGATCGTCCTTTTCTAAATCCATGTTGAGTATCTTGAATCAATCTGCTACCTTCCAGATAACTAACTATTCTATCCTTGATAATTGATTCGAGTACCTTGCAGACTAGGGATGTGAGACTTATTGGCCTATAGTTTTCAACTTTCCCTCTTTCTCCTTTCTTGAAAATAGGAACTACATTTGCCCTTTTCCAATCGGTTGGAATTTCATTATGTGAAACTGATCTACAAAATATTATACTAAGTGGAAATGCCAGTTCCTTTTCAGTTTCCCGCAACACCCTAGCATAAATATCATCAGGTCCTGCTGCCTTATTTGGCTTTATTTTCCTGATATGATTGTAAACAACATCACTACCAATGAAATCAACATCATTTGTCAGATCCCATGTATCTGAACTATGGTGTACGGTCGGCAGATTGGTCATATCTTCCAATGTAAACACTGATTTGAACTGCTTGCTCAGCTCCTCAACCATCTCACTATCCTCACCCAATGTAGTCCCGTTTACTTCCAGTGGACCAATTGTGTTAGAAACTTTACTCAGCTTGTAGAAACCAAAGAACTTTTTACTGTCCCCATTACAGTTTCTAGCTAAATCCAGTTCCTTTGCTCGCTTTGCTGCTCTGGTTTTTTGCTTCACAGTGTCTCTAGCTTTTCGATACGCCTTTAGATTAATGACATTTGAGGCTTCTTTAAAAACTATAAATGCAGTTTTCTTAGCCTTCATTGTTTTTATCACGTCTGGTGTAAGTCATGCTGGCTTTCCTACCCTTCTTTTGCGTCTTTGCTTTTGGGGGACATGTCTAATCTGAATTTCCTTCAAGTAAGATTTTAACTTTTCCCACATTTCACAGGCATTTAAATTGGATAATTCTTCTTCCCATCTGTTGGCACTTAAAGCCGCTCTCATGCCGTCAAAGTCTGCTGTGTTGAAATTTGGAACCTTTACCAAATTATCCTTGATAATTTCCCCTACATGTGCCTTGCATCTAACTATGTTATGGTCACTTCTTCCCAGAGTTTCCCCTACAGTCAAATCTTGAACCGAGTAACTTAAATCCAGGAATACAAGGTCCAAGAATGAGCCATGCCTGGTAGGTTCCGATACAAACTGGTGTAAGAACAGGTCCTCTTCAAGGCATTTCCTAAACATTTTGCATGATGGGAGCCAACACCAGCATTTTCATAACCTTTTAGATTAAAGTCACCGAGAATAAGGCACTTCCTCTTAAAGTTTCTACTGATTTCCTCACAAATCACCTTGTCAAGCTCCAGTTGCTGATAATGTGGCAGGGTTTCTGAGCGGTAGAAAGCTCTTATCCTTAGAGTATTGCTGTTGCCTTTTCCCACAGTGACATCAAGCCAAATGGACTCCACAGACACATTTTTTCCCCCACCTGCTACTTTTTGAGAACTGAATAAGCTATTCATATAGAGCATTACACCACCCCCTTTCATTGCTGGACCCCTATTGCACGAAAACATATTGTATCCCTGGATCTCATAGTCCTGTAAGTTATCTCCAAAATATCCTTCACTGACCCATGCCTCCGTAATGCAAACAAAATCCGGTTCCTCCTCAGCAACATAACACTTGAACTCATCAAATTTGGAACGGATACTCTGAGCATTAAACATCATACACTTAACAAATGCTCCATAACCACCTTTGGCTTTTTCATATTGAGGAGTTCTTTTATCACTAGATGAACTATAACTCTGTCCCCTTGAGTTGCTGCTGTCCCTATTTGCAGACTTTGAGGTTCTATTGCCTTGGCTGACACTATTGGAATATTCCTGAGTTGGCAATGCAATTTCATCCCTCCCCACCCCATTTCCTAGTTTCCCTGAAGGACATGCTCATATACTTTGCCTAACACATGGACCCCCTTCTCAGAAAAATGCAGGCCATCCTTCTGATAGAGGTCCCACGATGCATAAAACCTGCTCCACTCGTCTACAAATGTAAAACCTAGCTCCTGGCAGAGCTTTCCTACCCTGGTGTTAGCTGCCAGTGCCCTAGAGCTCCACTCAGGGGAGGCTCTAGCCCTAGGCAAAATTCCTGTTACAAGCACTCTATTGGTACCCTTCAGGGTGGCCAGAAGGGCCCTGTACTCCCGCAGAAGCTCCTCGCTCCTAGTATGACCTATGTTATTTACCCCTACTCTACTAAGAACATTTTGCCATGATGACTTTGTACCATTTAGCATCACTCTTTGCTGTCTATCTGAAAGCTACAACTCTCCATTTTAAGATGCTACCTGTAGTACCATGGGACTGAAGCTGTATCATTAACCGTTTATGGGGTACCTTGTCAAAGGCCTTACTAAAGTCAAGATATGCTACATCAACCTAATTTACCTGATCAAATTGTTCTGTGGCGAAGTTCAAAAAGTCCAAGAGATTTGTGAGACACGATCGTCCTTTTCTAAACCCATGTTGAGTATCTTGAATCAATCTGCTACCTTCCAGATAACTAACTATTCTATCCTTGATGATGGATTCGAGTACCTTGCAGACTAGGGATGTGAGACTTACTGGCCTATAGTATTCAACTTTCCCTCTTTCTCCTTTCTTGAAAATTGGAACTACATTTGCCCTTTTCCAATCGGTTGGAATTTCATTCTGTGAAACTGATCTACAAAATATTATACTAAGTGGAAATGCCAGTTCCTTTTCAGTTTCCTGCAACACCCTAGCATAAATTTCATCAGGTCCTGCTGCCTTGTTTGCTTTTATTTTCCTGATATGATTGTAAACAACATCACTATCAATGAAATCAACATTATTTATCAGATCACATGTCACTGAACTATGGTGTACGGTCGGCAGATTGGTCATATCTTCCAATGTAAACACTGATTTAAACTGCTTGCTCAGCTCCTCAACCATCTCACTATCCTCACCCAATGTAGTCCCGTTTACTTCCAGTGGACCAATTGTGCTAGAAACTTTACTCGGCTTGTAGAAACTAAAGAACTTTTTACTGTCCCCATTACAGTTTCTAGCTAAATTCAGTTCTTTTGCTCGCTTTGCAGCTCTGGTTTTTTTGCTTCACAGTGTCTCTAGCTTTTCGATACGCCTTTAGATTAATGACATTTGAGGCTTCTTTAAAGACTCTAAATGCAGTTTTCTTAGCCTTAATTGCTTTTATCAGGTCTGGTGTAAGCCATGCTGGCTTTCCTACCCTTCTTTTGCGTCTTTGCTTTTGGGGGACATGTCTAATCTGAATTTCCTTCAAGTAAGATTTTAACTTTTCCCACATTTCACAGGCATTTAAATTGGAGAATTCTTCTTTCCATCTGATGGCACTTAAAGCCGCTCTCATGCAGTCAAAGTCTGCTCTGTTGAAATTTGGAACCTTTACCAAATTATCCTTGATAATTTCCCCTACATGTGCCTTGAATCTAACTATGTTATGGTCACTTCTTCTCAGTGTTTCTCATGCAGTCAAATCTTGAACCAAGTCACTTAAATCCGAGAATACAAGGTCCAAGAATGAGCCATGCCTGGTAGGTTCCGATACAAACTGGTGTAAGAACAGGTCCTCTTGAAGGCATTTCCTAAACATTTTGCATGATGGGAGCCAACACCAGAATTTTCATAACCTTTTAGATTAAAGTCACCAAGAATAAGACTCTTTCTCTCAAAGTTTCTACTGATTTCCTCACAAATCACCTTGTCAAGCTCCAGTTGCTGAGAATGTGGCAGGGTTCCTGATCGGTAGAAAGCTCCTATCCTCAGAGTATTGCTGTTGCCTCTTCCCACAGTGACATCAAGCCAAATGGACTCCACAGACACATTTTTATCCCCACCTGCTACTATTTGAGAACTGAATAAGCTATTCATATAGAGCATTACACCACCCCCTTTCATTGCTGGACCCCTATTGCACGAAAACAAATTGTATCCCTGGATATCATAGTCCTGCAAGTTATCTCCAAAATACCCTTCACTGACCCATGCCTCCGTAATGCAAACAAAATCTGGTTCCTCCTCAGCAACATAACACTTGAACTCATCAAATTTGGACCGGATACTCTGAGCATTAAACATCATACACTTAACAAATGCTCCATAACCACCTTTGGCTTTTTCATACTGAGGAGTTATTTTATCACTAGATGAACTATCAACCTGTCTCCTTGAACTACTGCTGTCCCTATTTGCTGACTTTGAGGTTCTATTGCCTTGGCTGACACTATTGGAATATTCCTGAGTTGGCAATGCAATTTCATTCATCCCCACCCCATTTCCTAGTTTCCCTGAAGGACATGCTCATACACTTTGCCTAACACATAGACCCCGTCTCAGAGAAGTGCGGGCCATCCCTCTGATAGAGGTCCCACGATGCATTGAACCTGCACCACTCGTCTACAAAGGTGAATCCTAACTCATGGCAGAGCTTATCTACCCGGACTTATGAACAGTCACACAGCACTTATGAATACCACCAACTTAGTACCAATTAAACTCTATCTTAAACTTAAACACCAAACACACTATGCACCACAAAATAAATAAAGTATGTTAGGATAGTATGAATGTTGTCTAATGTACTTATGAAATATACACACTTGTAATATCTCCAACTACAGAAATCGAAGCGACGAGAACGCGCCTAAAGCCACGAGGCCGCACCTAAAAACAAGATGGCGCTCGGCAGCCTCGCTAGGTTGATGTAGTATAATTTGGTTCTACGAAAATGCTTATCATATAAAAACTAATGAAATATAATCACAGAAGTAATTGCTAAACACCTATCGACAGCTTAGACTAGAGTATTGCCCTGTTCTGCAACGACTTATCTGGAAAGCTGGAGCTCCAAACGGACGTCCTTCCACCGTGACACCTGGCGGTAAACTGATACCATCAAAATTGAAAACTCAAACAATTCGACACTGTAGCTTTGTAGTATTTATTAAGCTGAGCAAACGCTGACAATTTCATGTTGATGAATTCATGTAGGAATTTACAACGGCCCGTTCGTTCCTAAAAAGTTAATTTGGAGGCTGGTTAAATTAATTCGATCTAGATCGATGGGCTTTGACAACTTAATACCAAAATGTTGACAGACAAGCATGCATAGTTGTTTTGGGAAGAGGTGCTCGAAATTCAGGCATGTTCGCACTCGTCTTTTTCTCGCTGTCGCGAACATTCGCCGCGGGGACAGAATCTCCCCCCTCCCCTATCGGGTGCTAGTTATTCAGCGGCCGATGAGGATGTGATTTCGATAACTGTTCAACTGAGGAAAGGTAAGCCACAATCCAAGCGGCCAATTGATTTAAGGGCAACATATTTGAAAACCCGGTGGACGAACAATGTCACCGCAGAAAGGTCGAACATTTTGCAATATGGCCGGCAGCTTCAGAGGAGAGTAATGTGGAATCACGCCAGCAGCTTCAGAGGCGAGTGATCCGGGATCACGCCCGCATCTTCAGAGGCGAGTGATCCAGGATCACGCCCGCAGCTTCACAGGCGAGTGATCCGGGATCACTACCGCAGGTTCGCAGGCGAGTGATCCGGGATCACGGCCGCGGCATGCCGCCTCGGTAGCTCAGTTGGTTTCAGCTGACTTGCACCGGTCTCACCCGTCCTGGAAAGACTGGGCTCGAGTACCTTCACGCGCTTCAATGTATCCCCCGGCTGTGAAATCCTAGGTAGGCCCCTGCCTCGCGCTTCGCATAGTTCTGAACAGGGCTGCCCTTAAAATTTGTTTTAATGTTTTTATCTTCAGATGGAGAATGGAGTAAAGCTGTACAAGGGACCAAGGACATCGTCACGGTCGGTTGAGTGCATTATCTCTTAGCAGGGAGTCGAGCCCCGATATAGGTAGAATTGTTTGAGGTTTTTGGGAAAATGTGTGCTAACAAATAATTTAAACATCAATAATAAAAATTAAAAGGCTTCCACAAGCTTTCAGCAAATTATCAATCGGTGTCACTACTGCTACTTTGCGCCGCGTTGGCCAATCACAGACCGATTTAGATAACCGACGAATATAGTCTGAGCATCAAATTTTTTACTCCTACCTTTTTTTTGTCAAGATTAATGCTACTGCCGATCCACCAGCACGATTTCGACTTGGCATCCAACCCATGAGCCGCACTGCTCGAGACGTTACTTAGTGAGTCGATGCGCCGACGCCGAGTCCACTCTATGCAAATAAGGCCGCCGACTGACTTGTCACGACCACTTGACATCGGCCTTCGGCAGACCAGGTGAGTCATCGTCCTGACCTCGAACAGCACCAGTTGCGGCACGATGCACTTGTGGCGAATTCGGTCCGGCAATCAAATCATCTGCCAGCGGTCGGGCCTCAGTGGCTGCAGTGGGCGCTGCAGTAGTGGCCGCATAAGTGGCCACGGTAGTGGCTGCAGTGGGCGCAGCAGTGGCTGCAGTAGTGGCTTCAGTAGTGGCTGCAGTAGTGGCCGCATAAGTGGCCACGGTAGTGGCTGCAGTGGGCGCAGCAGTGGCTGCAGTAGTGGCTGCAGTAGTGGTCGTAGTGGCTGCAGTAGTGGCCGCAGTAGTGGCCGCAGTAGTGGCTGTAGTAGTGGCCGCATAAGTGGCCACGGTAGTGGCTGCAGTGGGCGCAGCAGTGGCTGCAGTAGTGGCTGCAGTAGTGGTCGTAGTGGCTGCAGTAGTGGCCGCAGTAGTGGCCGCAGTAGTGGCTGCAGTAGTGGCCGCATAAGTGGCCACGGTAGTGGCTGCAGTGGGCGCAGCAGTGGCTGCAGTAGTGGCTGCAGTAGTGGCCGTAGTGGCTGCAGTAGTGGCCGCAGTAGTGGCCGCAGTAGTGGCCGCAGTAGTGGCTGCAGTAGTGGCCGCAGTAGTGGCCACAGTAGTGGCTGCAGCAGTGGCTGCAGTAGTGGCCGCAGTAGTGGCCGCAGTAGTGGTTGCAGTAGTGGCTGCAGTAGTGGCCGCAGTGACCGCAGTTGCCGTATCATCTGAACTATTCTGGCTGCCATATTCAGGGTTGACGCTTCAAACGCAACCAGCAACGAAGTTATTAAGGTGCTCCTTTGCCATCTGGGTGTGATATTAACCCTAAATTATCAATGAATGGTATTTGTGAATCCCAAAAACGCACGAAAATAGTATTAAGTGTATTATAGTCCTGGCTGATGTCCTATATTAAGTTGTCCTGTATTACTTGTATTAAATGTCCTGGCTGATGGCAGAAATAGTACCGTAATTGTATCGATCATATCCGAGCATGCTAGGTGAAGTCATGCAAAGATGGGCGTAACAAAGCACAAATATTGTACGTTCATGTCATGTATTCACCCGTGAAATCTTGACCCATTAACTCATGATAGCAATGACCTGTAATTTTCCATTTGTCATCATGAAGTCCTCCGGAATGTGTATCTACCTTGAACATCTTTGCCCTCTTGTCATTTTAGACGCCGCAAAATAGCCGCAGTGCAATTGTTGAGGACGACATCAGAACGTATGGTCAATTCTGACAATGGAATACACATTGCTGATGTGTATTCCATCGTGTATGTTGGTAGTTGAGCCCATCTGTGCGTACGACCTGCACGAACTTGAGCCGCATCTCCTCCTCAATCATGGGTTCAATTCGTGCGAAATTGGTGGTACTTTTTATCTTTCGCGTATTCCTGTTCTCGCTACAACCTGCAATTGGCTTGTAGATGGACACTGAGGTGAATATGACGCCGATGTGTGTCCACCAATATCGGAGGAGTTACACAACTTTTCATTATGAACCTATTGCAATCGCTTACTCGTCACCCTGATGGAAGCATTAAGCCGAAGCGTTGGTATGTTTGTCATGGAAATATAACATGGTGTGCCATTGTCCCTGGTATTTAGTGCACATAGTGCTACAGCGATCATTCTACAAATCAGCTACGTCAATGGTGTGATTGCATCGTAAGCGCAAACTGTCCTCGTACGTACCAAGAGCCGTTCACACATAGAGCACGTACTTGTCATGTCCATTTGACGACTCACCGCTATGTTCTGAGCTCGAATGCAGATAGTCTCCAACACCTTTAGTTTTTCTCATAAGAACATTTTGAAAATATCGATGCGTTAACAAACATTTCGGCTCAAGAATCGAGCTTCATGTGTTATTTGTTGTCTAGTGCTGTTGTGTAACGTCCTGTAGGTGAATGTCGACGCGTTTTGATAGTGTGGTCATTGTGTGACAAATATGGCATTTATGTTCATATTTTAGGCTAGTGGCTTTGAATGGTGATGGATGTCCGGTCAAATTGTCTTTTTTTTTTTTTTTTTTTTTTTTTTTTTTTTTTTTTTTTTTTTTTTTTTTGTTATATATATATATATATATATATATATTATATATATATATATATATATATATATATATATATATATATATATATATATATATATATATATATATATATATATATATATATATATATATATATATATATATATATTATACATATATATATATATATGCTCATATCATGCAGGTCATTCGCCAATATGAAGTTATGTCACTGGGTTGACTTGCTATGCCATTTAAGGACTTCAGCATGGGCGAAAATTAAGACATGAGCTGTTATGTGAGCCTTTGGGCTACATTGGTATGCTGATTATATTTTTCCTGTGTCTGGCATGCACAGATTGTAAGCTGGTTTGCAAGCCTAATTCTGACCCATCTGATCTACCCTGACTTGACCCGGTTTAATTTTGATCGAAATGCATAAAATTATGTGCGCTACTTCGTGAAAAAAAAAATGCCGAAAGTGGGCTAGATTTCAGACAAGTTCCGGACATTGACCCAATATAACTAATGGAGATCTTCTTATCGGTCAGCATACAAAGGCAAAGTATGCATCGGACTGCCGACGAGCAATGCATTGTACGGTATTCTGCCTTTTATCCCAGCGTACGTGGATCGGACGCAAGTGTGAGGGGCTCTTTGAAGAACCATCCACCTCTCTTTCTTTCTCTCTTCTCTTTCTCTTCTCTTTTTTTTTTTTTTTTTTTTTTTTTTTTTTTTTTTTTTTTTTTTTTTTTTTTTTTTTTTTTTTTTTTTTTTTTTTTTTTTTTTTTTTTTTTTTTTTTTTTTTTTTTTCTCTCTCTCTCTCTCTCTCTCTCTCTCTCTCTCTCTCTCTCTCTCTCTCTCTCTCTCTCTCTCTCTCTCTCTCTCTCTCTCTCTCTCTCTCTCTCTCTCTCTCTCTCTCTCTCTCTCTCTCTCTCTCTCTCTCTCTCTCTCTCTCCTCTGGCCCGGCAAAGGTGCACTTGTCGCGGTCGGCCCGGCGATGATTAGCAAAAGTTGTAAATCGCATTCTCGCCGATGATGTCGTGACTGAGGTCGGTGCAACTACGCAATTTTGCTTCGGAACACCTGGTGGTTGCTTACGACGTGCATTGAATTCCATCAAACGTGACATGGTGCAGTGCGACCACATTTTTCCGTGCTTGTCTCACAAGAAAAGGGTCAATTATGCCTTCATTCCACCTTCATGGTATTTATTTTCGGTCATCAATTGAAACACCGCCCTAGCCGTCAAGATCTGATTCGTCGTATGACGCTTCAGGATGCCATGATATGTGGCTCACTTTGTCGTAACAATTCCGTCGCATGCTCTCTTGCCATGTCAATGCCGTGTCAAGTGACAACGGCAAGTGACAACTGTAAGTTATAAATCTCACTTATATTTATAAATAAGATAAAATTGCTCAGAGGACATGCAACGCGATAGCATAATGTGATTACTAGTTAATTTGTGAAGCCAAAATATTATTTTATATTTTCATGCGCTGCCTACTTATGACATATTCGTGCTGCATGACGAAGTGAGGCAGGTCGCGCGGCACTATTACACAACTCCTTATGCAGTGTAATACAAATTACTCGAACAACATCACCTTCAAGCTTTGCATTTACAGTTGTTTCATTATGTTCGGCAACATTGTGCATCATCGAAATACACTTGTTTAACATCTGCGACATTATTCTCATCACAGAACACCACTGCAGTAGCGCCGCATGCCTCTTGATCTCACCGTCCAGACGTGAAGCTCTCCTGGCAGTCAAACCACAGACATCACACCGCATACACCACATCACAGTCGCCATCATACATATCCGTAGTCATTGTTATTCTATCATGGGAGCGACCAGTCCAACCACAAAATCGCTGTTCCCGTGAAAACCCACTCTTCACATAGCCATGGACATTGTGTGCAAAAGTTACAAGAAAAAAAATAGCATGTCATCAGGGTATGATTCTCCAGACTAGAGTTGCTGACCAATTTTACAATTCGTTTACTTGTCCTGTCATGATCCTTCTGTCATCATGATGCCTTATCTTGTTCGTCTCCAAGTTCACGTCCCAGAGGCTTGTGGAGATTCTTCATCACACTCACCACTCTCTGTCTGATCTCCACATCCCGATGCAACTCTCCGTCGCCCTATCATAGAAGCGATGAAGTCCTTCGTTATGTACATCATGTTCTGGATGTGGATGCCGACGTGCTCACCGGAGAGGATCGTCAGAATCGGATTAACGGCAGCGCTGATGTATGTGTTCCACACGCTGAACGTGATGTACTTGGACGGAAGATGCACCGTTCCACCAGCAGCACAAAAGAACGTAACAAAATACGGAGTCCAGCTGATCAGATAGACAGCCAGCTTGGCCGACAACAGGTAGAACGCGCACCGTTCAAAGTGGTGCTCCAAGCGTGCGGCGCCTAGCTCCTCGTCGGTGAAGTCCTTGAAGAAAACGAGGTCGTTGATTTCGGACGTACTCGAGATTCTCGACGCTTCTGACGTGTTGTCGGGGGGCTGGTACCGTTTGTCGTACGGCTGCTGCACGAAAAGCGCCAGTTGAGGCACGACGAACCCCTCGGCCGTTGATAGCATTGACGCCAATCGTTCGCGTTGGATGGACGTCTCATCTTCAGCACTAGATTGGAGGCGTTGCACAAACATTGCATAAGCCATGACAGCGTAGACAACAAGCGCCGCCAGCACCGGCAGGAGGTAGCCGAGGATGGCCATCAAGTAAGTCAAAATCACGTGGTTTTCGTGGTCAAAATAGCAGTCTCCAGGTAGGTAGTGGTGCCTTAAGCGGTCCCAGGTGAATGTCGGCCCCCAGATCATCAGTGGATATAACCAACTGGCCAGGACGAGCATAGCTGCGCTGTAACAGGTGCTGTGGCGCATGTGGTGTGCCGGCCATTGAGCCTCCCACGCTCTGTCACCGGCGATAGCTAGGAGACCGGACGGCGTGGCGAACGAGATGAGGTATTCGATTCCGAGGTAGATGTGGCAGGCGGCGCCGCCTTCCAGAGGAAGTACACCGTACACGCTGTAGATCCCCCACATCGTGTCCAGCACGGCACCCACCAACAGATCCGTAAACGCCATGTTCGCTAAGAATATACTGAAAGGCATGGCTCTCAGTGCACGGCTGGTGCCGATAGCCAACAGGATCAGCGCATTTCCCATCACCGTGACGAAACTTAGTATTCCCAGACTAACTGCCAGGCAGATGCGTCCGAAGTCCCATAATGAATCTGCGAGTGTAGTATAGTTTTCTGGTGCGTGCCCGGGGAAGGGTGAGAACTGGCGCTCTTCCGCGAGCATGGCTGTCAAAAATGCCAACACACTGCAACTAAATAAGTCAATAACGCGTCAGAAATATTTTAAATATCGCTTCCTTTCACAACTACACAAAATTATATAAATTGATTAGCTGCTCGATATCTGAAGTTGCACAGTGCGTAGCTACCTAAAGCCAACTGAGCTTCGGTTAATTAGAAATAATCGTCACGAATGTGTGCTGCACGTGCTGATCGTCGTTGCCTACCGCTATCTGAAACACTCTTTTAGGACTCCATGACAATGATGGAAGTTTTCATCCTCCTACCCTCTGATCCCCACAATCCCAGTACACAAACACTGTATAATACACTTGACATGCTACACTATATGTCATTGTGACATGCTCAATTAGATAACAAAACGCGTTTTGAGGAGACCAGAGTTGGATATTCTTCAGCTTGATAATTATGCGTCAATCGATTGTACTCGCTTTCATATTAATTATATCCAGTGATATCTTACATACCTATGTGACAACTTTTTTGTTGCGCATTCCTTCCTTGACCACAATAGGCCATTTAATTTGCCTGTTTTTCAAAGCTTCCGTATACATGTATAAGCCGAGAAAGACGGTTATTAAACTTACTGAAGCTTATTGCTTGGAAGTTCAAACACGACAGTCATCACGTACTAACAATTCGCTATCAAATATGCTGACCCAAAATTGATAACCCAGATCATGACGTGGAAAATTAACCACTAGGTCACAGTCGCTTGTGTTGTAGATACTGTGGTCATTAATGTTCGTGTACGTAGAACGAAAAGAGGAGCACACAAATATTCTCTGAAGCAATATATATCCAAGGTCTTTAAGATCTTCATGAAAACGTGCAATAAAATCACTCTTTCTTGCCAACGGCCGAGAACGGCTCTACTGAATGGAACGAAACTCAGCTTGGTATGCATGAATCAACCAACTTTCGAAAGGTTCCCTGTCAAAATGTTTCCAAATGTCCCGGGTGTACCCCACTATTTTACAGATTGCACAAAACGAAATCAAAGCTTAATAGACGGCATGCTGGTGGTGCCTGTGACCTTTAACGTGCTATGTTTTTGCCTTAGGGGAATTGCCATGTCTCTCAGGTGCTTAATATAGGCGCCAGGTTTACAGGGCCCACATTGGGCCCTTCCACGGCCACTTTAGGTCCCGCAACTGGAAAGAGGTCCTGGGGATAGACGATCTGACAGGGACTCATGAAGTTGTGCAGGCTCCCTGAACCCTAAGAAGGTTTCCGGAGTCTAAGAGGTCCACTGGAACTTACGAAGGTTCTGGTGCCCGACAGCCCTACCCCATTGGCTGAGTCTCTGGGGCAGGCACTCAGCCAGTGGGGCCGGAATGGAGAGGGCCAAACGAATCTTGGCTGATGCTCATGCGTTTTTCATGTAAACGAATCGGAATGGAAAATGGAACATGATATCGTCGGTAACTGCTCAATTATAAGAACAGCTACTTCAAGGAATATTTTGAGAAAGAATATCGGCATATTAACATATATATATGTGGGTATATGTATACATATAGCGGGGGAAATTGCCTCTCCCCCTGCCGTGAGACTGGGGAGGAGGGAGGGGCGCCGCCCCCTGAAATTTGAGGAGGCCCCCAGGACGAAAAGGAGGCCCCGAATACGAAAAAGAGATTCCACAAATTAGGCGCCTCCAGGAGGAGGCCCATAACTTGTAAAAGAAGTCACCTAGGAGAGGGAAGGAGCCCCCAGAAATCAAGAGAGTGCCAAAAATTGGCACGGAGGTCCCCATAATTGCAAAGGAAGCCCCAATACGGGAAGGGAGGCCCCAGAAAGTGAGAGGAGGCCCTAAGACGGAAAAAAGCCAGTGGATATGATATGAGGTTAGGAGACGGAAAAATAGGCACCAAAACGAGTAAAACTCCACCAAAATAGAAAAGGATGATCCAGAGACATGGTAGAAGGCACCTAATTCGGAAGAGGACGACACAAGGTTGGAAATAAGACCCCATGGTGAACGAGGAGGCCCTAAAATTGGAGAGAAAGGCCATTGGATAAGAGAGATAGATCCCAGGCGGAAAAGAAGGCTCACAGATGTCCAAAAAGGTCCCCGGGAAATAACAAAGCCACTGAGATAATAAAGGTTGTGTATAATTTGGAAGAGGAGGAACCTGGGAGAGTAGAAGAGTCCACCAGGAGATAAGATACCACCCTTAAGAAGGGCGAAGTTCGAATCAAAACTCAGAGCAAGAGGTCCCCAAGACGTGAGAGGAGGCCCCTAATTTGAAAAAGGACTCTAGAAGAGAAATGAGGGCCCTGCCGGACTCGAGAGGAGTCCCCCAAAAAGGAGTAGGTCTACAGGACTGAATGAGGCCCCGAAGACCAGAAAGATTTCCAAGAAAATGAGAGGAGGCCCTTAAGATGGGAGTGTAACAGGTATAAAGGGGTGTGAGGTTTACAAAATTGAAGATTCCCTCAGGACTGGTAAGGCTTTGCCAGGATAAAGGAGGAAGCCCACGAAGCGTGGCATGATCCCCCTAATTTGGCAAATAATGTCCCTGGGACATGAGAGGAAGCCCCATGTCATGGTAAAGGGCCCCAGGATGTGAGAGAATGCCCTTCAAGACGAGAGGGGAGGACCATGAATATGGAGGAAGGTAGGACACAAGACGTTGAAAACCGGTAGAGAGGCACCAGGAAATGGGACGAGATACTTATGATGAGAGATGAGGCCTGTAATTTGCAAGAAACCCCTAAGAGATGGTAAAAGTCGTGCCGGGGTGCTTCAAATTTACGACATGGACCAAAAAATCCGACCGGGGACCATGAAACTAAATGTAGTGGAACGACGGGTCGTACCATTCCACAACACTCTCATTGGGACCAAAACAAATGAAGCCAGAGCAACAAAAACACTCCGGACATGGGTCTAACTCTGAAAAACACTCACAAAATACACACAAAAAAACAACAAAAAAAACACTCCAACTCTTAGGCCCAACAATGACGCCAAAAACCTAAAGCGTTTTAGACCAAAAAAAGTGTCGAGGCAGCTAAAGCTCGCGCTAGGGATCCAAGCAAATGACGTCGGGGCCCAAAAGATCACATTGGACTATATATAAAAAATCGCGTCGCAGCCCTTGAAAATCACCCTGGAGGTTCAGAAGGGCGCGCCGGGCCACGAAAGTTGCAGCTGCTCTAAAAATAAATTCTTAACCGGAATGCCACTCTGGGACAAAAATATACTCCTTCAGTGGCCGCAGTGGCATATCAAAGGGGCAAATGCCCCCTCTATCCTAAGAGGCAAAAGAAGTCGAGGTGAGATGCAAGAACGTGGCGCCAGGGACTCGAAAAGTCAGGCCGGGATTCGGGGTTTCCAATACCAAAAAGTAAAATAAAAAACTCTCGTTGAGCCCAGAAAACTGGCGTTGGGTCCCCGGAGCCACGCGCCTGGGCGCGATAAATCGCGCTAGGACTAAGGAACACCGCACCGAAGCCACAACATCGTACTGTAGCACCACAACTGTGAGCGATAAGACAGGCTGGGACACAGAAAAGTCGCACCGAAGCCCCAAAACCGAACTAGGGCCCACAAATGTGCGTTAGAAGCCCCAAATAAACACAGCGGGACCCCAAGAGCACAACGGGGCCAAAAATACAATTGACGATCTTAAGCACACAATCTCCCAAAAAGCGACAGGGTCTTAAAACGTGCGTTGCAGGCCGAAATAAAATGCATGGATCTCTAAAAAAGTGCATTTGAAGCTCTCGAGGCACGCAGGGACCATGCTAACGCACAAGGGCCTGACAAAGTGGCTGGAACCGTAAAAAGCAAAATGGTTACAAATCGAACAAAAGGACCAAGGGCTAAATAAACACATCGGGATTTTCGAGAACGCCCTAACACGTAAAAATATCCTCGGTGCATAAAAAGCAACAAACCCCTAAAACGAGCAGGAGTTTAGAAAAAGTATTAAACCCCAAACATGAATTTAAAATATATTACCCATCACTTTGAAATGTAAAATTTACCAATTTCAGGCATTCCAGTTCATATCACCTGGTCGCCACGACGCTAACGTCCGTGCACGTGCACGGACGTTTGGACAATGGTTCATCGCATTCACAACACTTCGTGCGATGCTACAGTTTCTTCTAGGCCTTCTGCCTTTTGCTAATTACTGTCACATGACAAACTTGCGCCATATTTGACGTGCTACAATGCTTAATATGGGCGCTCGCTGCGAAAAGTCGAGTAGTTAAATCCGATCATTAATTTCCTACCTCCCACATTTTCTGGTAGTTATGAAATGCAGATTCCGCTCAGCTTTGACGCACCTGATATCTTTGCTGCTATCCTCTCAGAATGGCTGTTGAACCGAAGGCCTTCCTCAGTGTTCTTTGTTGGACCCGCTGCGTCTTTCTGCGCAGCGGCCTAATGCATTTTCGAAACCCCTCCTCGTTTCAGTGTGTTGTTGCTTTTTTGGGCACCGATGATTTTTTTAACGTGTCGGGGCGTTTTCGAAGATCCCGATGTCTTCATTAAACACGCGCACGTCCAGGGTCGGGGCAGATATCTGCCCCCTCCGGTTTTTCCTAATGTGCCGCCAAACTAATCGGGTTAGCAAGGCCAAACCTCGCATAGCTGCTCATTGGTATTTTCCGCATATCCTCATACATTTTTAACCCTGGGTCATCTCAGGTCAGGTCACCAGGTCAGGCGAAGTGACCCAACTACACTCGGAGTTCTAGGTGGCATAACTTCCACAATAATTCGGCGATTAATTTCATACTTATAACACGTCATGATCTCATAAGGGACCATAACATATATGTCGTTTTCTTCGTAGCATTGACCTGAGGTAAGGTCGCGGCCATGGCTTCTCCCATTATAGGGCTATGGTAAAATATACAAATGTTTCCTGGTTACATATTTCCTCTCGGAATGACATTACGACGGTTGTGGCTTGTAGTTTGAAGCTATGCTCAATGTTACCGCTAACATTTTTGCTCAGTGACCTCACCAAGGCTATCTGAGGTCACCTGAGATCACTACGAATTTCTGCGCACTATATCGCACTGCATTGAGCTAGAAGGATTAAATTACCGTCAATGTGCTTGTATCGCCAAGACGTGTCGACTGATACATTACATACTCTCCCTAGGCTACTTCATGACCTTGACCTGAGGTCATAGTTTCGGTTGACCTGACCCTAAATCACACCGCCTACTGTCGGTAGCGCATTTCAAGGACTGTCGAATAGCGTTCGCCGTTTATTTCTATCTGTTGCAGGTCCTGATATATGTGTCAATATCTGAGTCCCACCTGATCTGGCCGAATTTGACATATGATGACCCAGTGACCTGAATGTTGACCTGAGCGAAAAAAAATTACCGAAGCACTCACATTGATGATATCTGATTTTTTATCTCAAAAGTCCGAATTCCGGCACGACATTTCGAGACCCTGGCGCCATGAATCCGGTTGTTGTGGTATAGGTGTAATTTCAGCAGTGTGAGTTGATTTATCAAGGGATGCAAAAAAAAACAGTAGAATTGGGTGCGGGAGTTAGGGTTGAAATCCGACGAATCAGGAAAGATAGTGGTAGATTAGGCCCCTCCACAGGAGAATTCAGTTGATCACTAATCATCTCATTTCGAAAGGTACCTTTGACAAAATAGCGGTCGAAATCCCAGGCGCGTGAATTTATTCACGGAGAATTTGTTATTTTAGCTTGCTTGACAGGTGCCTTGCAGCCAGTACCAAATGTTATAAAAATTCGCAAATTCCTAAGATTCTGATCAGAAAACCAATGTAGCGCACTTCTTGTTTTCACCTTCGCGAAATTATCGTCCCAGGACTGAGAAATGATCGCTTAAGCTTTGCTTAGGGCACCAAGCTGGTGGTAATGAATAACAGTAGTGATGAATCTAAATATATTCAGTTATTCTTGGAGGACATAAAAGTGGGTTGATCAATGGGAGATATCTATAAGATATGCTTAGCATCAGCCACGCTGCAATCTAGAGGGCAGCGGGAAGATTTTTTTCATTAGAGAAATCATTTAGACGTTGGTTGTTCTTGACACTTCGGTATTTATCTACATATTACTTTTTTATGCCTTGGTATGGCCATGTTTTCAGCGAAAAATAACGATTATTGCTATTGCGTGTTGAGTAAATAATGCACCATGACAAGAACAAACAGTACATTAATATGAAATCATTTTTCCCATTTCCGAGCCATACTAAGGGCCGAATACAATAGGAGGCCCTAACACAATGGAGGTCCCTTTTCGGGGAGCAGGAGGCCCCCTTTCGACCCTGCCCCCTTGGAAGAATTTCGTGACAACGCCACTGGTTCACGTCCGTCTCGCTGCCACTGCACCTCTGCTATGATATTGCATGCTGTTCAAATTAAGGTATGATCACCACATGACGTAATCAACAATAAATATTACGTTAAAAAATTAGGTGAGTGCCATCTATGCAGCCTTATATTTTCATTTAGGTGGTGCATCAACGCGACTGTTTAGCTTGACTATACTCCGCCTGACCCACAGTTCAGGAATTGAACAATGTAACCAACATGCGTGTCATCAAGCAAACTCTGCAAAGCGTTCCTTCACAACCGTACAACACCAAATATGCTAGCTTACTTGGTACATCATCAACCGCGCTAGCATGCTTGTATTACACACCCAATACTAGCAAATGCGAACATTTTCACAAGTTGCATTGAAAGCATCCGTTCAGTGCCAACCAGCAACACGTGAAATACCGACAGACAAACGTTTTGTCCATCCCGCCGGCTGCCAGATCATGCGACTACGACAGCACGTGCTAGCCTTCTCAGGCTGCGTCAGCACGTCTACACATCCGAATGAAGCAACAATGGTATCGACGTCGGCTGACGCGCACTGCGACCGTGGAGCCCAGCTAATGCACCCAGGACGGGTACACGTCCGCGTGCAGGGGCCAGCAAACCGCCTGCTTACGTGTGCGCATCGCGCTGGCGCGAATGCAACGCAAAACAACTGTAATGCATCCATGCGCCTAAGCTAAGCTACTATAACCAGCACAACGCACTCGCGGTATGACTCACAGTTAGTGTCTTCACTGACAAATGCTTGGTTCTAAACGAGTGACCAAGCAAGGCATTCGTGGCCACGACAGCTGCGGTAGCTGCCAACGCTACCGACGCCCCTAGTGGCCGGCCTGCTGTACTAGCACTTCCAGTTCGTCCGCTGAGCGGCGCAGAAAGCTGGCCGAGTGACGGAAGCCGGTAGCCAGCAGCCGGACGGCCGCCACCTGGCCCGCAGTCAGCTGACACTGCGGCTGCCTCCTGAAGAACAGCTCGCCGGCTGAAACAGGCGCCCTGTCGTCACGTGGGTGGACAACACGCCCGTGGTGCTCGGGGTTACAAGCAGCTGCAGCATGGAGCAAACAGTTGCAACTGGTGCGTGGAGGGTAACAAGCAGTTGCAACACGGGGCAAACATTCACGGCTCGTGCTCGGGGAAGCAAGCAGCTGCAGCACAGATCGGACAGTCACAACTGGTGCCTGGGGAAACAAACAGCTGCAACAAGAAGCAGTCACAACTGGTGTACGCTGCCACCAGTTCAGTCCACTCCTGAAGGCCATGGGATGAACAGCATCTGTAACCTACTTCGCATTTGTGATCATCAGTAATTCGCACTTCTACGTGTGTGACTTCCTGCCGCAGCAAGCAGCCAAATCGGACCCCGCTCCAGTCGGGCTGTCGCGGCGCACATCCTCGCCCGCGGCCTGACTCACGTGTGAGAACGTCGGGCGGCTGCGGCGCGCCAGAGCCGGGCGCCAGCTGGCGCAGCAGCTGCGCCACATTGGCCTGGTACAGGGCGCCAGCTGCGGGGGCGGACACCGCCGTCCGGCCGGGCTCGAGGTGGGCGGCACAGTCTGACGTCACCGGCCGGGCGAACGTCTCTGGACGAGACGGCGGCGCGTCGGGCGACGACGGTGGAGCCACCTGTCCGAGACGCGCCGAGTTATCGACCACCCGTCAAATATCGCACAGCAAAAATTGTCGTTGGTGAGGCTGGTGAAGGGTTGGAGTTTCCTGTGCTCTTTGTAGGGTTTGGACTTATTATACCATATTTGTTTTGGTCCATCAAATTCTTGCTCCGTTAACATGGAGCTCTATAATGGGGGGGGCTAGCAACGAAATTGGCAGGCGGCAGCAACCATTGCCTACATGTATTAGACCTCACCAATAATCTAATAGTCTTTCCAGCTTTTCCGCCAATAGGCTGGTGTGATCCAGCGGGGGAAGGGGTGCACAACATCAGCGAACTGTTCTTCTGCTCTTGTGTGGCCTCACTGTGGCGAGGTCGGGTTGCTTTTCAGTTTCGAGTTTACTATAAAATGTCCATGTTCATGGCATATTTGACACGCAAAAAGTCCCCACTAGTAAATGATACCCTAACATTTCTTTTTACCATAAAATACGAAGGCTGTGCGTGCATCTAAGAACTCTAATTATTTATAGCGATGCCACTTGTTTAACCAGGTTCAGCCCTACCTTTGAGGCATACGGGGGCCCAAATTGAAAAAAAAAGCTGTCGGAGCCCTGAAACCAGAACCGACGAAGTAATTCATTTCATGATGTTGTAGCGCTGTTGCGTGAGAACACCTGTAGGTAATATGAGAAATTCAACGCTCTCGTCGTATCAAATATATTCAGATGGTATTTTTTTATCGGGAAAGGGTGACTGAATGACTTTTAGGTCGACTTTCCACGTGCTGTTCGGTGTATTTGTGGCTGCAAATGTGCTTAGGTGGTTAAACGAGAACACTTCATTGTTGAATTCACCGAAGGAATAATGTAAATGCGAATTGTATGGAATACACCGTGAGTTTTCTTCCTCAGCGGAACCACGGGTAATCTGTTTTGGCACCATTGTGCCTTTGCATTCCAGATTCAATCTTATTAGAATGTGGTAAGTGGGGCTCTTTGGAAGTGTCGAAGAGTTCTTTTGGAATGTTAAACTTACATCACTAGACACGAGTCCTGGATGGCTATTGCGACTCCTTGAGGATCTGGGCTTGGAGGGAGAATCTTTATTTGGAGAGATCTGGACCTTGAGGACCTGGACCTCTGATTTCGTACCAATATATTTCGCAAATGGCCCGTTCTTTCATTAAAAATATAAAAGAACATCTCTCTTCTTCTTTCGTCCACATTGGCCCGGATCGTCGGATCCCTTCCATCCTCACATTGTAAATGCACATGGCACTGTCATAAACCAGGAATGCAGACCACCTAAGCATTCATATAGGTGCACGACGTCACTTCATTGAAAAGACGTCGATTCAATATTCGGTGAGGTGTAAGTAGCCGCTAGTCAGGGCCTGTAAGCTGTCGCAATGGCCCACACACGTTCGTAAGAGCCGGTAGACGTCAGTAAGAGCCCTCGGATGTTCGTAAGCGCCCTCAGACGTTTTCAAGGGCCCACAAACATTCGTAAGGGTCAGATGACGTTTGTAAGGGCCCTAGAGGTTCGTAAGGGTCCGTGGACGTTCGTGAGGATACTTGGACGTTCGTAAGGGCTGGTAAACATTCCTAGGTGCCTGATAGTAACCATAAAAGTGTTGTTGGCCTTTCTATCTCCGCCATGGCGATTGCTTAGAGGATTGCGTACGGGCCACTGGCGGGGCCCTTCTGGCTGCGCCAGGGCCCTTAGGAGGCCCTTGTTAGTGAACTAGTATGCATTAAATTATTTACAGGCAAAACCTTAAGCATTGGGTAGCCTTAATGGTGGGTCCGGTATGGAGTATTACAGAAGATGGACAACGTAGCAAACGGTGCCACGGGAAGCGTTACTCACCGCCGGCATACGAAGGACACTCACGCCAGAAGGCAGACTCTTTAAAAGGACTGGTATTTGTGTATGCAGTTTAGTTCCTGAGCTCTTTTAGTGGAAGTTCTCTAACAATTGTTGACTGTTGTCATGTGAGGACTTCGGAAGATTGATCACACGATTCAAGTCGGTACAAAATGAGATGCACATTGCATCCGAGTAATATGCACGTAAAGTCAAACTAATCGATATAATTGTTCTCGGACACTACAAATGCGGAAGAGTGCTGGAGCAGCCTGGCGTATTGTCCACAGACGCTGCGATGGTAAATGCACACCGATACAGACGTGACGCAGACGGGTCAATACCGACCTTGGCTGCACTGAGCAGGCTGGCAGACTGCAGACTCAGCTGGCCACACTTGGTGACGCGCCTCTCACTGCGGCACGCCTGTGTCAGGACGTGTTCGGCCTGAGCGGAGGTCAGGTGACCAGCGGCGGGTCGGCTGGCCAGAGCCGAGCCTGCCGTCTCGGCAGCGCTCTGGTGTCGGCTCCTCTTGTGGCGTCGACACGCCTGGAGGTCAGGCCAGCCAAGGTTACCGCCACCGCCTCGTCAGAGCTCCATGTTAGCGACGGTACCGCCTGTGACGTCGACACGCCTGGAGGTCAGGCCAGCCAAGGTTACCGCCACCGCCTCGTCAGAGCTCCATGTTGGTGACAACAGTTGCGATAGCGTGACTGCTAGGGGCCAGTACGTTGTGTTTGCAAGTGAAGTGCCTTCGGATATGGAAAGACATTTGTATGCATGGAAGTAAGTTAGCACGGGCAATAGGAATATTGGAAAGGTAGGGCAAATTATTAAATGTCTCGTTGATTTTAGATCTTATGTATGGGGAATGATCTGACTGTATTCTAATGCGAATTGAAAATATTCGTGCACGACACATCGTCGGAATGATAGAAAACTTCGAGTGCAAATTATTCATCATCGAACACCGTGACGGGGGCTGATCCAGGAATTTTCATGGTCTCTTTTGGAGGAGCGTCCTTTACATGAAGGGCACTACTGTGAGAGACCGTGGGAGTGTGCTTTAACTGGAAAATGTGTTTGTATAGGGGGTTCAATCGGGCCTCTTCGGATGCGGGGGCCTGTTCCTATTTTGAGAGGTGCCACCATTTCATGGTGATGAGGGTTGCATCCTTCTATAATTCCCCTTCTGCGTCCACTTCTGGCCCTCCACTACCATCAAAAATTATTAAACTTTTGACGTATGTATATATGTATATATATCGGAGCCCTCCCAATGCTTCCATGCGTTTTTCCTCACGGTTTCCGAACTATTAGGTAGTTAATTTGGTTTTCGGTCGCTTCAACCAAAGCATATATGATCATTCAACGCCCACCACATTCACTTGGTATGCCCTAGAATCCTGTGAAGTGCTACTGATGTGAGTATGTGGTCTGGAATCCGATCGCTGTTCCCATGAAAATGTTCCCAGAAGGTATATATAAATATATATATAAATATATATATATATATATATATATATATATTTTTATATATATATTTATATGTTTATATATATACATGTGTTTGTGTGTTGTGTGTGTGTGTGTGTGTGTGTGTGTGTGTGTGTGTGTGTGTGTGTGTGTGTATGCTACATCTGATGGGTAATAGGGCTATGCAGATCATAAGGTCGCCACTAGAACTACAATGTCTGGGTTCAGCATTTCGTTGCATTGCGCAAGTGTCCAAAAATCTAGGTTGAGCTTGGGTGCCAGAGTTGAAAATTATTATTTAGCACCAGTATGAGGGTGGAAATGGCAAATCAGAAAAGAGTTGAATGCAGGACTTCCGAGCAAGTGGTCGTTTCTAGTCAAGATCTAGTGTCCCCCTGGCTAGAGATCCCGAGTAGGTCGGGTCGGAACCCCCTCCCCTGGTTTGGTACCTTGCTAATGTTAATTTATATCTTTCAACATTCAATCTGATATGCACTGAAATGAAGGACCTAGACCCACCTGGTTTGGTAAGAAATCTCTAGTATTGAGTGTACCTTGAGCTAAATGGATGCCACAAAACTTTAAATGAACCACTTCCTGATTCTTGCATTACTGATACAATTCGAAGCTGGGAGTGGAAAATGATTCCAAGTGAAGTGCGATTCCCTGCCCAAGAAAAAACCATTTAAAAAACATTTACTTTTTTTTCATTTTTTTTTTTTAAGTGTTTTTCAAAAAAAAAAAAAAAAAAAAAAAAAAGGCGGCCTTTATATTTTTTTGGGGGGGGCGACAGGATTGGGAAATGCCCCGCGTGGTGAGAGTGTTGAACCCGGGACCTTTGGTACCCAGAGCTCAACACCTTAACCACTCGGCCATCCCCGTCCCATATATTGTCGCATAAATGGGAAACAAAAACCTGCTCGGCTGCCGCAATCAAAAGCACAGCAGCAAACTCTCACCATACAGCTATGCAGGGGCGAATTCAGGAAATCCGATTGGTGGCACTGGTTTGGAGGGACGCCACTGCATGCGAATTCCAAGGGGTGCAGTGTACTTTCTGGAGGGGCGCCATTTATTGTCAAGGGGATGGGAGCACGTACCGCGTCAAAAACCCTTTTCATGGGAGCACGTGCCGCTTGTCTTCTTCGACCCTCCCCCTCAGTTTGTGCAGACGTAAAGGGCTCTTTCCCGCATTGCAGCGAGAAACTGTAGAGACGACTCGCCTTGAGGTAGGTGCGCAGACGCTTTCTGGCGCGCTCGCCGAACTCCGGGAACTGACGACAACACGAGTCCAGTATGGCCTGGATGCGCTCCTTCGGCTGTTTGCTGATGGGCACCGTGCGATCCAGGCTCTCGTCGGCATACAGGCGGACAAACATCTGCGGCGGTGGGCTGGCATCGGCATACAGGACAAACATCTGCAGCGGTGGGCTCGTCGGCATACAGGACAAATATTTACAGCGGTGGGCTCGTCGGAATACAGGCGGACGAACATCTGCAGCGGTGGGCTCGTCGGCATACAGGCGGACAAACATCTGCGGCGGCGGAGTAAGCCGTCTGTCTTGCATCCAGTGCCGCAGCTTGCTCATCCTTTGATCATGGGCAGAGTGCATACGCAGCAAGCGAACATGATGCATGGTGATGGGTCCCCTGGTGGATTATCATCACTTATCCATGGGTAGCACTGGATGCATGAACTCCACACCACACAGCCTACGGTCGTGCATGCATGCAATTGTTCTACCAGAAGAACAGCTGCAGACTTCACCTGAGTGCATGTCCCGTCTCCTGTCTTTTGCGCCAGCGCTGCCAAATGATCCACACATCGTTCGGAAAAAATGCCTTCACAAGGCCTAACTGGTAGCCGGTGAGATCAACAGCCCGTCTTTCGCCACTAGACAAGAAACGCATGTGTTACAGGCAGTCACACGCTGGGTACTTGGCTTAACCGGTAGCCGGCGAGATCGGCAGACCGCCTCTCGCCTCACAAGAAACGAAATACCTCCTTTACCGGCACAGCCACACGCTGGGACGCAGCACCTTCCGAGCATCAATTATCATATGGCGGATGCTGACGGGCGGATCAGACACGGCACTCGACGTCATCCTCGACCGCCCTAGCTTATTGTGCCCTTCAGATGCCAGGCACGTCAGCCGTGAAGCCAGGCACTTACATTGAAGGCCTTGAGTCTCTCGGCGCTGGTGGCTGACTCGTCCCTGTTCTCCATGTCCTCGTCCTCGTCCAGCTCCTCCTCGTCGCACGGGTTGGCACTGAGTAGCGCCGGATTGGCCGGGAGTTCGGTCGGAGTAGCCCAGGGCGTGCTGGCAGCGGAAGGGGGCGTGGCCTGCGACGTGGCGGCGGCGCCTGGCAGTGAGCTTCCAGGTGCTGGCGGTAGGCGTGGCGTTTTGTTATTGAGTGCTTGCTGGGCATCGCACGCATTCGCTCGGGCACCCCGGGGCTCAAGCCAGGATGTCGATTTGCTAAGGCGATTGGGTGAGCACAGAGGTTAATTACAACAGAAAGTCAAGGTATTGGAAGATCTTGTTTGTGTCGCTCCGGACGGAATTTGCCGAGGGGGAAGCAGGAGGGAATGGGGTTGTGCTGTTTTTCGCTCCCAGTGAACTTTGTGTGTGCGCAATATAGTATTTACTTTGAAAGGCTACGACTTAGCTTTGGGTCAAGTGGCAATCCAAAAGGAGGCAAAATGACAGCAATGCTCTTAGTGGTGGGATAGCTTCAATAGATCCCATGTTAAATGTGCACAACACGGCGAGAAACTAACATCAAGGACGCTGCCTAAACAAGTGAATCAAATCTACATCACGTCTAGCTGAAAGTGTGGCTCCAGCAGCTCATGCTAGTGTGAAGGAGCTTGCAGCAATGCAGGTAGGTAGGTAGAAAAAAGAAGACATTTCCTGTACTGGAAGATAACTGTAGCATTACCTGGGAGTGAAGCTTCAGGGACCGAAGGCGAGATAGAGAAAGACGGCAGCGAGACTGCAGCAGCAGACGGCGAAGCTTCAGCAGCCGATAACGAGGCTCCAGCAGGCGGAATCGTGGCTGCACCAGCCTTAGGCGAGTCGGACTGCAGAGGTAGCTGAGCATCCTCCCGCTTCTGCAATGTAAGTGAGATTGTGATGTGAAATATGAAAGCGCCAGCGAACTCACTGAGGTCTTCATACAGCCTCGGTTGTGAAAGATGATATTCACCGGTGGTTCCAAGTTACGACCTATGGATACGACATAATTTGTAGAACCTGACGCCGGCAGGCGTTCTCAGACAACGGACAGCCGTTGTAGTCGCTTCCATGTGGGCGGTCACGGTTCGTGGGTTCGATCAGTCGTGTGATACACGGAGGAGCTGTCTGGTACACTGTTCGCTGGCCGCTGGTATCTAACATAATTAGATGGTACGTTGTCCGGTGTGAAATTCGCCCCGGTTAGAGGAAATGTCCAACGCGGTTCTAATTTGCGAAATTTACAGGTGAAATGGTGTTGATGACGAGAACAAAAATCAGCAAGATTGTACTTAGTTTCGGAGTCGGCACCATCATAAAGGGAATGATGCGAGGAAATAAGTCGAATGGAGATTTTGCAAGGCTACTGAGCTAGCACATCGAGTTAAGAAAAGTCCGTCCGTCACAAAGAGACGAGACCGGGACTTTCAGGTCCAGCTATCCTTACCATGCGGAGCTGATCAGTGACACAGACTAAAGCTGCATGACAAGCTCTTTCTCGACCGAGCTGGGTCACGACTGCACAGCAAATACACTTTCAGGCTGATGCTGCAGCAATTAATACCGTTTGTGAGCCCGGTTACTAGAAAGCATTGTTGTGCATGCAGCATACAGGCGTATAGCATCTCTTCCTGACCCATTAAAGGGTCGGAAGTGACTGGCGAATATTTAACTGGTTTTCTTGCCCGTGGATTAACACTTACTAGAACATGTGACAAGGACATTATCCGGGAGCTCTTACACACTCCAGATCAGATTGCATTGTTTTTCAGAACATGCTTTTTTAGTAGTATTACCTGACTACTGACGGTCAAGTGCATCAAACTGCGTCATGATAAGATCTGCTTCGAGGCGACACCGTGGTACATATATCGCTTCCTTCGAACAGATCAACGTATTTCTCACAGTATAGAAATTACATTGCTAATGCTCTCCTGGCCATGTGCATTCTGTACCTTTCGGCGGTGTGAATTGTCATCCAACTCTTCTATCTTGTCCGCCCCGAAAGGAGCACTATCTGAAATGATTCAAAAGTATGGATTAAGAATGCGAGCGGACATAATCCTGAAGACATGTCAAGTTAATCTGACAACTAAAACGACTGTGATGCATCGACGAGTGCAATCAAGAACCCACACAAAAGAAACGTTTACGTATTTCAGGAAGGTCCTAGGGCTGCCTATTTGTATTCATTAACACGATTCAGTTAATAAAGTAGACATGCGCTCATGGGCATCTATCTATGTATCTATCAATCTATGAAACTATATGTGCATATATACATGTATTGTTTATATATATATATATATATATATATATATATATATATATATATATATATATATATATATATATATATATATATCGAATAAACTTCATAGTCAATAAAACGGTATGCATGATAAGATCTCCCATTGGGACTATATTGTTTGAGATAAACGTTTCGATACATTGAGTGACATCTTCAGGAACAGAAAAACAGCAAAACAAAGGCGATACAAGACTATAAAATTGCTTATCATTCATGCAGTGACTTGAAAACACGGACGCGAGACGAAGCACGATCGGTTTCATTTCCCAATCCCTCCCGCCAGCTAAAGCATGTTGCACGATTTTTAAAACGATTTTTGTCTTCAGTATTATATCGTTTCAGTTGTTCCCTGTGCGAAGCATCGCACGTGGGGTTAACCTTGCGTCGTCTATACCTACTGCAGGGTACAACAACATTTAGGTAGATCAGATCGCACTTAGTATGTCATCTGCAACTCCGACCCATCACCACTCAGAGAGCACTCATCTTCGTGTGATGCACGATTCTCCATTAGCGACTTTTCAATCCTGCTCCGTTCTAATTCGAACCTCGACCTCCGTATTATGGAGTCCCTGTACACACATAAACAGTGTCCAGGCTAAATACTATGGCGTCATGTTTTCCATTCAAAAATCGAACAATGGGTTTTAGCTGGCGGGAGGGATTGAGAAATGAAACTGATCGTACTTCGTTTTGCATCCGTATGTATAGTACCGTATATTATATGTATTATATATATTTTTTCTATTATATTTATATATATATATATATATATATATACAGAGCTTCCAATTTGTACATAGAGATCCTTCAGTCGACGACAGACGTTATGATAATGGTGTCATTGTAATAGCGCCTATTACGAGATATATGAAGTAGACCTATAAATAAGCGAATAGGTGGCAGGTCTTCTCCGAATATATGCCTGGTTCCTAACTTAATTACTGCTGACGCACCAGCCAAGCCGGTCAGACAGAGCTTGAAAAGGCCGTCACAATATATCCAATTGCCTGAGGAAGTGATGAGGTAGGCATGTTTTGACGTCAAATGCTTTGCATAGTTTGCAACCTTTACCGTTCAGGCTGATACACGTACAGCACGCACAACACCTGCCACATAGACATGGGCCGCCGAGACCAGACAATCGAAATGTAGCTGGCAAACGACAACCTCTGCAATACCAAAGGATTAGTAGCTACACATTGATCAGGCGAAACTGCATGACGTCAGGTAGCTCGATTACGTCAGCTCATTATTCCCTGCGCCACCGTGACCTTCAGGAGGACAGGCTATTGCAACCAAGCAGAATAGAAACGACAGTGCGCCCAGCAGCTGCTATAAGCCGGCGGTCGTCGCATCCTCCGAACTAGGGTCAGAAGCAGAGCAAGTTAGGTGACCTCAAGAAGGTGACCTCGAGAACCCGAATTGAACAAAGCTGGAGTTCAGTCGTGTCCGCCGCTCATTTTTGCGCTTCTCCATTTCCTCCCCCACCCTTTGCCTATCTTGCTCCCTGTTTCTCTGCCTCTCAGCTCACATTTCCCCGTCTATCCAATCTAGGTTTTTCTTGGCCCTCCTTCCTCGTTTCAATTCCATGTACCTGCCTGTGAATCGGTCATGATCTAGACCACCACGACACTTAGAATAGGCGCTGTGGGCATTCTGGTGATGTACACGCATCTTAACTTAGAACTTACCATCATGTTGGCAGTCCACCTGGTCAAAGACGTTACTTCCTCTGTCCCGTTGTTTTTCCTGCAACATATATGCACTCTTGTATTGGCATCAATATACCCGACAGTTGGATAATCACATGCGGAACCTTCCCGACATGGGTGGATGTAGGTAACAAGAGTTCGCGTGCTCCACGGGCAGAGGAAGAAGATGGCGGTAATCTACAGATAATTCTACTAAGCAGGATAAGGAGAGTAGGTGGGAAAAAAATAAAGGTACGTGTCACACCTGGATTATTTGTAGGGATCGTGCGAGAGGGAGCATTTGGTTCTAGTTGTGTTCCGTCTCAAGTGGTCATGTCACTTTGGAAAATCCAAATAAATCCATGACACCCTAAAGGAGGCATCTCTTGGACTGGTGAAAGAAAGTAAGCGATTAGCGGGAGAGAGTGATTGAGTTAGAAGCAAGTATGAAACAGCTGGAAACACAGCTGCAAGCCTCCTTTGGGAGCGATGGAAAATGAGAAATTATATATATATAAATATATATGTATGTATGTGTGCGTGTGCATATACATGTATTCATATATATATATATATATATATATATATATATATATATATATATATATATAAATACATATAAATATATATCGTCCAATACTGACCACTAATGTCGAAGTGCTAGACACTAGGCGTCCAACAAAAGAAAGTGTACTTACCAATACGATTCTTTCAATTATGGTTGACAAAGATTGCTTTCGGTTTCGCTGAACAAGTTGCTTATGTAGACCCTCCATGACGACAGTCAGCTTACAGAGTTTCTTCGCCAAGCTGATATTTTCGTTCAGATGTTCGTCAGTTCTGCCAACGGTGGAGATATGCTTACAAGTAGATCTCGTGAGAAACGATGACATTAAATGTTGGGCGCATGCATTGATGTTATAGAATCCACATATTCTTCACCAGTTGAAAGCATGTGGGATATCTACATGTTATAATATTTACCTCACAAAATCTAAGACAGCACTGTGACCACGCACGTCGGGAATATGTGTCGCTCGTGCTGAAAGGGTATTTCAACAATGTAAGCTCACGTGACACGCGATTTGTGAATAAATATATTTGGCACGGAAAATGCAGGTGTCAACCTCGTGCGAATAACTCAGTATGTAACTACACTGTCTGCGAAACGGCATGTTCGTCGTCTACTACAAACTGGGTACTTGGGTAAATGAGTGGACAGTGAACAGGTGCGGTCATCCACTTTTTCAGCTTCTAATGCTAATGGTTAATTATGTAGTGGTGGGAGCAAAGATGAACATAAAGGCTGCTTTAGCTCGCAGTCATTGCGGATCCGTGTCACCATCATTAACACATGAATGCATTAAAGATGCACTTTGCTGGCTTCCTTTCTCGTTAAAGCACAAAATGACAGATTTAGGCATAATTGAATTCAGATGAGGAAACAGGCATAGTCTGAGAAAATCGGGAAGTGAGTCTGTAGCACGATGTTATCCACTCCGTTAGCTTAGTTGGTTGACAATGACCTTTCGGCTGATAGGCTGCCCGAACTAGCAAAACATCATTCGGGTTACTGCACATACTTTTAGTTAGTCTCCGATAGATGATGATGATGAATTGGAGTTTAGGGGGGCGTCGACTACCAGGGTCATAGTCTCCGATAGATAAGCCTAGCTGGCAACTGGTCCACTATTGTTGGGCTCGTAGAAGCGCAGGACGACCATGTCGACACGTTAACTTCTCGAGCAAAATTCTGCCGTTTAATTGTAGCTTCGAGATCGGGCAGTTTGGTGAAATTATATGTAATGGGCTTCATAGCGTAGCTACTGATCCAAAGCCACCTCGGCAAACATCCATGATTTGGATGAAGCGTAAACAGGTCATTCTGACCCCCTCGCATATAAGCATGGGCGTAGCCAATTTTGGCGGGATCGCCCCATAGAGGAATTGAGGTTTTTGTGTGTCGAAAGCCCCCGGGGTTCTCATCTGTCCCCAACGAGCAGATGGGAAGGTTATTCCTATCAATTATTGGTGCCTCGGTTTTAGGCCACTCTGATTACCTTATGCGGTGTGCATAGCCAGGATTTCCTCCACGGGGAGACACATTTTCTGAGAAAGCCAAAAATTAAGTCCACAAAGGGAAATACAACATAAATTATCTGACCCAGCCCTCTTCAGCTTAAGAGTTGGGGCTATGCAGGTGGCTGGCACCCAGCATTCACTACCCTATGTGGCCCAAATTAGCCTTTCCGACCTTTGCAGGTCGCCGCTTGCTAGCTTACGAAAGTCCCATAGATCTGACAGAGGCACCGTTTAAGCTAACGGTCGACCTTCTTGCCCTGAGAGGCACTATTTTGGTTCTCTGCTCAGACCCAAATGGGTTCAAGGGGCCCTTTCTACCTCTATTTTGATCCTGGGAGAGGTTCCTGATCTGTGTGACCTTTAGCGGGCTGAAGGGGCGGTGCAAGAACTGAGGGTTCTCTTTGAGGGTCCCTGAACTTTCAGTGGAAATGTAGTTTTCCGCAGTGAATGCACCTTGGTCACGCTGCACCGCAGCATCTGCCTTCTCCAACGACTGGAATTCCCTTTGATTGCCATGAATTCGCCAGGAGGGCTCCTTTGGTCGGCGACCCACCGGAGAGTCAAGGGCTGTTTTCAGAGAGCCGCGGTCCTTCCGTTTCAAAGGTGGAGCACCAGGTAGCCCTCGTCCCTTTTGTCAATCGGTGTTCCTTTTGAGCACCAAGGGCCCTCTTAGGAAAATAATGGCACCATCCCCTGGTAGGTACCGTCCTTCAAACCAGAATCTCCTCTTGTGGTTTGGGGAAGGGAGAGGGGAGAGAGATGCGGGGGGGTAGGGATGCGTGGAGAGATGCGGTACGGGCGTAGGAACGGAGATGTAGGAGAGGGGTGCAACATAGGTGTGGAAAGAAGAATGTGGGGGAGGGGTGTGGCATAGGCGTAGAAACAGGGATATGGAGATGTGTGCTGCATAGGCATAAAAACCGAATGGGAGTGTGGTCGTGGAGATCCCATCCCAATATTTCCGGAAGCTTGGCGTCAGTCATAAGGGCGTGAACTCATATTTTGTAAATTCTTCCCATATTTTGTAAGTTCCAATGCCCATGGCGTGGGGGCACTGGCCACTTCCTGTACACTTAGCACAAGCCGAATGTTCGTTGACTGTAAGAAGCGACCTCAACACACATTTGTCCTGCCCCGCCACCTTACGGAGGCTCCTACGCCTGTGCCTTGCAGGTAGGTCCTGATATTACGGAGAAATGTGACGACCCCCTGGAACCCCCTGGTGGACCTACACCTGACAGCTAAGCTGTCGCTTAGTTCTTAAACAATTCAACAGGTAAGCTACAAACAACATACATATTTGCATTCGTAAGAATTAGAACTTAGCGTGGTCTATAACAATAACTCAGCTTCACGAGCCACGGGGTACCTAAAGAAGGCTGCCTTAGCTAAGGTTCCCACGCGTGACCGGGGGCCGGCTGCTTAGCCGACCTTCCCTCATGAAATATTTTCTTCGAAAAAATGCATGCACTTAAAACAAAATACTGTGGCAAAACTACACAAAAGTTTCATTCAAAAACCAGTTATAATTCTGAGTGTCGTAATTACGACCTGAAGCGGTGAAGAACAGAAGTTCTTGATGTTTCGAACGCACGGCAGTCGTGCCAGGCTGGGTCGAGTCCCTCAGGTGTCCAGTATGCGACGGCTAGGTCCGCCAGGCCAGGACTTCGCTCTCAATCGTAACAATGCAATTACGAAGTACAAAATATCAGGGAGGAACTCAAATGGTGTAGCTCAGCACAAAGGGCATACGATTTTCCACACCATTCGATTGGTTTCTTTTCACGCATTGTTCAAGCCCTGGTATTCAGTTGTATTGTTCTAGATCAGTGGTTTCGACTTTCAAAGGAGACTTCGAAGTCGCCATACTAAAAAAATTGAAGCGCATCCCATGCCAATATTTTGCAGCCAACCTGACAACAAATCGTGGTGCCTACTCCCCAATCGGGCCTCACCCACCCAGCCCAGACAATATTGCTTCCACGGTTGGAAAGTAGGACTTCCAATACCCTGATGCAGACTCAACGTTCTCAAGCGAACCTGATTTGCCACATCAGATGTTTTTCACGTCCGCGCCCTTGCCCTAAGTGATCTTTAATGGTCGCCTGTTCACAATAAAGCTCTGCCCTTATAACTGCACCGATCAGGACAGTGTCGTCGACATAATTGCAGAGCAGGCCAACAGTATTAACGCAAGGCCAAAGACATTCCAAAGTAACTTCCTTTGTGCGAAATGGCAGTGCCAATTATCCTTTACAAAGGTGGGGGCTGACGATCTACAACTGCAACAAGATTAGAGCTTGCTACGCCCGTACCGGTCTGCGTCGTCACTTGTTCTCAAATTCAGCCAACAAGCAGATGAGTACATTGTATTTCTCACCGTGTGGTTACATTTTCAAGGCACAAACTGTAAGCCGCATGAGTATTATGTAAAGTTCTGAAAGACCCTTATATGAGCGAGTGCTATACAGACGCCAGCCTGGAGAGGCAGACGACGACAGAGTAGCCGAGTACACCGCGCGGCACGACGACCCGACGACAACGCTGGATAACCAGGAAGGGAAGGGCAACACAAGCCCGCGAGCGCAGACTCGGATACACAAGCCGTAGCGTCCAGCTCCGGGGACTGCTCAAGTGCCTGCGTCCGGAGCTGCAGGAACCCGACCGGCAGAGGCTCAGGGTTCAGGCTTCGCGCAAACTAGGCAGCCTGTCGCGGCCGCCCCCGGCCTGGCGGCCGAGACGCCCCGCGTCTCCTCCGGGACGCACTGCGTCTCTTCCGGGACGCACTGCGTCTCCTCCGGGACGCACTGCGTCCCCGAGAGATGCGCCAGCCGTCTTCCTGGACTGCTGACGCAGCGTCCGCCGCCGCGCAGCGACGGAGACGATCCGGCTCCAACGTGAGAGGCCGTCCGATCGGCCATCGACGCGCACGCCCCACACCTGTGGCGAGAGCTGGCCGAGACGATCCGGTCCTCCTGTTAGGTGGCTCGGGCACGCTCCGGCCGCCGCGTTCACCAGCCGGTTGCGCGCCGAGCGTCACGTCGCGTCCCGTCACGCCGCCCCGGCTACATGGTCGGGTAGGTGGCGGCCGTGGCGACGCCGCAGTTGTTCTTCTTCATCGACATGAGCACGTAGCCGGCGTTGCCCCAGTAGGTGGACCACGAGTTCTTCACCAGCCAGTAGCGCTCGCCGTCGAGCACGCCGAAGCCGACGGCCAGCACGGCGTGGTCCAGACTGTCGGCGTCGTGACCTGAGGCGACCGCCACGACGGTGACGACGGGCCAGGTGCGGCGCGGAGCACGCGCGCAGTGCCGACGGCCACAGCAGGTCCACGGGAATCAAGCCTAACATTCGGTTCGCGGCGATACACGGAGTAGCGCGATCTCGGAGGCGCCGGCAACACACACGTGCAGCACGTGAAACTCGTGGAAATGTATTGAAAAAACTCCACTGGTGTTTTCGAAATAATTCAACCCAATGAATTGTACTGCAGCGAAATACACACCACATGGTGGATCCCAGTGGCACCTTGCGCATTTTAAGTGGGAAGGGTGGTGGCGCACTGAGTCGCCAATGCTGACCTCAGATGATCCACGCTTTCCCTCAAACCAAAATACATACGGCAATACATGGGTTTTATAGTAAACCCTTCCTCGAAATTGCTGCGAGACTTAGAGATAACTGATAAAATGCACGTATTACAATCATCTCTAATCTATTACTTTAAAAAACACCTATGTTGTGACAAATTTTCCGCGTTCTTTTCTCATATACGTGTGCATCCTAGAGTATTCAATAGATCGCTTCGCGTCTGATTACCAGCCTATCCATAGCGCAAAGCATGAGGCCAAGACACGAAGTGTGATTACTGGTCGAAAATTCCAATCAAGGGTCAGAAATGTCAGCTGGAAAATGGTTAGTGGACAGTTCTGGTCCCATGCACAATTATGGTGTATTGTCGACACACTGAATTCTCGGGATTAAATAATGTCCCTCTGTCGAGCAAAGCTGGCAGTTGGTGGCGACCACCACCAGGGGGCTGATGAACAGGCCAGGCCCAACAAAACCGGAGGCTAGCTGTGACTACCACCAGGGAGCTGTCAAACAGATCACACCAAACAAAACTGGCAAACACCGCAACCAAGGGGCTGTCGAACAGGTTAGGCGCAACAAAACTGGCTAAGGAAAAGATAAATTTGCAATCCCAAAGTACATATTTTGTCATTTGGCCCAGTGCCTTAAAACAGTTTAAACCAAACTGTTTTGATGTTCGATTTTGGAACTGGACTCGAATGGCATTTATCTTATTATCGCAATCATATCACTGATCTGGCACATCAATAGTCGAAAGATGCACTTCTGTCCATATGCAAGCATTTGAAGGGACTGCCCGACTAAGTTGACCGCCCCCTGGATTATCCGGTGTTATCGACGAGGCAGCACCGGCCACGGGAGCTGACCGCATACCAGACGACCTCCCAGCTGACTACACAACAGACGACCTCCCAGCTGACTACACAACAGTCGACCTCCCAGCTGGCTACACAACAGACGACCTCCCAGCTGACTACACAACAGACGACCTCCCAGCTGACTACACAACAGCGACCTCTCAGCTGACTACACAACAGTCGACCTCCCAGCTGACTACACAACAGACGACCTCCCAGCTGACTACACAACAGACGACCTCCCAGCTGACTACACAACAGTCGACCTCTCAGCTGACTACACAACAGTCGACCTCCCAGCTGACTACACAACAGACGACCCCCAGCTGACTACACAACAGTCGACCTCCCAGCTGACTACACAACAGCGCCTCCCAGCTGACACACAACGGTCAGCTGACTACACAACAGTCGACCTCCCAGCTGACTACACAACAGACGACCTCCCAGCTGACTACACAACAGTCGACCTCCAGTGACTACACAACTCGACCTCCCAGCTGACTACACAACAGACGACCTCCCAGCTGACTACACAACAGACGACCTCCCAGCTGACTACACAACAGACGACCTCCCAGCTGACTACACAACAGACGACCTCCCAGCTGACTACACAACAGACGACCTCCCAGCTGGCTACACAACAGACGACCTCCCAGCTGACTACACAACAGACGACCTCTCAGCTGACTACACAACAGTCGACCTCCCAGCTGACTACACAACAGACGACCTCCCAGCTGACTACACAACAGTCGACCTCCCAGCTGACTACACAACAGTCGACCTCCCAGCTGACTACACAACAGACGACCTCCCAGCTGACTACACAACAGACGACCTCCCAGCTGACTACACAACAGACGACCTCCCAGCTGACTACACAACAGACGACCTCCCAGCTGACTACACAACAGACGACCTCCCAGCTGACTACACAACAGACGACCTCCCAGCTGACTACACAACAGACGACCTCCCAGCTGACTACAAACACGACCTCCCAGCTGACTACACAACAGACGACCTCCTAGCTGACTACACAACAGTCGACCTCCCAGCTGACTACACAACAGTCGACCTCCCAGCTGACTACACAACAGCGACCTCCCAGCTGACTACACAACAGTCGACCTCCCAGCTGACTACACAACAGACGACCTCCCAGCTGACTACACAACAGCGACTCCCAGCTGACTACAAACAGCACCTCCCGCTGACTACAAACAGCGACCTCCCAGCTGACTACACAACAGACGACCTCCCAGCTGACTACACAACAGACGACCTCCCAGCTGACTACACAACAGACGACCTCCCAGCTGACTACACAACAGACGACCTCCCAGCTGACTACACAACAGACGACCTCCCAGCTGACTACACAACAGACGACCTCCCAGCTGACTACACAACAGACGACCTCCCAGCTGACTACACAACAGACGACCTCCCAGCTGACTACACAACAGACGACCTCCCAGCTGACTACACAACAGACGACCTCCCAGCTGACTACACAACAGACGACCTCCCAGCTGACTACACAACAGACGACCTCCCAGCTGACTACACAACAGACGACCTCCCAGCTGACTACACAACAGACGACCTCCCAGCTGACTACACAACAGACGACCTCCCAGCTGACTACACAACAGTCGACCTCCCAGCTGACTACACAACAGACGACCTCCCAGCTGACTACACAACAGACGACCTCCCAGCTGACTACACAACAGACGACCTCCCAGCTGACTACACAACAGTCGACCTCCCAGCTGACTACACAACAGACGACCTCCCAGCTGACTACACAACAGACGACCTCCCAGCTGACTACACAACAGACGACCTCCCAGCTGACTACACAACAGACGACCTCCCAGCTGACTACACAACAGACGACCTCCCAGCTGACTACACAACAGACGACCTCCCAGCTGACTACACAACAGACGACCTCCCAGCTGACTACACAACAGACGACCTCCCAGCTGACTACACAACAGACGACCTCCCAGCTGACTACACAACAGACGACCTCCCAGCTGACTACACAACAGACGACCTCCCAGCTGACTACACAACAGACGACCTCCGCAGCCTGACTACACAACAGACGACCTCCCAGCTGACTACACAACAGACGACCCCCAGCTGACTACACAACAGACGACCTCCCAGCTGACTACACAACAGACGACCTCCCAGCTGACTACACAACAGACGACCTCCCAGCTGACTACACAACAGACGACCTCAGCTGACTACACAACAGACGACCTCTGTGACTACACAACAGTCGACCTCCCAGCTGACTACACAACAGACGACCTCTCCCAGCTGACTACACAACAGACGACCTCCCAGCTGACTACACAACAGACGACCTCCCAGCTGACTACACAACAGTCGACCTCCCAGCTGACTACACAACAGACGACCTCCCAGCTGACTACACAACAGACGACCTCCCAGCTGACTACACAACAGACGACCTCCCAGCTGACTACACAACAGACGACCTCCCAGCTGACTACACAACAGACGACCTCCCAGCTGACTACACAACAGTCGACCTCCCAGCTGACTACACAACAGACGACCTCCCAGCTGACTACACAACAGACGACCTCCAGCTGACTACACAACAGACGACCTCCCAGCTGACTACACAACAGACGACCTCCCAGCTGACTACACAACAGACGACCTCCCAGCTGACTACACAACAGACGACCTCCCAGCTGACTACACAACAGACACCAAGACGACCTCCCAGCTGACTACACAACAGACGACCTCCCAGCTGACTACACAACAGACGACCTCCCAGCTGACTACACAACAGACGACCTCCCAGCTGACTACACAACAGACGACCTCCCAGCTGACTACACAACAGACGACCTCCCAGCTGACTACACAACAGACGACCTCCCAGCTGACTACACAACAGACGACCTCCCAGCTGACTACACAACAGACGACCTCCCAGCTGACTACACAACAGACGACCTCCCAGCTGACTACACAACAGACGACCTCCCAGCTGACTACACAACAGACGACCTCCCAGCTGACTACACAACAGACGACCTCCCAGCTGACTACACAACAGACGACCTCCCAGCTGACTACACAACAGACGACCTCCCAGCTGACTACACAACAGACGACCTCCCAGCTGACTACACAACAGACGACCTCCCAGCTGACTACACAACAGTCGACCTCCCAGCTGACTACACAACAGACGACCTCCCAGCTGACTACACAACTCTACCTCCCAGCTGACCACGGCAGCCGACTACACAACAGACGACCTCCCAGCTGACTACACAACAGACGACCTCCCAGCTGGCTACACAACAGACGACCTCCCAGCTGACTACACAACAGTCGACCTCCCAGCTGACTACACAACAGACGACCTCCCAGCTGACTACACAACAGACGACCTCCCAGCTGACTACACAACAGACGACCTCCCAGCTGACTACACAACAGACGACCTCCCAGCTGACTACACAACAGTCTACCTCCCAGCTGACTACACAACAGACGACCTCCCAGCTGACTACACAACAGACGACCTCCCCTAGCTGACTACACAACAGACGACCTCCCAGCTGACTACACAACAGTCGACCTCCCAGCTGACCTCTCAGCTGACTACACAACAGACGACCTCCCAGCTGACTACACAACAGACGACCTCCCAGCTGACTACACAACAGTCCAGCTGACCTACACAACAGTCGACCTCCCAGCTGACCACGGCAGCCGACTACACAACAGACGACCTCCCAGCTGACTACACAACAGACGACCTCCCAGCTGACTACACAACAGACGACCTCCCAGCTGACTACACAACAGACGACCTCCCAGCTGACTACACAACAGACGACCTCCCAGCTGACTACACAACAGACGACCTCCCAGCTGACTACACAACAGACGACCTCTCAGCTGACTACACAGCAGTCGACCTTCCAGCGCCGGCGCGGCCGGACCCTGGCTCTGTGCCGGCTCACACCGCCGCCACCCACCGCAGTCCGGCTCGTAGTAGACGCCGTTGGCGTAGAACGCGAACGATAGGTGCGACGCGTCGATGCCGACCGACAGCGGGCCGTGCTTGAACAGGGCGCACTTGGCAGCTATGACGTCACCCGGGGGCACGTCCACGTGGCCGGTGATCCGGACGGCGCCGGCCTGCGGGCAACACAGCGGTCATCGGCCGCGCAGCTCTGAGCCGTACACGTACGCGTACAGCCGGTTAGGTTAGGTTAGGTTAGGTTAGGTTAGGTTAGGTTAGGTTAGGTTAGGTTAGGTTAGGTTAGGTCAGGTCAGGTTAGGTTGTGTGGTGTTATACTGGCGGAGTCTAGGGACGCATCGACTACATCGGTCATGCAGCGTGGTGTTGTATCGTCACGGGGCTCGACTCCGGTCGACCGTGCCGGGTCGTATCGCCACCGACACAGGACGCCCCGTGTCCGTCTGTATTCACTGGCGGGCGTGTGAAGACTGCCGAGGCAGCCGACGCGGCAGCCGGCCGACACGGGTCCCCCGACATATGTGCCCCGTCCGTCGGGGCGTCGCACACGTCTCAGTCGCGCAGCATGTGTGGGATGTGCGTCGACCATTTACAGCATGTGTAAATGGTCTCTCGAAACTCGAGTCCAAGTAGATTGGCTATGCCCAAGACTATGGGTGTAGTGTGTTTCACTTTGCTTCTGTCAATACAACATAAGAGATTTGAGTGCATTTTTCGCCCAGCTGGTTTTGATGAATAGAACCAGCCGGCCTCACAGCAAGTCTGGCTGCAGCAGGGTTTGGCTTGTGCTTCTCTCTGAATTCGATAACATCACTTTTCATTCATTGAATTAGAACGGGAGGTTTCTCGTCGCATTGCTCTACTATAAAGCACACATAAATTCATAGAATTCCGAGTACCCATTACTTGTCTACAATTTAGCAATAATGTGCGAATAACTAAATTGAATCACATACCGCCCTAGTTGTTTTTCACGACTATACAGTAGCCCACCATTACTGGAGTGAATGCAAGGTAATGATAACCCACAGTTCCAGGGGGAATATTAGCAAAATAACAATAATATTGAATCGGAAGATTGTCTGGCATCACAATTCAGCACTAGGAAAAGGAAAAAATATACAGATAAACGTAAAATAAAAATAAAAACATCCCCGAGTGAGAGCGATATGGTGCGCATGCGTTCACCAATGACGCTTTGTTTCGCAAACGGGCAACACTGATTATTTGTTAGGCCTTTGCTATTGTCTGATGAGTGAATATATCAACACACAGAGCCATTGCGTCTGGCCATAATACAATTCGTTAAAAGTCATACTGACATCAGACTAGCAGCTGGTTAGGACAACAGGTCTCACCAACACAACACTTCCAGCATCTGCACATATAAAGTATGCATGCCACGCACTGAAACAAATAATGTACATTCTATTTTGCGCACATTAAGAACGTATTGCCAGCCATCGACTTCAGGTGATGATCGGCGTGAACCTGTCGGTGAGTACACGAAGGACACAAATATAGAGGTCGCGCCAAACACCCCCAGGTAGTACACCATCTCCATATCGAACACATGAGGCGCGGTACCTGCGAGTCGTTCACGTGACAGAAGGCGTCGGCCCCCAGGTACGGGCCGTAGCTGTCCTCGGTGGGCAGACCGTGCTTCAGGATCCACCTGCGGCGCCGCACGACACGTCACAACTGAGCCGTGGTCGGCGGGGATTGCCGAGTGGTTAAGGTGTCGGGCTATGGGTGCCAAAGGTCCCGGGTTCGACTCTAGCGCCACTCAGGACATTTCCCAATCCCGCGGCCCACCGGCGAAACAGTGTGGGCGGCGCCATTAGCCGTGAATGTGCATACAGTGTGTCGTGAACCAACCAATAAACAAACAAACAACTGAGCCATGGCCGGCGGCGGCGAGCGCCGGCGTACGTAGCCTGTGGCACCGGGGCGAGCCACTGCGCCCTGGGCAGCAGCTGGCGGCGTACCGAGGCGCTGCAGGGTCAACTGTCCAGTGTCAAGGCAATGCTGTGTCGCTTTGTCAGTGCCGAGGGACTGCAGGGTCAATTGTCCAGTGTCAAGGTAGTTGTGTCGTTTTACCAGTGCCGATAGAATGACTGCCGGGCAGTATCGATTTATCAGTGCCAAGGTAATGCTGTGTCGCTTTGTCAGTGCCGAGGGACTGCAGTTTTGGTGGTTATTGGTTTTACGACACGTCGACCGTTGAGTCATGTAGCGTCGCCAATCTCTCACGTCGATTGGTAGCGGGTGAAGAGTAGCGACAGGTGAGACTCCAACCCACAATCTTTGGATTGTGAGACGGGCAACTTACCCCAAGACTACTCGTCCCCTGGGACTGTAGTTTGAGGCTTCTCATATAAAAAGTGCTGAATGCCTCGAACTACAACAATCAACACACTTGAAGAAAAAGCTGAATTCCTCGCGTGTCGACAATTCCAAGCTGAACGGATCACTTGCCTACGACATCGCCTCGATCGATCAGACGGTGCTTTGCCTACGCCTGCACACAGAGACATGCACCTCGCGAATCGTTTTCGCCACACGCTGTCCACATGTCATGCATCACGGCGGCGCGGCGTGCACCGACTTGTACGAGTTGGTGTCCTCGCCGCCGTCGCAGCCGTTGTTGCCCTGTCCCCAGCTGCAGTCGATCAGCGACTGCTGCGACAGGCGCACCAGCTGGTTGGCGTGCAGGAAGTAGGCGCTCTCCACGGCGCCAGTGGTGCCGAAACTCCAGCACGAGCCGCACACGCTCTGGTCTGCAAACACCAGACCAGTAAAATAGTGGTTTTTCGCTAGGTGTGGGATGTCGAAACGAGCACAGTAGGTTGTCGACAACTGTCATGGAAACGTGCCAAATGAAAATAGTTCCAGTCCTTCAAACTCGATGTTCACAACACTCGCTCTGGTCCTCACATAGAGCACGTGATCCCGTCCGCGGGCGGCGCGCCAGGTCTACTCCACACACGTGACACGATCTGGTTCATATGCACAGCACACGGCTCCGTTCGCGGACAGAAAGCGTTCCCTGGTCGGCGGATGAAACACACCGTTCGGTCCGGTGTGCAGAAGACTGACGGCAGGCACTGCTGAGCAGTGTTAAAGTAGTAGGTCTTTCGTTAGGTGTGGGATGTCGAAACGAGCGCGGTAGGATGTCGAAAATTATCACGGAAACATGCCAAATGAAAATAGTTACAGTCCTTCACACCCAATGTTCAGCCAATTGTGTGCTACCAGGTGCATGCTCTCCGTTTCATTTGAAAGACATCTAAACTCGGGATACCAATGCAAGTGATTGCAATACCATACTGTCCACTGATGGCATGGAACCGTGTTATCAAATGCTTGTCTACAACAATCAATTGTTATTTTACACGACATACTCTTCGAAACGAGTCGTGAAATCTTTATAAGCACACAACGAGCATGACGTGGATACTTTCTGGGAAAGGATGTGTAGTCTGTGCTCAGAAAGTGGTATATTTCACCCGATTTCGCGAATAATGTATCACTGCTGCTGAAGGACATCGCATAACACACCGACATGAATTTCACAGTATATCACGCTAATTGTTCAAGCTATGAGACGCCACGAAATTATTACGTCAGTGGAGATACGATCGTACCTTTGACGGGGGTGACGGCACCTCGGATCCTCCAGTCGAAGTTCTCAGTCAGGTTGCCACAGGCCGCAGTATCAGAGGCGCCTGGGAAATGCAGACTTCCCCGGTCTCTGTTTAAGAGCAGGCGGTACGGCGTATGTAGCGTAAATGTAAACCAGAGAGTTCGAACGGCATAACAAATCGCCCACCTACATTGGCGCAAGCGTGTACGATGCTGAGTCCGCAGATTACTGGCGCACGGCACATGTCAGCAGGCGACGGTCGGTCAACATCAGACTGCTGGCGCACGACCCATGTCAGCAGGCGACGGTCGGTCAACATCAGACTGCTGGCGCACGACCCATGTCAGCAGGCGACGGTCGGTCAACATCAGACTGCTGGCGCACGACCCATGTCAACAGGCGACGGTCGGTCAACAGCAGACTGCTGGCGCACGACCCATGTCAACAGGCGACGGTCGGTGAATATCAGACTGCTGGCGCACGACCCATGTCAGCAGGCGACGGTCGGTCAACAGCAGACTGCTGGCGCACGACCCATGTCAGCAGGCGACGGTCGGTCAACATCAGACTGCTGGCGCACGACCCATGTCAGCAGGCGACGGTCGGTCAACATCAGACTGCTGGCGCACGACCCATGTCAGCAGGTGACGGTCGGTCAACATCAGACTGCTGGCGCACGACCCATGTCAGCAGGCGACGGTCGGTCAACATCAGACTGCTGGCGCACGACCCATGTCAGCAGGCGACGGTCGGTCAACATCAGACTGCTGGCGCACGACCCATGTCAGCAGGCGACGGTCGGTCAACATCAGACTGCTGGCGCACGACCCATGTCAGCAGGCGACGGTCGGTCAACATCAGACTGCTGGCGCACGACCCATGTCAGCAGGCGACGGTCGGGACGGTCGGTGAACGCTCGCAGCGGCCGTGACGCCGAGCCTCTGCCCGCCTGCCGCGTGGTGCGGCAGGCACGGAGGCCAGTCGCCAGCTCCGGCTTACGTAAACAGACGTGCACAGCACACACTCACAGAGAGAAGTCGGTCTGACGCCACCGACCCCGACTCCGCCGGATGAACTGTACCGCCAGGGTACGGACACAGGGGTACAGCGGCGAACTGTGCCAGGGTACGGATGCATGGGTACAGCGGCGAACCGCCGGCATAGCTGTACCAGGGTACGGACACAGGGGCACAGCGGCGCCCCGCTGGTTGAACCGTGCCAGGGTACGGACAACGGCGTACCGCGGCGCCCCGCTGGCTGAGCTGTGCCAGGGTACGGACACAGGGGTACAGCGGCGAACTGTGCCAGGGTACGGATGCATGGGTACAGCGGCGAACCGCCGGCTGACCTGTGCCAGGGTACGGACACAGGGGTACAGCGGCGAACTGTGCCAGGGTACGGATGCATGGGTACAGCGGCGAACCGCCGGCATGACCTGTGCCAGGGTACGGACAGTGGCGTACAGCGGCGCCCCACTCCACCGTCTGCAGTGGTGATGCGCCCCGTGCCAACGACACAGCCGGCAAATCCGTGTCTGTCAAGTCCTTAACCTTAATACGCAAATATTCCGTCCCGAGGAACAAGAACAAAAATATATGGTGCATTCATTGCAACCTGCGCAAATGTCACCACGATCAGTCGTGGTTGCACAGGAATGCAATTCAAATAAACACGATGTGATTGTAGCCTTCATGGATTTGAGCTGGACGGAGGTAGAGAGACGAAAATCGCACCGACCAAAACGAGCGTATATTCCATGCGACGGCAGAAATAAGATTGTTGGCCAATCTCTGTAACCTCCTCGTGCTACGGAGGCCCCTGCAAGTGTGGTGCCTTTGAATTACTTTTCTCGTGTGGCATAGTGAGGGTAGACAGCTGTGCCAATGGTGGTGGACGACCTGCAGGTCACCCATTGTCTGGCACGGCTCAGTTTGCCACGGGCCAGTTCTGATCGCATGGGAACAGAACTAGTCCGTGGCTGCAACGGTGTCGTACTCACCGTGGCTGTAGCTGCTGTGGCGGTGTGTAATGACACGTGGTTGTAGCTGGTGTAGTGGTGTTGTAATGACACGTGGCTGTAGCTGTTGTAGCGGTGTTGTAATGACGCGTAGTGTTGTAGCGTGGTGACCAAGGTTGTTAGCGGTGTTGCAATGACACGTGTTTAGCTTTTGTAGCGGTGTTGCAATGGCACGTGGTTGCTGTGGCGGTGTTGCATGGCCGTGTTTTGTTTGTAGCGGTGTTGTAATGGCACGTGGTTGTAGCTGTTGTAGCGGTGTTGCACTGACCCGTGGTTGTAGCTGTTATAGCGGTGTTGCACTGACCCGTGGTTGTAGCTGCTGTAGCGGTGTTGCACTGACCCGTGGTTGTGGCTGTTGTAGCGGTGTTGCACTGACCCGTGGTTGTAGCTGTTGTAGCGGTGTTGCACTGACCCGTGGTTGTAGCGGTACCCGCGCATGGCGGCCCTTTCGTCCGGCGAGCGGTCGGTCAGGTGGTTGGATGCCAGCCGGTAGGTCAGACCCGCTCTGTTCTTCGAGTGGATGTACCTGCGGAGCAGGGGGTCACTGTTCAACTTGTTCGGGTGACCCTATACGTGGCTGAGCTTGGTGACCTGTCAATGTCAATCGTTGACCGCAGCAAGCTGCTGGCTAATGCAACAATACCCCCCTCCCCGCCACATCCCATCACCCGCATCACACGGCAACCAGGCTCTGCTGGGCGGTGAGACACACTGTTCACATCAACAAATGTATAGCACCAGCACCGAGGCTTCAGATAGGTAAAGGACACTCAAACATGGCGCCACATATTCTGGGAAATTTCCGGTAGATTTCGTTCACTCCAGACTAATAAATGCATATGCAAGGCAGATGCATCGCTTGACATACTCAACGATCAGTGGTATCAGGCACCAATAAATCCAACGTCAAAAGTGGCTCACTGTTAGGCAGCGTCAAGAGTGGCTTACTGCCGGGCACCGTCAAGAGTGGCTCGCTGTCAGGTATTACACAGTCAAGAGTGGCTCACTGTCAGGAATTACAAAGCCAAGCGTGGCTCACTGCCAAGCACTAGGACGTCAAGGTTGGTTGGCTATTGGTTTTACGCTTGTGAAACCAATACGCTTTTTTACGCTTGTAGCGCCGCCAATCTCTCACGCCGATTGGTCTCGGGCGAAGAGTAGCGACAGGCGAGACTCGAACCCACAACCTTTCGATTGTGAGACGAGCAACTTACCCCTATACTACTCGTCCCCCACTACAACGTAAGAGTGGCTTACTGTTAGGCATCGTCAAGAGTGGCTCAGTGTCGGGCACCAGAACGTGGAATGGTTCCTTTGTTTTACATACCAAATAGTCTTAGAGATTTGAAATCACAATCCGAATTCAGAGCAGATATTCGAACAGACACACAGGGTTGGAAACATGGGCTGATTCCTACCCATGTTTCATGTGTTGGAATCAGCCCATTTCATGTTTCATTGTTAAATTTTAGTACTTTATGACGGAGTGGTTGGAATCAGCCCATGTTTCCGTGGGTTGGATTTTGCCATCCATGCTGGATGCCACACATTTCTGCATGTGTGGCATCCAGAACATTATCCTCACCAGAAAACTATGCTATCATCTTTTATACGTTGAAATTCGCAGTATGGCAATGAGCCGCTCTGTCGTAAAGTACTCAGAATTAACCAAAAAGTGGAGGCTGCGATTCTGATGTCGCAGGTTTCAAGAAAAATATACTCCCGTATTTGATTACCCAGCAATTTTCCCATGCTGACCAAGCGCAAATCAAACCCTGGTGCAGCACAAACTGGCACGGGCCGGAGCCCCCAGCGCCTACCTCATGTTGTGGCGGTAGTGGTTGCGCCTGGCGGTGTGCTCGTGGTGGTCGAGGTAGCGCCGGCCGTGGCGCGCCTTGAACCGGCCGAAGCTGGCCTCCACGTGGGCGTCGTCGCCGTCCACGAACTCGCGCATCGGGTTCATCAGGTAGGTGCGCTCGTCGGCCCCCGGCGACCAGCCCTTGCAGCGGGTCGGATCTGCCCAGCACGCCGGTGGGTCTCAGTGGCCGAGGCGGGGCGACGGCCGACGGCACGAATCTCAGTGGGCGAACATGAAGGGACAATTCCGAAGGATTGGTCTGAGCGGGAAGGTCTTAACGGGCCGGTCCGTGGGAGTCTCAGTCGGTGGATCTGAGTGGGAGAGTCTGAGTAAGTCTTAGTAAGAGGGTCTGAGTAAGAGGGTCTGAGTAAGAGAGTCTGAGTAAGAGAGTCTGAGTAAGAGAGTCTGAGTAAGAGAGTCTGAGTAAGAGAGTCTGAGTAAGAGAGTCTGAGTAAGAGAGTCTGAGTAAGAGAGTCTGAGTAAGAGAGTCTGAGTAAGAGAGTCTGAGTAAGAGAGTCTGAGTAAGAGAGTCTGAGTAAGAGAGTCTGAGTAAGAGAGTCCGAGTGGACAGACAAGTTTCAGTACAGCTGTCCTCAACTGCACGTTAGCGTCGACCTTCACTTGGTTTCACGCACCGCCAGGAGTGCTAGCCCAGGGCCGAAGCGGCACGTGCTTGAGCAGCAGGCAGTTCTATGCAGCGTCTTTTCACAACACGAGCATTGCGTTATACTACTCCACAGACCTCCGAGCGTGAATTTGTACTGAATGTACGTCGGCTTAACTCGACGGGGACGGGCAAAAGCGAATCCTGAGATTAGACAAGGTGGGTTGGGGAGGGGGTTATCACTCTGCAGTTAGCAAAACGTAGAAATGCGTTCGAAACAACAAATTTATACCGTGTTTGGTTATGTTTAACAGCTTCTCCCATCCTCTGCCACCAGTCAGTGGGTAGATACTCAAGGGAATATAGGGAACGTATGCATTGCCCTCGCCATATATCTGACATTCGAACATAATGTGGGCAACAGTGCTACTAGCCGGCCCAGAAGGGTAACACTCAGAAGCATATTATTAAGCAGTTGTTGTTCAGCATTCCATTCATGCATTGAGCTATGTCGAGCCACACATTTTACAAGCAGAACTTCGCACTCGAGACCTCATATGCACAAGTGCGCACATTCAGCGAAACGCTTAATCCGGAGAGGCTTAGTTAGTTTTTTGGGCTTTAGGGCGCATCGACAATGTTGGTCATTCCTGATGTGCTTTCACAACGCACCTCCTATACTATATGGCGCTCTCTTCTGTGACACTGATTGACTGCCATGGAACAAAAACAAAAGCATAGGAAGAAAATTTGAACCTGCTGTCTTGCGGCTACGACGCAGACATTTCCCACTGAGTAGCGCGATAAAGCCAGGCACATACCGACGCATATTACGTGGCCAGTATACCAGTGGACGTCCATTGTTCGGCAGGTACACCGGTGGTACACACCTGGCGGAGCGAGGTCGGCCTTGGTCGGTGTGGCGTCCACGAAGGTGATGTACTGCACGATGTAGTGGTCGAAGTGCGAGCCCAGCAGACTGTCGTAGCCCTTCATCTCGTACATCACCGGGTGGTAGCCGCCCTGCGGCACCGCGCAGAGTCACGCAGGCCGCACAAGGTCGGGGTCAAGGGTCGGGGTCAAGGTTGGGGGTCAAGGTCGGGCGCCGACACGCAGCCGGCCGTCGCGCACGGAAGGCGGACAGGGCGCGGCTGCCGACCGGCGTCCGCCGATAAACACCGCAGCGGCGTGCGGCGTGCGGCGCGGTGCCGTCTGGACTGCACGCTAGTCCCCTGCACTGCGACAGAGGCGATAGCAGACCACAGTACACCCGTGATGAAGTATTCGTGAAATAGGGTGGAATATACCACTTTGTGAACACCCAATCGACATCCTTCTCCAAGAAGAATCGACATTCTGTTCCTTGGAACCTACACCATCAGCTCGAAGTGCCGACACCATCAGCTCGAATTTGAGTCTGAGACATCAAAAGCATTTTAAATGATACTAATTCCGTGACAGATCTCGACATTGCATCCTACCATGCTTGTTTCGACATCTCACACCTAACGAAAAATTATTATTTTAACCCCGCAATACACCGGCCAACCAGCGACAACCAGGAGCTCGCCTGGCACACCGCATCCGACACGCTACCGGTCGCCGGCGTCGGCCGCACGCCCCGCGGCAGTGCTGACCTCCGAAACCCTGGCTGCCAATCCGTCAGCGTTCGCCTGAGACTAACCGAATGGGGAGCACGCGACTCAGTCGCGCTTCCTCCGGAGCCCCTTCGACGCTCGACGTCAATATCGCCAGATCAGTTTCCAGTGTCCACACGGTAAACAGTGCAATGTTCACATCGCTGTCCATTCGATGCGCATCATACCGGCCAAACCAGACCACACCAAACCAGCGGCGGCTCCGATCTCCACTGCGAGCCCCTGACCTGTGCACACGGCTCGTGCTGTGGGCAAACGGAGCACCGGTCCGCGGCGTGCACTCACCTCTGCATTGGTCCACAGCGTGTACAGGTTGTGCTTCTGACCCTGCTTCGTCGCCATGGTGAACTTGCTGCACAGCTGGCCGTACAGCTCCTCCTGCCTCACGAACGAGAAGTTGGCCACGTCGGGAAGCATCGACTGCGCGTGCACGGCGGCGGACTTCGAGCCCCTCGTCTGCAACGTCATCGACACCTGTTGCGATCAACGGCACCAAGTTGTCGGCGACCAGCACATGTGACGTCACTTGAGCTGGCAGGCGCGCAAACACATTGTTTACCATTTACTGCGCAACGCAGAACAACATCGCCTACCATCGTCCATGGTAGTCCGAAGTGGGGCATGGCTGTATTTGCAGTCTGCTGCCGAAAGCGTTCTCTTTCGTTCGATCCAAAGAACAAACAAAAAAGCGACTGAACCCCAGGTTGCTCAGCATTAGTGTACCTTTCTACCGCGCATGACAGACCGCATCGTGTTCGTCCCAGCGCCCGCCAGAAGTAGTCTCCTCTGCTGCACTGAACAGACTGCGACTCCAGTCTGCGGCTACACCCGTCCGGCTGTGTTTGCGGCAAACTATTACCATGAAGCACTCGATCTTGTTGTAGACGTCTCCGTCGCGCGTGACCGGCATGGTCTTGTACATGATGCCACCGTCGCCACTGTCGCTACCCAACTGGTACGTCTTCATCACACCTGTACGTGGAAACGTTCTGAGAGCACATACAGCCTCAGGTGCATAGCTATCGCGACAAAGCAACAGCAGGTGTTCACGTTTCTGAAGGCAGGCCTGCTGGACAGCCATTTATTGGATGAAATGAAAAGTGACTCATGTATGCATCATGTAGCTCAGTATGCATCATGCCGCTCCGGTAGCTCAGTTGGTTAGAGCGCTGGCTTGCACTGGTCTCCCCTGTCCTGGCAACACAGGGTTCGAGTCGCTTCGCGCGCTCGCATTTAGCCCCCGGCCGGGAGTGTCAGTTGGCAGCTGGCCCGATAAGGCCGGGGACAAGCTACCGGGCGGCCGTGTCGGTGCATTGGCGGCACGTTAAACTTTCGGTCTAAATTCTGCCGTTAACTGGAGTTCGTGGATCGGGTGGTGGGGCCGGTCCGCAACAAGCTCTGCTTAGCAATAGAACCCTGGTTCCTCAAGCCACCCCAACAACAACTCGGATTAAATTTATTGAAGAAAAAAATGTATTTAAAAAAAGTACCACTATTACGTCCACGTAAGAGGAAGTTAATTGGCGTGAAAAAATCCAAAATTACGACAAAGATACACATTTATCAGAAATTATATTTATATAATTTCCGCAAATCATCCGAAGGGCATATTCGTCAAACGTATTGGGAAATTCGCACTGTGGTCACTACTATGGCTTACTAAATATCAGTCGAGCAATAGCACCGCACGCCTATGCCTGTGCTTTCGTTATTGTTGCGTGCACTTTTAGACACACTAAGCAGCTGAGGCCATAAGACATCATCTGCCTCTCACCCTAGGAGGAAGGGCCAGCACTGAGGGGAATCAAACCACGTACATCTGATATCGTACACGCCCAGCTTAATCACTGTGCTACCGACGCTACTTTCAGTATGGTCTTCTTAGATATGGCTAAGTAACCAATCGAATCCCAGCACCACACTACCGTGATCGTTGTGCTGCTACAATCGTCTTTAGTTTTCTCATGACTATATAATAAAAAAAAAAAAAAAAAAAAAAAAAAATTTTAAAAAAAAAAAAAAAAAAAAAAAAAAAAAAAAAAAAAAAAAAACATTGGCATGGACAATCATGCCCTGTAGTGTTGCCACAGCAGCCAGGAGAGCATCGGCAGGTGACACCAGAGCCTCACTGACAATACCACAAGACCTGGTGACCTTCACTGCCCATCGCATCACCAAAGTTATCTCGAATTTCACCTTTTTTAACGAACTTCTAGAACCTGGTGTAGCGCCATGCCTATCATCGGGCGCCCTCGGCCGTCGCCGCAGGTGTTCGCAGTCACATCGCACCCCGAGAGCCGGCCCGGAGTGGCCGAGTGGCCTTCTGCCGCCCGACGAGGCCCATCCTGCCGACACCTCCCGAAGCCGGCCGCGTCGGGAGCACCTCTGTGGCGCGCCAGCCAGCGCGAGTCGAGGCCTCACATGGCCGGCGGCAGTGTCATGGTCATTGTGTCATGGTGACACCGGCGGCAGTGTCATGGTCATGGTGTCATGGTGACACCGACGGCAGTGTCATGGTCATTGCGTCATGGTGACACCGGCGGCAGTGTCACCAACATCTGGCACGCGCTGTGCCTAAACGATGTGGCCGAACAGGGCTATACATAGCACAAACCCAAGCTGGTAGGTTTTTTGTTTGTTTTTGTTTTCTTTGCACGGGCAAATGGTACTAAATCCCCAGCTTGGGCTTTCGGGTGCATCTTATTCCCCATCCCATCCCCATCAATACATTGCAGTAGTCGAGTCTGCTGGGGCTGGAGGCCACGTACCGTTATAGTAGTCGAGTCTGCTGGGGCTGGAGGCCACGTACCGTTATAGTAGTCGTGTCTGCTGGGGCTGGAGGCCACGTACCGTTATAGTAGTCGAATCTGCTGGGGCTGGAGGCCACATACCGTTATAGTAGTGGAGTCTGCTGGGGCTGGAGGCCACGTACCGTTATAGTAGTCGTGTCTGCTGGGGCTGGAGGCCACGTACCATTATAGTAGTCGAATCTGCTGGGGCTGGAGGCCACGCACCTTTATAGCAGTCGAGTCTACTGGATCTGGAGGCCACGTACCGTTATAGTAGTCGAGTCTGCTGGGGATGGAGGCCACGTACCGTTGTAGTAGTGGAGTCTGCTGGGCTGGGGGCCCCCCTCCCGTTAAATTAGTGAGTTTGCTGGGGGTTGGAGGCGCCATACAGCTTTGGGCTGGAGGCCACGTACCGTTATAGTAGTGGAGTCTGCTGGGGCTGGAGCTGCTGGGGCTGGAGGCCACGTACCGTTATAGTAGTGGAGTCTGCTGGGGCTGGAGGCCACGTACCGTTATAGTAGTGGAGTCTGCTGGGCTGGAGGCCACGTACCGTTATAGTAGTGGAGTCTGCTGGGGCTGGAGGCCACGCACCGTTATAGTAGTCGAGTCTGCTGGCGTCGCGTTTCAGGTCCACCCAGGCGGAGAACGGCTCGTGCAGCTCGGCGTAGGGCAGGTGTAGCACCCCGCTGGTGATGTAGCGCCTGGCCAGCGGCTTGGGCGGGTCGCCCGGCCTGTAGCCGGCCGAGTCTGCAGCAGACGAGCCACGTGAGGGCGCTCGTGGATATTCAGGCTCGTGGTGGCGAACGATTGATTGTAATTGAGGTCCGGGTAAAGCTGTTCATGCACCGTCCTCCAGCGGTGTTTGCCTGCTCAGTATAGGTTCGATAGTGGCACCGAATTTGCGACGTCCGACGAACAGCTGGATTGACCGACAACCCACATCCCGGATCTGGGTCACGTGGTGCATGACGTCACGAGGTCAATCGGCGGTGACCCGGATCAGAGGCGCCCTGCCTCGATTGTTTACAGCCATGCACCTTGAAGCCTGTATGCTGAGCTAAATTGATATAGGATGTGACTCCTTTGGTAAGTTGCATTGTTAAAAGGAAAAACAAGAAGTGTAACTCCTTCATGGTCCTAATCTTGAAGCACTGGATACAAACCATTACTTCCATTTACCACACAGGAAGCCAGGATAAGTACCAGCTGTGGTGATTTATAGTCAGAGGCCCAGCATGGGAGTGTAGCTGCAGACAATCTTTCTTTGAACAAATATTCATAGTATTTCATGAGCTATATTGCAACAAAAGGTGGTACATCTCAAAATAAAAACTGACCTTGCTCTGAGTGAGAAAAATAAGAACATCAAAAGCTACCATAAAACGCAAAGGGCTCGCGAAAGTGAAATGGGAGTGAACACTTCATTGCAAACTTCTTCTTCAAACAAAACTTAAGGACACTTGATGAAGTTGTGCTATTTATTAGAGCCATCTATGCAGTGGGCATCACGTCGGCGGTCAGTCAGGACGCAAGCCCACCACGTACGATTAGAAACAAAGCACACACATGCACAATTCGATAAAATCAATAAAACAAACCTGCCAGAACATTTGAATGAATTGAAATTGTATGACCTGACAATGGTGGTTGCAAAACAAAAATAACAAATGGTAACAATTCCATACAGGGTGTCCAGTTCGGCGAGCAAATGGCGTCAACTGGACCGCACTGTACAGGCTGTTGCACATCACCACACAGTGCACGTGCTGCAACTGGAGGAAACATTCGCTTTGACTGAACCATCATGCAGTCCAGGCCATACACCAGTGTCAAAATAATAGCTTTTCGTTAGGTGTGAGATGTCGAAACGAGTACAATGGGATTTCGAAACTGGTCATGGAAATTACATTCCTTAACTTGACTCATGAATCATTCAAGCACAATTTTGATCCAAAAGCATTCTTATATGTGCATCTTCTTCCTTTGTTTTGAAATACCTAATTTGGTGGTACCTATTTTAGCAAAAATGATACATTAATACTTATCCTTATCAACTAATATTGCATAACAGACAATATCATAGGTAATACTCTTTTCTGTAATTGTGCTAAGAGATGTTCATGCATCACAATATACAATGTTAAGTATCAGCATGATACCATGGGCAAGACACTGCTAGAAAGTACACATGTAGCAATGACTCATAACAAAGTATGATCTTGATTCTCTATTAGGAGGGATGGGAATTCAGTGTCAATAAAGTGGTATATTCCACCCTATTTTACTAATCATTAATCACTGGCATACACCCCTTCATATACACTAGGTCATACACTGCTTCCTACACCATGGATTATACACCCCTCATACGTGCCACACCATACACCCCTCCCACACTCCAGTTCATGCAACCCCTCCTACACCCAAGGTCATATGCCCACTAATACACTCCAGGTCATAAACCCACTCCTACATGTCAGGCTATGTACCCCCTCTTACACCCCAAGTCACACACCCCTTCTACACACCCTCCTACATCCCAGGCTGCATCCTATTCCATACACCATTCCATACACCATACCATTCTACATCCCATGCCATACACCTCCTACATCCCAGGTCATAAACCCCTCCTACACTGGGTGCACCATGCTGGAACTGTTTGCCACAGCTTCATAAACAACCATTAAATCAGGGAATCAACAACTCTTGTAAGGGACAAGAGTGATCAGGTTGAAAATGTACAATGGAACTGCAATGTGTTCTATAATGAAGCAGATATTCTAGTTAAGGATGCAACTTTCAAATACTCACATCTCATAAGCAGAAGCAAAGGAACAGATAACAACATCATTTGCATTGCCATTTTGGAAACTGAAACAAAATTAACATATCATCAATACTACACATACTAAACATCAGTTCCACATAAATTGCAGGAAAAATAAACACTTCAGTTCCAGCTAAAACAGGGTTGTGTGCATTTTCTGACATCACACTAATACCAAGATGGCCTGGCAACATTTTTAAAACTGGATTATAGCAATTGTACACACAAAACACAACTGGAATTTCTACACATATGCACACAGAACCAACATAGGAGGACTACCACAGAATGTTGGAATTACAAAATCATAAAATTGCATCAATCAAATGTAACAACCACAAATATGTTAAAGGGAATAAATACAGAATAGATACATGACAATGCACCATGGCTAGAGATCCCAGGTGGATTAGGGGTCCACACCTTCTGGTATGGTTGATTGACTGATTATTTGGGCTTAAGGGCACATTGACTACTAAGGTCATTTTGTGTCCACTTCTGGTATGGTGAGATATCTCCAGCTTTGCAAGACACACACTGCATTCACAGTAGTGCACCTACCTGCTGCAACAGGGCATATCTATCTGGCATGGTGGACCACTTCACCAAAATGTGGCTGACTTCTTTGGAATGAACAACTGGGGTAAAATTTGTCCAGCCTACCTGCAGTAGATCCTGTATACTGCAAATCAATATGGGCATCATTCAGATACTCAAAATGTGATGTTTTTTTTTTGCAAAACATGGTTGATATGTCCATAGCTATCCAGATACATGCTATTATGATGTGCATGCATACCAGAGGTGGAAACATTTCTTGGATCTGTATTTTTCCATACAAAGGGTTAAACAAAGCTTTGCTGATGTGCTACCCATTATTATACATGCATACACAGTATGCATCAGACACAACATGGGCAGATAGGTTGATGTCCAACTCTTTTGCCATCAAATATGGATCAGTAATCACATGCCAATATTTTGTCCATATGTGATGCAATCATAGGGAACCTCTTGAAAAGACAAGCAGTGTTCTGTCTCAAAATTTAACTCAGGAAAACTTAGTTGTTTGGCAGAACAAGTCCATATATCTAGGTAGGTAGGCACTCGTACATCAAAGCTGATCAGCAAAATTTCCATTCAAGAGTCCTCTGTACAGAAAGAAGCTTGGGTGAGTGACCAACCCCACCAGATTCCACCAGACTAGATTCCAGCATCACCACGGTTGGATTTGCATTCTGTTATCCTGGATGTGGAGACAAAGGTGTGGCAATTAAATATGAATGATGTAGGTATTCCTTTAGACTTGTGACATCATAATCTGTTTGCATTTCCTGGTGCAGCTTGAGCATGATGATCACAGCCTGGTGCATTTAATTTAATACTTTACGAATTTGGGATGTGTCCTCTGGGACTGCGGGCACAGCGTCCATGGTCAGCACTTCCTCCTACATTCCCTGGCGTAGAGGAATTCTGTGTGGAGGTCATTCCATCCGAGCCAGAGCCTTTCCAGGTGTTTTACTACCTCTTACTGTTATGCAGCTAAGTTATGTAGCCATAACCACACTCACCGCCAGACTCTGAACACACACGAACGGCAGCAAACTCAAACTACCGCCACCAGCGACGCCGTTGCCAAGACTGCCCAGTAGCGTTCGCCCAATAACAATACTCTGATGTCTTCGCTGCGCCAAAGATGAAATCGTAACCAGGTTTGAAAACATATTTGGTATGTTTTCGGGTCGTCACGTAAATACTAGAATCCTGGTAAATTGTACTATAAATCTCACGCATTACTCATGTTCAGTGAATGATTCGTGTTCCCTCACCATATTACTGTTAATAATGACCATAGCTGATCTGAGAACTGCGAAATTTTCAATATTTGCGGCACCCAAATGCTGATCAAACGATATTCAGTTGTATGATTATATTTAGCACACAACTGAATGCTCCTGGATTTAACCTGGAATCACGCCGAACGCATACAGTCAGTATACCGCAGAACTAGGTTAATGCACGTGTAGATCAGGCCAGTCCCGACATCCTCCCCAGTTTACTACTTGGAAACTCTAATATGAACTGGGCACGTCTACGCCTGACGCATGGACCACCAGTTACCGCGTCACGTCACTCAACGCCGATCGCGCCGCTTATGATTGATCAAACAGGTCGCCACCGGGGACCATCCCCATACATCAATCTGTAGATTATTCCGTCACGTGTCGTCACGTAAATACTAAAATCCTGGTAAATTGTACTATAAATTTCACGCATTACTCATGTTAAGTGACTAATTCGTGTTCCATCACGATATTACTGTTAATAATGTCCGTCAAGTAAGCCGGTGGTCTCCGTTGTCGCCGAGGCCTCGTGGGCGTGGACACGGGTGGAGGCTCCCGGTACGGACGCAGTCGAGGTGACGGTACGTCGGTGGCTGTGGGCGGTGTGGCGGCCGCATCTCGGTGTGTCGGTGCCGTCCTGGGCGTCACGTCTGCGGATGACGCGTACCGTGGCGCGGCAGCAGGCGTCGCAGGTGTGACGGTCTGCTCGTGGTCGGGCGCAGGCGGACAGTCGGCACCGGGGTTGGGGCCCGTCCACTGGGCGGCCTGCGGCAGCTGTGAGAGAGGCTGATAGCGGTCGGCGCGGGCCAGACTTTGGATGGGTCTTAGGTACCACCTGTTACGCAGTCACTCGCCCCGAACCGTGTACCTTGATTAGATACTGGTCGTGAGGTTTGGCCTCCACGACTACGCAGGTTCTATCCCAGCGCTTGGAGTAAGCCCCCGTCTGATTTTGCAGCAGCACTGTGGCGCCTGGCATCAGCGGTGCTAGCGGATGCGCGTGGTGTCCGAGGCCATCCGCCTGCTCGGCGAACCTTAGTCTGAGCGCCTCTTTTTGGTGCACCCACGTCTCGCGCCAGACGGGATGGACCGCGATGCTGGTGAACACCTGCGTCTTCGTAGAAGGTCACGTAGATTCCTGCCGAAGATGATTTGCGCTGGTGACATGCTGGTCTCCAGCTCTGAAGTGTTGCGTAATTGCAACAAGCTGGCCGCCACAGCCTCCGTGTCGGTTCTTCCATGTGCGTCTGTCTGCGACGTTAGGAGGCGCTTCATAGATTTGACGGCATCCTCCGCTCTCCCGTTTGATTGCGGCTGGTAAGCGGATGACAAGCGATGTCGCACGCCCCAGCGCTGCAGGAGGGCGACCGTCTCCTTCGCAGTGAACTCGGGCCCACCGTCCGTGCTCAGCTCCTCAGGCACGCCGAAGGTCGCGAAGTAGTTTATTATGGCCCTGCCGAACCCCTGTGCGCCGGACAGAGAGGCGACTATGTGTGGCCAGCCGCTTAAGCGATCCACCACGACCAAGTATCCGATGCCGCGCAACACACAGAAGTCAGCGGCCTGGAAGGGTCTCGTGGGTACAGGTGACTGAACCGGCGGCATGTGCGGCTGGCTGGGCGACATTCTCCAGCAGTCGTGGCATGTGGAGCGCGCGCTCTCTATGTCCTTGGAGATGCCCGGCCAGAAGACTACTCCCTGCGCCCTACGCACCATCTTGCTCACGCCCTGGTGTGCTGCGTGGAGCGCGCGCAGCACCTCGTTGCGTATAGTTTCTGGCACCAGGACCCTGTCGTTCATCATGATGACCTCATCTACTGTCGACAGCCTGTCCCGGTACGGCCAGTACGGCTGAAGAGCTTCGGGTACGTTGTCGCGAGATGGGGAAAACCCGGATTTGATAAGCTTGGTGAGCTCCTGGAGTGGGGGCCCAGTCATTGCGGGGAGTGGCTGGTGTGGGCACGTGTTGAATGTCGACGACGCATACCTCCTCAGCAGCCAGGCTTTCACACAGTCCGAGTTCTCCGGCGAGTGTTGACGGGCAGACTCATGGGGCGACCGGGCGGTGCAGTGCGGAGCGGACATCCGCACGCCGCCAGCCGGGTGTGACAGAGTTTCCCGACCAAACGAGCTCGCAGTAGCTGCTGCTGCCGCGCCAACCTTCGGGAGCTCCGGTCCCAACACACCGAGCTGCATCAGCGCCGTCCTGCTCAGGCAGAAATGGTTCGCGGAGTTGGTGACGTAGACCATTGCTGACGTCCCGAGCAGCCGGCCCTGCGAGTCGCATCCAGACAGCTTCAGGAACACGGCGCCCAACACGTTGATCTCACTGTTCGCGGCGAGGATGCGCTTGGTGACACGAGTCAGGTGCTCCTTGCGCAGCCCCAGCTTGTGTAGGACGGGCAGTCCCATCAGGCACGTCTGCGCGCCTGAGTCGGCGATGGCAGTGACGCTGGCCGATCTTTGGGGTGGACTAGGGAGCCCCAACTTGGTGTAGGCTCCGCCGTCAATCTCAGTCTTCAGCTCGAACGTCGGGTGCGGACGGGCCTCACACGCCCGCCACCCGCGCGTACCGTCGAACACGTAGTGATCCGTGATGGAGACGAATCCCCCACGGCCCCGACTCACGCTGTTCACCGAGGGGGCGTGCCACTGGGTGCAGTCTCGATAGTGGCAACATAATGGAACATGGCTTCGACGGGGCCACCATCTGATTCACGGTCGGAGTCGGCAAGACGGGGTACGCGATGTCTGTGATTCGACTTCTTCCAGTATTCCAGGTCTGCTTCACCTATCTTTGGGCTGTGGGTTTGTGAAACTTCCTGAGTGGGGTTAAATCCAGGAGCATGATCAAACGATATTCAGTTCCGGGTCCACCCTCCAAAACAATTTCACCCCAAAAAGTGATGTCACCAGGGGGCTAGATTCTCACGACTTTTCACGACTTACATTATATTTTTGACTCTGGGAGTTCATTTGATGGGATATATGAAGAAGAAAAATATTTGGGATGAGAAAAGGACAGCGAAATCGACCATGTCTATATTGTTTTTGCCCCACAAAAATAAAACGTTTATGTTTTGGAAATTTCCAAATTTTGAGTTTTCAAGTATTCTTTCATTTTCCTTTTACAATGGGTAGAAGAGACCGAGAAACGTTGTTGGAAGACAACTTGCCCTAATAATGTGTGACGACTGGTTGAACTTTTTGGAGGTGACCTCACTTGACCTTGACTAACTCATTGACCCTAGGTGACCTGACGCCAAAATTTTGAAACAGCATGCCAAATTGATGTGGGAAAAGGTATGCCTAATTTGGGCGCGCTGCCTGGCGCCGTTCGTCCACTAACCGCGAAAAACATGAGGGGGCGGTTGAAGACCCCCTCGAGACGGGACGAGATAATGTTCTGAATGCGAAGCATCCATACATTTTTCAACCTTGCGTATGCGATGCCTGTCGGGCAATGTTTTTGTTTTGTTTCGGTGATTTATTCGACGCATGCAGCAGCTAAGTCATATGGCTCTACCAAACCCCGACACGGACTGGTTGCTGGCTGATCTGGGAAGCCAGAAATTGTGTGAGGCTTCATCCAAAACCCACGCTTTGGTCATCCGGTTCCAATGGCCCTTTCACTCTTTGTGGTCTGCGCTTTGGTGATATGTGCATTTCAGGCTTGTGGTGCATACGATCTTTTTTCTTCAGTTGATCAGTGCTTTGCTGATGTAGCATATTTTTATAGGTAGCGTTAAATCCTTTTTCCAACAGAGAGTGAAAAAGCTCACCGTTACTCACAATTGGAAACTCACCATCCACCATGCCTCGTAATGTCAGCAACATATCAGCAGCCCTAACGTGTCTCATGCGTTTCCAATCATAACCTCTACACGAGTATAAGACTATCATAAAAGGGCCGATGTCACTGGACGGTGGCAGGCTGGCCAAATTCACCCACGCACACTAATTGGCGAGGGCACCACATTGGCTCGCTTCTGCATACCAGATGGCTATGGGTATCATAGCAGTGACAAATTTGCAGTCGACTGTGCCGCTTCCTTCGCTGTGACGATGGCTATTCTTTCAGCCCCGGTTCAATGGCCATTGGATGGCTCTTGAGTTCCGCGTTCTATGTGTTTCACCTTTTCGCCGGGGGAAAGAAATCATTCTCCTTATGGGCTATCCTGTAATGAACATGTGTGATGGGAAGAAAAGAGGATGAGGTTAAGCTATTTGTGTTCTAACATAAACCCAAGTCTTACTTTGCGTCCATACATTGGGCATACGATTTTGCGGATTGTTGAACGTGGCGGGTCGCAGATACACGGCCGCTTACCCTATCCGGTGTGAACATGTGGGCTCCCACGATATGTGCCAAACTTTTGGTACATTCTCATTGCCTTGTCACTGCATGTGTTTCGCCAAGTAGTGCCATTTGACATTTTCAGTCGTTGATGGTGTACGTGTGTTCCACCAAGAGTGGAACTGCGACGAGTCAGCACAGTTTTTGTGGCAGAGGGCTCTCCAATGCCATTGTGTCCTATGGATGTAAATGTGTATAGTTGGTAAGCTCCGGAGTAATGTGTTAATTGTTAAAGGTACTTTCAAGGTTGTTCCCCAAGGGTAGGATTCCCGAAGAGGAAATTCCTTGCCTTGGTAATAATTTTCAGTGTTCATTGACGACGTATCTCCGTTACACAGATTTAAATACGACACAGCTGTATGCCGGTTTCGCGTCGCTGGTCGTTCCAGTGTAACACGCCGTAGTTCAAACTCGGCGTTGTGTGGCTGGCGGTGGTGGACTGTGTAACAAGTAACCAGCCGACGTTGACCAGCGACCGGCGCACCCGCGGCCCGTGCTTATCACGGCTTGGGCCCAGGAGACTGCCCGAGCTGCCGCTGGCGGCCGGCAGCTGAAGCGGCTGCACCGCTTCCAGAGTCGATTCGACTCACATTGCGCCAATCTGGTAACCGGTGAAGGCGACTGCGCCACAGCCGACGGTACTCAGTACTGTGAAGAGGAGTCGGCGCGCTGCGACAATACGTTAGCATGCGCGCCGCCGCAGTCACCAAGTGCCGCGCGTCGCATAGACTGCCTTGTGGAACACTCGTGCTGTGGAGTGCCGTGACAGCAATCGACCGATACAATCGGTACATGCCAGCATAGCATCTCACATTGCGATTCCACCATGCAGACTACCATCAGATTGAACTGCGATGTCCGGCTACTGGTGATTAACAGAAGCTTGCTACCACGATGGGTTTGATTTTGTCATTACCTGCCACTGATGGTGTTGGAATATCCTGTGTCCTCCCACCTTTATAAGAAATTGCACATTTCCATTTAGATCCGAGAAAAAACAACAACAAAAGATGACTGAGAAAGAGATCCACAAACATGCTACTTGAAAAAGGCAGTACAGTACGCCAGTACCAAGGTACATAAACAAACAGTCCAGCGGATAAGGAAATACACAATTTGACCCTACAGTGTACCTGTTGGATGCAAACACATTGCTGCTTCTTGTCCTACTTCCTTTTGACATTGATCAAACTGGCTGTGATGGCATGTCTTGTCATGGGAACTGAGGCGAAAATGTTAAAAAGGGCCATGTATTATGCTGTCCACGTTTACCGCCCGGGCAACGTTGAACATTGCTCTGCTGCCAGACCTTTGCAATGTTCCTGGAATAGGCAGGGTCTCTGGTGCTGGTGCGCACGGATAGCGTCTGGTGATGGTCACCAGGGTGCCGAGTGGTTGGCCTACGCCTACGCCGTTTGATGGCTGGACTTGTACCTTACAACCATGCACGGATGCGGAGGGACTGCTGCTGCTCCTGCTGTACGTGACCGAATACAACAGTCCGTCTGTCTACGCTGCGTATATTATGTACACTCAATGTAGCCCTACGAACTGGACCCTGGAGCATACCGCACGCCGGTGTGAAGCTCGATCAGCACGTAAAACGTGTTAAACGTACCGCCTCAACGGGCCTTGGAACTTGGGCCGACTTGAGTGTCAACCGATGTCCTTCGGTCGTCTACCCCATCCTATCCCTCCATTACTTGAATCCATATTGATTGCAACGCAGCAACGGCACACATGTGGGCCGGCTGCGGTGAGAACCACGTGCTGATTTTATATGAGATACGAATGTTCCTTGATGTTGTTCGCATTACACGCATATGTGCCATGCGGTACGAGTAGTTCGGGGTACATGTTCATGAAGCTGGGTGGTCGAGGTCCGCAATATGGAGCCTGGAGGAAGCAGGTGATAGGTTTTCCTTTGTGTACCAAGGTTTGCAATCCATCGTTCTTGGTGTCGAATGAATTGTGTGAATGTGATTCTGGCTGTATTTTTTAAACTAATCGATAATCGTTCCTCGACTATGTCCTTGCTGACGACGACTCAGTCATTTAGTCTTACGCAGGCATCGTGATCGTGGAACTGGAAGCAATTATTTAACCGCATTTAGCTGGAACACAACGATTTGTATGTCCAAATTGGGCATTTGGACGATGGATAGCGAATGGCCATTCTTTTCAAGTTGATGAGGCTCGTGTGTACTGGACTTTGGCGTCACTACACTATGCATTCCCTTGCATTGAATACGTGTGATGATCAAAGGTCGAAAGCTGTGGTAAATGATTTAGTAATTTGCCGCAATCTTCACAGCTGCATGTGTGTACGTCATGCATTGCAGCATTATCGTAACCTCCGGCTTGGTCTGAACTGAATTAATAAACTAATATATTTGATGCGCATTTCATGCAGGTCTTGTTATCTGGAACCTAGAAAGGAGCACAATATATAGGGAAGCGGTATCCCAACACAAGTGAACTTAGTTTCCACATGCAAGCATGATCTGGAAGTCAGTAGCAATGTCGATGCAATCGGCAACCAAAGCCGGTTTAAAATCGCGTGCATTGGAAAAGCACACAAGCATTGGAGTTGTCCAGTTCTATTACATGAATATGACGTGAGTGAAAATCGTGCATGATAGCTTTTATCGCGACAAGATCTTCTACTAATAATGCTTGAGGTGAAGGATGCACCGACTGCATACGTCATGCTGCTTCCAATGAGTATGGCATCTGCATTCCCTTCGCTTGGCGATATGCTTGGTTTTTCCCTCGAGGTACTCTTCAGCTCAGGATGGGATCCGGGATCTTTCAATTGATTCTGCAATTTTTCGCTCTGCCATGTCTTTACAAATATGTAAGATTGTGATGCTGAGCTTCGTAGATGATGCAACGCTGAGCATCACAAGCCAACGGATTTGTAGGTAAAAATGTAGAATTCAGTGACATCAGGAACAAAAAGGCATCCCTAAGCACAATGGTAGCTTCATAGACCCTCCTAAAACCAGTTCCCTATACAGCATGACACTGCATGCTCACTTTCACTCGCCGACCTATTCACTTAGTAATCACTCACCAGCACCATCACCCACCCGATCGTTCACCCAGAAGTTCACTCACACACTCAGGTACGCATTCACCCACTAACTCGCTACTCACTGGTTCACTTACTCACTGACTTATTCACTCGCTCGTTCATCCACACACGCGAACACGAGTGCAGTAGTCGATGACGCATCATGGACATGCATGTATATAGTGTATATGGGAGATATATAGGTAAGTTACCTAGGAAGCCATGAACATTATTACTGTTAGGATCGGATCATATGCACTTGTTGTCATGTTCATCGCTATGTTGGTATTTAAATACGGCCGATACTTGGATTTAAGTGAGAAGTAAACCCTTATGTCAATATTGGCAGACGAGCTGATACATAAAGCATGTGCTACAATTCATGTGCTTAAGATGTATTTGTGTATGCACTCCATCTCTGAAGAATGGTCATGACCGAAATATATCAGACCAATTTGTGATTCTATTTTACTAAATATTAGAATTTTGTTACTTTGCATAATCGTCTTTAATTCAGCAATGGTCAGTAAAGCTCTCCAAAACACTATCAACTGTGATACTTTGTTCAAAGTGTTTCCTTTTGTTGAGCTGGACATCAGGTACTCGGTTCCCCATTGTATATACATGGAGTGAAAGCATGCTATGTCTTGGAACATACCGCATGTTGCATGAGCCCAGGTGCCAAGCATGCTGTTGCAATGCATTGTTATATTGTTCTTTGAACAGCCGGTGTTTTCAATCGGCGTTTGACGACGGAATTACTATCGCCGCAGTACGGCGAATCATGGGGATCCGGTAGCATCCACCACATTATATGGTGGCCCATTCACGTATTACTTGTGCCTCTCCATTGTCTCCATGCATTGGGGTCTAAAGAATTTTCAGAAATCAACATCATTGGAAGCAGAAATGTGTCACCTCAGATCAATCAACATCCTTGTGATCAAGAATCTGTTACCGCAAATGAGTTTGGCTCCGTTGATATGCATCTCCAACTGAACCCATAAAATTCCGCCCCTGTCGGGCTGCCATATATCCGAGATACAAGGACAAGAAGGGCGTTTGTCGACTTTTATATTCACTGTCGATTGCATGATTATCATTTCTACGAGGTTTTGATGGCCACGACTGGGATGCAACGACCATGTCAGCCACACCTGGCATGGAAAAGGAGGGACGCGTTCCTCAAACTATTAAATTTAGCGCTGCGTCAACGTTCACTAGTGAGTATCGATATCGGACTTAGGGAAGATGAACCATCTGTCTACCCACCCCTTCGCGATTCGTCACGCCGCCTTGATTTCCATAACTTGAAAGATATGTGTAGATGCGCTTCTTGCAATATGGGCACCGTCTGGTGACGGTTTCTAAGCATAATTGAGAGGTTATGGAGGTAGGACATAAGAACGAATTCATGGGATAGGGAAAGTGCTCTCAAATGTATGGAAAGTCTCCTTTGGAATGAGAATACGAATTGAGGGCCTGGGATCTTACAGCCTGCTGGAACTTCGGGGAGGGGGCGCGCAGTGTCCTATGTTAACCCGTGCCGTCTTTCCGGTCAAATCCTCTCACCCTGTCTCGGGGGGGGGCGATTGAAGACCCCCTCTAAAATCCAAACTAAGCGTCGCACGAAAACGATAGAGGTGTCATCGGAAAGCGCTCGACGAGTAGGGTCCGAGTCCACTCCCCAAAACACCTTCCCCCAAAAGTGACGTCACCAGTGTGGCTATATTTTCATGACTTTTCACGACTTACATTATGTTTTTGATTCTGGGGGGTTCATTTTGGGGATATGTGAAAAACAAAATTTATTTGGAATGAGAAAAGGACAGCGAAATTGACCAGGGCTATAATTTTCTTTGGCCCTCCAAAATACATTTTTTATTTCTTTGAAATTTCAAAATTTTGGGTTTTAACGTTTTCTTTAATTTTCCTTTTCCAATGGGTAGAATAGACCGAGAAACGTTGTTGGAAGTCAACTTGCCCCAGTACAAAGTGCTTACTTTAGCCAGAATCATATATTTGAACTTCAAGTTGGCAAATACGTAAAATTTATAGGTAGTCAAAAACGAAAAGAAAAGAGAAAATGTCAACTCATACGTTTTGTTGCATCTGTAAAGATAAGCAAACGCTGAAAGTTTCATTAAAATGTCTGTATCCGTTAAAACCTGACGACTGGTTGAACCTTTTTGGAGGTGACCTCACTTGACCTTGGCTAACTCGTTGACCCTAGACGACCTGACGTAAAAATTTTGAATCAGCATGTCAAATTGATGTGGGAAAAGGTATGCCAAATTTGGGCGCGCTGCCGCGCGGCGTTCGTCTGCTATCCGCGAAAAACCTGAGGGGGGCGGTTGAAGACCACCCCCCCCCCCCCCGAAACGGGACGGGTTAAGAGAATAAGTGCGTGTAGTTATGCAAGAGTATAACGGAGATGCGTCCTATATACCGGCAGGTTTCAATGGAAAATATTGGCTCGGACGATGAATGCGCGCCCATTAACTTTTCCGTTGCATAACAAGGAACCCGCTCGATGTGCACATGAGCAAGAATTTGGCATGGGATGGGAGTGACAGGAATGTCTGAAGGTGATTTTGCTTCATACAACACCATAATTTGCATACGTTAAGTTAACTAGGGCTGGTTAAACTTCACAAAACATTTGGCGTGTTATTTTTGGTGCGCCAGGTCTGGCCTACAGTCCCGTAGCTACAGTGGTGCGCCAGGTCTGGCCGGCAGTCCCGTGGCTACAGTGGTGCGCCAGGTCTGGCCGACAGTCCCGTGGCTAGGGTGGTGCGCCAGGTTTGGCCGGCAGTCCCGTGGCTAGAGTGGTGCGCCAGGTCTGGCCTGCAGTCCCGTGGCTAGAGTGGTGCGCCAGGTCTGGCCGGCAGTCCCGTGGCTAGAGTGGTGCGCCAGGTCTGGCCGACAGTCCCGTGGCTAGAGTGGTGCGCCAGGTCTGGCCGGCAGTCCCGTGGCTAGAGTGGTGCGCCAGGTCTGGCCTACAGTCCCGTGGCTACAGTGGTGCGCCAGGTCTGGCCGACAGTCCCGTGGCTAGAGTGGTGCGCCAGGTCTGGCCACAGTCCCGTGGCTAGAGTGGTGCGCCAGGTCTGGCCGACAGTCCCGTGGTTAGTGGTGCGCCAGGTCTGGCCGACAGTCCGTGGCTAGGTGGTGCGCCAGGTCTGGCCGCTAGAGTGGTGCGCCAGGTCTGGCCGGCAGTCCCGTGGCTAGAGTGGTGCGCCAGGTCTGGCCGGCAGTCCCGTGGCTAAGTGGTGCGCCAGGTCTGGCCGACAGTCCCGTGGCTAGAGTGGTGCGCCAGGTCTGGCCGGCAGTCCCGTGGCTAAGTGGTGCGCCAGGTCTGGCCGGCAGTCCCGTGGCTAGAGTGGTGCGCCGGGTCTGGCCGGCAGTCCCGTGGCTAGAAGGTTGGTGCGCCAGGTCTGGCCGACAGTCCCGTGGCTAGAGTGGTGCGCCAGGTCTGGCCGGCAGTCCCGTGGCTAGAGTGGTGCGCCAGGTCTGGCCGGCAGTCCCGTGGCTAGAGTGGTGCGCCAGGTCTGGCCGGCAGTCCCGTGACTAGAGTGGTGCGCCAGGTCTGGCCGGCAGTCCCGTGGTGACGCAGCCGTGACGCCGCCGGCTCCGGCCTTATCGCTCCGGCCTTATCGCTCGTGACATCACTGTCTGTCGCTGCCGCCGGCTCCGGCCTTATCGCTCCGGCCTTATCGCTCGTGACATCACTGTCTGTCGCTGCCGCCGGCTCCGGCCTTATCGTTCCGGCCTTATCGCTCGTGACACGACTGTCTGTCGCTGCCGCCGGCTCCGGCCTTATCGCTCCGGCCTTATCGCTCGTGACATCACTGTCTGTCGCTGCCGCCGACTCCGGCCTTATCGTTCCGGCCTTATCGCTCGTGACACGACTGTCCGTCGCTGCCGCCGGGTCCGGCCTAATTGTTCGTGACATGGCTGTCCGTCGCTGCCGAGGCGCAGTGGGTGTGTGGCGACTCACCAGAGCCAGCGCCCTCAACCACGGAACGACGTCGGCCAGTGCCGGCCTGCCTCCCTTCCTCGTTCCAATTTGTCTGTTCAATTTTGCTCCAGCCTTGAATTGCGGGCGCCCATTGGTGGTTGATATTTCTGGGGAAGATTTTCTGGGACAACTTCTCCGAGCGACACGGGAGAGCCGTGGCAACAGCAGCTCCAGTTAGCCCCGCGGGGGAGAGTCAGTGCCGCGTCTTGGCACAGCGGCGCTACATTCGTTTGCGCCGGTTTGGGCGGCAATGACTGCACCGACTCCATCATTGCGCGTCGGTCCGGCCATGCGACTGGGTTTACTCGTCTCTGGCTCTAGTATATTCTTGATCTCCTATATATTAGAGTTGATGGCTCTAGTATATTCTTGGTCTACTATGTTGATCCGGCCATGCGACTGGGTTGACTCGTCTCTGGCTGATTTTGCTGCCAGATCGCTCAATTTCAGAATAGTGCTGGCTTCGGCCGATCTCGTGTCTCGGACATGTTGGAGACGCTCCGCAGTCAGCTGGGAAGTCGGCTGGAGGGGGGGACAGATCGCAGTCAGGGCAGGCCGGCTGGGGGGACAGATCGCAGTCAGGGCAGGTCGGCTGGGGGACGGACAGGCTGTTGGTTAGGCAAAGCAAGTGAGGTCTCTTGCAATATCGGACTGCTATGCCGCCCAGAAGGAATGGGCCTTTCTCTGTTGAAACACCGAACATTGGACTTTTTAACAGCAAGTTAAAAGTTCAATATTAATGCTTGTTTGTTAGCGCCACCCGAACAAGTGTCTCCCTTCTTGATCATCACATGTTGCCCCTTCAATGTCTCTTGCAGCTGTACCATGAGCGTACACTAGATCATCACGTGTCGCCCCATCATTGTCTACCTGCAGCTGTACCATGAGCGTACACTGGTATAATGCGCTCAACGTCTACCTGCACTGTGATCATCACATGTCGCCCTCAATGTCTACCTGCAGCTGTACCATGAGCGTACACTGGATCATCACATGTCGCCCCTCAATGTCTACTGCAGCTGTACCATGAGCGTACACTAGATAATCACATGTCGCCCCCTCGATGTCTACCTGCAGTTGCAGGAACATAGGCTGTGTCGCCTGACAGCTATTAATGACAATGAATATTGCACCGCTTCACATTTAGGCGTTACGTGACAGTGTACCAGATTGGCCACGGGTCAGTGTTCAAGGATAGGAATTCGCGCTTGCAGTCGTCACGTGACCATTCGCCTTGTAGCCATGAAGTGAGAGAGACTGGCTAGTTAGGCGTCGGACTTAATGGTGATTGGAACGTGAGGGGATCTCCAGTTGAAGAAAGAAAACAGGCGGGTTACTGATGCCGTTCGATGTTTCTGAAATATGCGCCTGCGACAAGCGTGCCCGGATACTCACTTGTGTGTGCGTGAAGAATATAGTTTCAAATTTGTCAAAATATGTCTGCATAAAATATGATGCTAAACGCATTTATTGAAGTTAGCTTGCCTTCAATTCCATTGTCACCTACACTGATATATTGCACATACTGCTGTTTCCGAATTGCTTGCAGTGCAGTGGATATACGTATACATATACTGATATATCGCCTCCTACTCTTTTAAGTTGCCAATCAGATGTCCCATATTGAATGAATATTCAATTGTTTCATAAACAACTCAATGAATATTCAATTGTTTCAAAACGACCGGAATGAAATCAGCTGCCTTTAATGATATTTCACGATATTTTATGATATCCGATAATCCTGATGGCTTCCGACGATGACCTTCTGGACGCCATGCTTGATGCTGTCGAATGGATGCTACAGATGGTAAACAAGGGCCACGTCGCGTCGCTAACAACGATAGACCTCAGCAAAGCCTTCGACAGCGTCGATCACGGTGTCCTCCTGACCAAGCTTGGCTGGTATGGCGTGCAGTCGATTGAATGGTTTCGCAGTTACCTCAGCGACCGGAAACAGACGGTGAACGAAGGCTCGTCCATCCTTCCCCTGACTCACGGCGTGGCACAAGGCTCCATCATCGGGCCAATCCTCTTTCTCATATTCATCAACGACCTGCTCTCTTTCCTCCCTCATGGCCGCCTAATATCCTATGCCGACAATACCCAGCTCCTATATCAGTCTCTACCCAACGTCACCGGCCTATCCAGCCTCAAGACACGCGTCGAAGAGTCAATATCTCGTCTACAAAATTGGTTTCAGTCTAACAGTCTCAGGATGAACCAGGACAAAACTCAATTCACCCTTTTTGGCACCAAGGCGTCATTAAAAAGGCAGTGAACTTCCAGATCACTCTCTCAGACTCGATCATAACTCCGCGTCCCACCGTTAAAGTGTTAGGTGTTCTCCTCGACCAGCAGCTTAGTTGGGATTCTCACATATCCATGGTTGTGCACAAATGCAAAATGCCATCACAGCATCCGTACACAAATTTCGCCATCATTTCACCACGGATGTCCTCAAGCTCTTAGTCCAGCTCCACGTTTTTCCTCACATACTTTATTGCCTATCTCTCTGGGGCGGAGCCGCCCGGTGCCGTCTGCACCGCTTGCAAAAATGCATCAACTTTGCCGTGCGACTAGTCACCGGTGTGCGCCGTAACGAGCACGTGTCCCCTGCACTCGTGTCATCAGAATGGCTGACGTTTGCAGGGATGGTTCGGGAGCATGATTGCATTCAGGTGCACAGAGCCATGTGCATTGGGCAATTCCCGGAAGCCATTCGTATGATGTTTACCTGGCGGTCACAAGTATCGCAGAGGTAGACCAGAGCTGGGTCAGTCGGTGAGCTTCATTTCACAAGATGCCGACTCACGCAGACCCAACGAGTTTTTTATATCGCGCCACGGTCGCTTGGAATAGGCTACCGTCCGTCATCAGGCAAGCACCGAGTCGCTCTGCATTCATAGGTGCTTTGGCGCAGAGTCGCTAGCTTTACTACAGCGGTGTAAGTCTTTATACGCTGTATGTTCTTGAGATGTTTACGATGCAATTTTCTCTACCCAATGTGCTTACGTAACATTGTCTGGGTGCAGAAACAGCCACACGTGGAAGTACCCCAATACATGACTTTGACTTTGACTTTGACTTTCTGAAACTCGACCATTTTATGGATATTTAGTCTGTCATCTTTCACTTTTTGACATCAAGTTTTTAGGCATTATTCAGGTTCTGGCATAGCTAGATGCGCGTCAAGCGCCTACGTTTATTGTCTAGAAGACCCGTAAATTCGCTGAGTGGCGGCACGACAAAAAAAAGGAGTTCCAGCCTTGATCAATACTGGTCAACATCGACTCTACCGCGCCAAAATTGTGTGGGGGAAATTCACGGTTGTATGGCAGGCGGTCGGCGGCGGGCCGCGGGTGTGCACTAATAGCGAATGCACACGATAATTTAGTTACATAAGGCAATTCGGAAACAGCAGTATGTGCAATATATCAGTGTAGGTGACAATGAAATTGAAAGCAAGCTAACTTCAATAAATGCGCCTAGCATCATATTTTATGCAGACATATTTTGACAAATTGTTACTATATTCTCCACGCACACACAAGTGAGTATCCGGGCACGCTTGTCGCAGGCGCATATTTCAGAAATATCGAACGGCGTCAGTAACCTGCCTGTTTTCTTTCTTCAACTGGAGATCCCCTCATGTTCCAATAACCATTCAGTCTGACGCCTAACTAGCCAGTCTCTCTCACTTCATGGCTACAGGGCGAATGGTCACGTGACGACCGCAAGCGCGAATTCCTGTTCTTGGACACTGACCCGTGGCCAATCTGGTACACTATCACGTAACGCCTACATGTGAAGCGGTGCAATATTCATTGTCACTAATAGCTGTGAGGCGACACAGCCTACGTTCCTTGTGACCAGCCATAGCAAATGTATAATGGAACATATTTCGGTGAATGAGCGTGCATCCAGTGGTGTTGTAAACTGGATGTAGAACTAGACTGGAAATATCTGTTTGTTTTGGGCAGTTTCCGAACTTTGTCTGTCGCAAGAGTATCCATGATAAGGTTGAGGTAGCTTTGCAGAGCTCTATTTGCGCCTTGTTGTTCGGTAAATCTTGTGTGCCACAGGGCACCTTTGGCATGCCACTATCACTCGTCGGCTGTTTAACTATGTTTGGCTATGCTTAGCTGTGTTTGGCTATGTTCGGCTATGTTTGGATATGTTTGATTGTTCGGCCATGTTTGACGAAGTTTGGCTATAGGTGGCTATGTTTGGCTATGTTTGGCTATGTTTGGCTATGTTTGGCTATTTGGCAATGCTTTGCTATGTTTGACTATGTTTAGCTATGCTTGGCTATGTTTGGCTATAGTTGGCTATGTTTGGCTACTCCGCCGTCGTGTTGCGGTCACCCTCGGTGTCATCGTTGGTGCGTGAGGCGCCAACTGTGACAGTACGCTGCTGTGCGTCGTCCATGGTGACGCCGTTAGCACTGCCCAATCGCTGGCGCGCGAGCACGACACCAGGCGAGCGGCCGCTATAGGTCAGTGTCGGACGTGGCTTACTCTGGTGTGGAACTGTCGCGGCACACGCCAGCAGTCTCCACGGGGAGCATCCTCCTGCCCACTCAACTGAGCTCCTCAATTCAACACCGTGCCCCTCCTGCCCACTCAACTGATCTCCTCAACTCAACACCGTGCCCCTCCAGCTGTACCCTCGCTCTGCATCCCCAACTGGCTCCCCACTGACAGACCGTCACCACAACTGACCCTTCTCGGCTGATCTCCCCTCCAGCCGACCGCCACCTCAGCCCAACCCTGCCACGGCCACTCCCTCTCCAATTGCCTCGGGTTGACTCTCCCACCGACGCCCGACCCGGTTCACTTCCAGCGTAATCCACTCTCAGCTCCTGCGCTACAGACTCCGCCACCAACTGACCCGTTCCCAGCTGACGCGGTATGTTCGGGTCACCCAGCCGCCCGGCGAAGGCCGGCTGGAGCGGCGCCCACCTGCCGCCCACGTACCAGGTGCACGTACACCACTCGGCACGACCGCCGCAGCCGCGCGGCAGTGCCGCGAAACAGCTGCCTCAGGAGTCGGCCACCTGCAGCATCACCGGCGTCGACATCATCCAGCAGCAGGACAGCGGCTGGCTGCGCCGGCTCGTCTGGATGGCGATCCTGGCCTTCTGCGTGGTCGTCATGGTGTACCAGGTGACTACCGGCGCCCACTCCCCTCCCCCTCTGCTTCCTTCCGCTGGTACCTCAGCAGGGTGTACCAGGTGACTACCGGCGCCCACTCCCCTCCCGCTCTGCTTCCTTCCGCTGGTACCTCAGCAGGGTGTACCAGGTGACTACGCTACTCCCCTCCCCTTTTATGTACCAGGTGACTACCGGCGCCCACTCCCTCCCTCTCTGCTTCCTTCCGCTGGTACCTCAGCAGGGTGTACCAGCTCTCCTCTGCTTGGTGTACCAGGTGACTACCGGTCTCCTCCCCTCTCTGCTTCCTTCCGCTGGTACCTCAGCAGGGTGTACCAGGTGACTACCGGCGCCCACTCCCCTCCCTCTCTGCTTCCTTCCGCTGGTACCTCAGCAGGGTGTACCAGGTGACTACCGGCGCCCACTCCCCTCCCTCTCTGCTTCCTTCCGCTGGTACCTCAGCAGGGTGTACCAGGTGACTACCGGTCCCACTCCCCCTCCCTCTCTGCTTCCTTCCGCTGGTACCTCAGCAGGATGTACCAGGTGACTACCGGCGCCCACTCCCCTCCCGCTCTGCTTCCTCACGCTGGTACCTCAGCAGGGTGTACCAGGTGACTACCGGTTCTTCCTCCCTTCCTCTCTGCTTCCTTCCGCTGGTACCTCAGCAGGGTGCACCAGGTAACTACCGGCGCCCACTCCCTCTCCCCCTCTGCTTCCTTCCGCTGGTACCTGAGCAGGGTGCACCAGGTGACTACCGGCGCCCACTCCCCTCCCTCTCTGCTTCCTTCCGCTGGTACCTCAGCAGGGTGTACCAGGTGACTACCGGTTCTTCCTCCCTTCCTCTCTGTTTCCTTCCGCTGGTACCTCAGCAGGGTGTACCAGGTGACTACCGGCCCCCACTCCCTCCCCCTCTGCTTCCTTCCGCTGGTACCTCAGCAGGGTGCACCAGGTGACTACCGGTTCTTCCTCCCTTCCCTCTCTGCTTCCTTCCGCTGGTACCTCAGCAGGGTGCACCAGGTGATTGTGGAGCTTGAGAGTTTTGACTTACGCGGGGACACGTGCAGAGCCAGATATTTTCATGGCGGAACTCTCTGTAGGCGTGCCGCTGTGGGAGTCTTTAAAGGGGTGCCTCCGGCTGAACATTTGTTGAGCTGGTGGAGGAAGGTGGAGGGGTGCAACCGAGACTCAGAAAATGGAAGCATGCTGCTGCAACATGTCACTCGTGGCTGAACAACATTTGGTCACCTCAGTCGCTGCAGTCGTCCGCTTCTGTTGGGGTGTGCTGTTCCTCCCAGTGTGATGGCATGCTGATACAAGACTCTATATCAACGCCATATTAATGTATGTATCCTGTTGTGTTTTGAGCCTAAGAGCAATTCACATTTGTTGGTTGGTCCAGCTGGAGCTTAGGAAAACAGTTTTCTTGATATCATCAGGCAAAATTGATGAAGAACCTAAGGAAGAAGTAACATTCGGAAGTAAGATATGAAATGGCTTTGTTCATTATTAAATCACAAATGCCGTACCGTATCACCCATACCGTCAACATTGAACAACCTGCTATTTTGGTATTGGTGATAACAACCTGCTATTTCACCCAACACTCTCCTTTCCATATGAAACGAATTGGTAGCTTAGCCAACTGAAACCAATTTCACTCTTCAGTGTTCGGCATTCTTGTTGACGGCATGAAGCTGAAATTTACCACAAAAGACGTTCTTTCTAAATACATACTTGGATCATTTAACTACCATATATAATGTATTACTGAGTGATATTCCGTTAGTCTTCGTTGTAGTCCAACTGTTTGCTCTGTGTCCAGAATGCGCTGTCTACCTGGTATTAAATGGCTAGGTCTGCAATACCGATAGGTACATTGAGTCCTATCGGTAACACCTCACGCGGCGAGCTGGAAGGGGAGGCGAAACACCTCACGCGGCGGTGAAACACCTGGAAGCGCCCGGGGGCTGAGCAATATCGACGCCCTCCAGGTGTGTCAGACACCGCTCGTCGTCAGCCCCGCAAGACCTTCCTGGACTGAGCCCCCAGGTGTGTCAGGTACCGCTCGTCGTCAGCCCCGCAAGGCCTTCCTGGAATGAGCCCCCAGGTGTGTCAGACACCGCGCGTTGTCGGCCCCACAAGACCTTCCTGGACTGAGCCCCAGGTGTGTCAGACACCGCTCGTCGTCAGCCCCGCAAGGCCTTCCTGGACTGAGCCCCCAGGTGTGTCAGGTACCGCTCGTCGTCAGCCCCGCAAGACCTTCCTGGACTGAGCCCCCAGGTGTGTCAGACACCGCTCGTCGTCAGCCCCGCAAGACCTTCCTGGACTGAATGCGACGGGAGTTCGCCGGCTAGCTGTGTCGATTAGCACGGACCAAAGGACCAAAGGACGACCAAAGGACGCGCGTTGGCCGGAGCTCACTTGCCGGGTAGCCTGTCCCTGGCGAGCGGCAATTTCCTCCGTCAATTCACCCGTATCCGTGTTGCGCAAGTGATGATGAACCAGGAGAGTGGCACTCGAGTATCATGGAGCACGCCGACGACCAACACATGCTGTGCTTACCAGGGCGTCAGTGTGACACGCAGACTCGCAAAGGTGTGACCTACGATGGGCTCGTGGCGGTCCAGACGGGTGCCAGGTGGTGGAGTCGTCGGGCATAGACTGGCGCTCGTTAGCCTGCTGACTGCTTACACTGCGTCTGGACGTGACAGCGTCCGGACGGGTTTAATCAAAAAAACGTCCGGTGCCCCCTAAAAAAAAGGTTGACAGACGTGTCTCGGACGTGTTCTGCCATCCACTACAGATCGCTTGACACCCCTGACGTGTAGCCGTGGATGCGTGGTGTCCTCTCCACCTTCTGTCTACACCTTACGTGTACTATAGCGTGTTCTCCATTATGCTGATCGCTTGACACCCCTGACGTGTAACTATGAGGGCTTGACTGCACCTGATCAAACATTTATTCTTGCTGTCGGGCGTTATATGCACAGCATGAGTGGACAAATACAACGAACAAAAGTTGACAATGCTTTCCAAAATCATGCAGCGGGCACACAAGTGTTCACCAGTGGATTGCATGTGGAGACATAGTTCAGGCAACACAAATCGTGAGTTATGAGTTACAGGACAAGCCTTGGTATAAGACCCCAACGGACCTAATTGACCGTCGTGTTCTAGGACATTCACAGTCCATTAATATAAACTGGGCCACCGTAAACAGGCGAGGTTCGGCGTGTTTCCCTAGGGTGCAAGGTTTGTATTGAAACAGACGGCTTGGAAGGCCTCACGAAACTACAACACTCGATCGTTCGAATAATTGAAATGTTGTACAGCGTAAACATGCAAATTGTGTGTGTCGCATTCACAGCACAGGCGGGAAATCCTTCCATTCCGATGACGAGGCCAAGTGTGTGGGTCATGGTCTCCGAAGCGACGGTCGGAAGCACCAATGTTGGCGTTTCCCCGGGGATTATACGACATGCCCGTGCCTGAAGTGCACATCCTCCGTACCTCCTCGTCTCTGCGCTACCGTAGGGCGGCTTCGCGTCCGACCCGGAACGTCTGGATCTTAAGAAGGTTGTCCAATGGCAGGCGGTTTGCGCTGCAGTTTCTTTTTGGCCGGTCGTTCTGGCACCAGCAATGGGGAGCAAAAGCCGACTCGGCCTATTGCATGCTCGGGCCATTAATATTATTCCGTCAGTACATTGAGCTAGCAGGCGGCAGGGACCCTACACCTGCACTCCTCTCCTCCCCGCCACCACCACTAGACGTCCTCTCTCCTGACGCGGGACACCACACCTGCACTCCCGCCTCCCCGCCACCACCACTAGACGTCCTCTCTCCTGGCGCGGGACACCACACCTGCACTCCCGCCTCCCCGCCACCACCACTAGACGTCCTCTCTCCTGGCGCAGGACACCACACCTGCACTCCCGCCTCCCCGCCACCACCACTAGACGTCCTCTCTCCTGGCGCGGGACACCACACCTGCACTCCCCCTCCCCGCCACCACCACTAGACGTCCTCTCTCCTGGCGCGGACACCACACCTGCACTCCCGCCTCCCCGCTACCACCACTAGACGTCCTCTCTCCTGGCGCGGGACACCACACCTGCACTCCTCTCCTCCCCGCCACCACCACTGGACGTCCTCTCTCCTGGCGCGGGACACCACACCTGCACTCCCGCCTCCCCGCCACCACCACTAGACGTCCTCTCTCCTGGCGCGGGACATCACACCTGCACTCCTCTCCTCCCCGCCACCACCACTAGACGTCCTCTCTCCTGGCGCAGGACATCACACCTGCACTCCCGCCTCCCCGCCACCACCACCAGACGTCCTCTCTCCTGGCGCGGGACACCACACCTGCACTCCCGCCTCCCCGCCACCACCACTGGACGTCCTCTCTCCTGGCGCGGGACACCACACCTGCACTCCCGCCTCCCCGCCACCACCACCAGACGTCCTCTCTCCTGGCGCGGGACACCACACCTGCACTCCCGCCTCCCGCCCACCACCGGACGTCCTCTCTCCTGGCGTGAGACACACCTGCACTCTCTCCTCCCCGCCACCACCACCGGACGTCCTTCTCCTGGGACACCACACCTGCACTGCTGTCCTCCCCGCCACCACCACTAGACGTCCTCTCTCCTGGCGCAGGACACCACACCTGCACTCCCGCCTCTCCGCCACCACCACCAGACGTCCTCTCTCCTGGCGCCGGACACCTGGGACACCACACCAACGTCACCAGCGTCACCAGCCGAGCCGGCCGCGTCTCCGCCGCAGGTGACGGTGGCGCTGCTGACCTACTCGCGGGAGGAGGTGATGACCGCCTGGACGATCGACACCGGCCACCGGCTGACGTTCCCCGCCGTCACCGTCTGCAACCTGAACAGGTGGCGCAAGCGCTTCGTCGAGACCTACCTCGGCGGCGACCTGCAGATCAGCGACTGGGACGACCAGGACTTCGCGCTGTTCCGCTGGGGCACCGACGACCTGGCGGCCTTCCTGTGGTGAGGAGGCCGTGGCGCCAGCCCCCCCTAGGCGTCGCGCCGGCTACCCTGTGCGGCCGACAGGCACAGGGTAGCCGACCGGCACACGCCGTAATCGGGGCTGTTTCGGCGGCGTTGTCGTTTGCATGTTTGCCTGGGGCGGCGCCTGGGGTACCAGCACGTTCCACGAACAGCGGCCCATCATGCTATTTCTGCTGTGGCCTCAGTACCACCGGTGTCCTTAAGACGACAGAGGTGTCAGTTGCTCAGAGCTCAACTCCGCAGTCATTAGAGATATTGTTTAGAAAGAAATTGCAGCAATCATTGAATCTAAATTGACGGGCTACATCAAAACTACAGAGTCTCAAAACCCCGTTATCGTTATTTCCCAAAGTTAACCAATCACTCGATCCCCGAACGACTCAAAGCCACGAAATTGCGGACAAGCCTTTTCGTGGGTGAATTCAAAACCACCATATATCCGAAATCGATCACAATCAGGGATGCGGTGCCTAGAAAATTTTGGACGGCTCCGGCTCAGACTCCGGCACCGGGGAAGTATCCCGGCTCCGGCCTCCGGCTCCGAATAAAATGTCCCGGCGGCTCGGGCTCCGGCTCCGGCTCCGGGCGAAATGTACCGGCTCCGGCGGCTCCGGCTCCGGCTCCGGCTCCGTACATCCCAAACGTGATCGATCCATTAACCCACGCACATCCGAGGGGCAGATATCTGCTCCCTGAGGTTTTTCCTAATGATTCCTATGATGGTCCAGTGACCTCAATCTTGACCTGAGCGAAAAAATGACCGAAACACTTTCGATAGAACCCGTCACCAGCTATCAAACGCCATTTTCCGTTTGTCGCTAGCTAGCATAGTTCCAGACATCTTAGGGGGCAGACATCTGCCCCCCTGGACATGCGAAGTTGGCGCGGACCGCCGGACGTGCGGGTGTTAACCCGCGCACGTCTGCGGGGCAGATCTCTGCCCAGTCCGGTTTTTCCTCATTTGCTGCCAAACTAATCGTGTTAGGAAGGCAAAACCTCACATAGCTGTTCATTGGTCTTTTCCGCATATTCTCATACATTTTTCATCCTGGGTCATTTCAGGTCAGGTCACCAGGTCAGGCAATGACCCAACTACACTCGGAGTTCTAGGTGGCATAACTTCCACAATAACTGGGCGATTTATATCAAACTTATAACATGTCATGATCTCATCAGGGACCATAATATGTATATCAGGTTTTTTAATAGCATTGACCTTAGGTCAGGTCGCGGTCATGGCTTCCCCATTATAGGGCTATGGTAAAATATACAAATGTTTCCTGGTTACATATTTGCTCTTGGAATGATCTCACAACGGTTGTAGCATGTAGTTAGAAGCTATGCTCAATGTTACCACTGACATTTTTGCTCAGTGACCTCACCAAGGTCATCTGAGGTCACCAGAGATCACTACACATTTCTGCACATTACATCACACTGCATTGACCTAAAAGGCTGAAATTAACGTCATTGTGCTTGAATCGCCAAGATGTGTCATGACCTTGACCTAAGGTCATATTTTCGGCTGACCTGACCTGAAATCACAGCGCCTATTGTCGATGGGACATTTCAAGGACTGTCGAATAGCGTTCGCCGTTTGTTTCTATCTTTTACATGTCCTGATATATGTGTCAATATCTGAGAATCCCACCCAATCTGGTTGAATTTGATCCATGATGGCCCAGTGGCCTGAATATTAACCTGAGCGAAAAAAAAATGACCGAAACACTGTCGATAGAGTCTGTCACCAACTAACCAACGCCGTTTTCCGTTTGTCGCTAGCTAGCATAGTTCTAGAGATCTTAGGGGCAGATATCTGCCCCCCCCCCCCGGACATGCGAAGTTGGCGCGGACCGCCGGACGTATTTATTTATTTATTTATTTAAAATACATGTCCTCCACCTAGAGTGGCTGTTGTGACGCAGGCTGGCACCCAAAAATTATAAAAAAAAAAAAAAAATATGTTTTTATAATAAGAACAAAAAAAACAAAAAAAAACATAACAAAAAAAAAAAAAAAAAAAACAACCCCCCCCCCCCCCCCCCCCCCCCTACTACACCAACAAAAAAAAAGTTTTATTAATAAAAAAAAAAAAAAAAAAAAATAAAAATTAATTAAAAAAAAAAATTAAATTTTTTTTTTTTTTTTTTTTTTTTTTTTAATAAGAAAATTTTATATTAAAAAAAAAAATTTTTAATTAAAATTTTTTTTTTTTTGGAAAAAAAAAAAAAAAAAAAAAAAAAACCTTTGGGATTTGAGTTAAGTGTTATAATACCTTGGAATGTTATTAGTTTAATTATATTATAAATATTTTTTTAATAAATATAACAAAGTATATTTAAAGTTATAAGAGAATGTATAAATATTTAATAGAAGTTTTTTTATTTTATAAGTAGATTATTTTATTTTATAAATTAAAATACAATAACTTAACTAATAAGTAACGTGTTAAAAAAAAAGTACCTAAAAGCTTAAAACCTAGTTGTTTAAAAAAGTTTTTTATAATTAAAGGTTACCTCAATATGTTTAAGTGTAATATTGATTATAAATTTACTAATCAAATGAAAAGTACTTAGTTTTTAGTATTTTGTACTAATAAGGTTTGTAGTGGTGTTAGCGTGTATTTATTTTTGTTTAAATAGTTGTTTTACATTTATTTATAACCGGAACCGTATGTTAAATTAAATCAAATTTATTTAATAGTTATATTATGTTTCTAGTATATGTGTAATTTATAATGTAAGATTCCAAAAAAATTATACCTTAATAAATCGTTAGATTTTAGTTTATACAATTGTAGTGTTAAATGTATATTTATAAGCTGTAGAGAGGATAGCACAACTAGATGTGTTGATGTTGTGAGTTTACTTTGTGATATTTTTGTACACTAAAAATAATATTTAGTGTTAAACTATTGTATTAATTTTTTTATATAATATTATAGCAATGTTTTGTATTTTTATTTTATGTTATAGTGATAATTGTGTTAAGTATTTTAAGGTATTTGGAAGTAGAGGTTTTTAAGTGATTATGTTTGGTGTAGAATGTGTGTCTTTTTTACGATACCCGTGTGTGGATGTAAAAGTTTTATAGTATTTTATTTAATAAATGATTGTAGTAATTGTGAAAGCGTAGAGAGTGAGAGGAAACGGGAGGGAAGAGAAGAATTATTATTGAGAGTTTGTTAAAAGAAGGAAAAAGGGGGGGAGTGGAGGGGGGGGGGGAGGGAAAGGGAAAGGAGACGTGCGAGTGTTAAGTAAGAGCTAGGGGATGTTAAAAAAATGTTAGCCGCGACCACTCAGAGGCGCAGACTTCAAACAATTATAGGCAACTTTCCCATATAAACCCTGTATCTATCTTTAAATAAACACCCGTCCCTGCCCAAATCACTTTTCAATGTTATGCCATCGTAAACTGGCGCTCGCTTCACGCCGTATTGGGGCAATCAGAAGAAGGGAGACTCGAATCAACAACACTCCCCATCTCGTAAACGGTCCAAGGAACACCATTGTTGTAAATTGTAATGTTTGACCTCATCTCTAATAAGGTACAACAGCTCGTTGATGGAAACAATGAACTTAATTAAACTAAACATGGAACTATTTCATTGACTCCGGAAGCTAGAATATGGTTATTGGTTATTCTACCATTATTTGATGATATTTCTACATGTTACTCGTATTTAAACATTTTTGCTTTTTTAATGCATTTTCATACCATACCATACCATGCTAGGTATAATGTGTTCATTTCACGTTTGCTAATTTTGTTTAATTTACACCTCTTTCGGAGTCGGAGCCGCCCTGCTTTTGACGGCTCCGGCTCCGACTCTGGCTCCGAGTAAAAGATCCCGGCGGCTCCGGCTTCGGCTCCGGCTCCGGCTCCGGCTCCGGCTCCGCATCCCTGATCACAATGCTTGGAAACCTATGATATCTCAAAACAACGACATCTTAAAGCACTTCATTCTCCAAATACCCGGAGCAAATACCCAGATACCCTGCTGGGTTCCTCACTTGAACAGTACTCTAAAAGTGGCAAGGACAATTTCGAAACCAAATACGGTACAAGTTTGTTTGCTTTGCCAATTTGGTCGTCTGGTCCTTGTTAGGTGATGCCGGGATCTTGAAGCATGCGGAACTTTGAGGCTTCGGATATTTGGGGAATGCAGTGCTTTAAGATGTCGTTGTTTTGAAATATTATGGGTTTTCAAGCATTGTGATTCATAGGTGATATACGGTGGTTCTGAATTCACCCATGCTTGGCTTGCTCGCCATTTCGGGGTCTGAGTTGCTCGGGGATCGAATGATTGGTTAACTTTGTGCAATAAGGATAACGGGGTTCTGAGACTCGATGATTGTGATGTAGCTCGACAACTTAAATGCAATGATTGCTTCAACTTCTTTCTAAACAATGTCTCTAGTGATCGAGGAATGCCACCCACGACCAAGCGCTCGCGTATATAAGCACTATAGTTCTCGCCCTGTCCTCAGCCCTTCGAGTAGTTTTCACCAGTATTCTGGATGCATGCCTTCTTTTTGTGCTCGACGATGCAGGCGCTGTTGTCGGCACCCGCAAATATGCTATTGTTGCACTGTTTATGCAATGTTTTCCTTATTACCAAGTGCCCATTTCGTGCTCAAGAAGTGCTCTTTTACTCTACTTCTCCCCAGAAAGGATTGGAAGAAAGTGTGTGGAGTATTACGTCGTTCTGGACCAAAATCACACACATGGAGCATCGTTTGTACGTTTAGTGTGCTCTATTCGGCGTTCCTTGGCAGTTCACCCAAGATGAGCATACAATCGATGGTCAGACAATATGAGCCGTCCAGAAATGTTACCTTACCACGAGTTCGGAAATGCTACCTCACAACGAATCCGGAAATGCTACCTCACCACGAGTCCTGAAATGTTACCCTACCCCGAATCGGGAAACGTTACCTTACCACGAGTCAGAAAACGTTACCTTACCACGAGAAGGTCATCGCATTCCCTTGCCGGCACTGTTGTTGTTGTGAAAGATCAGTAGATCTGTGGTAGTGACGCAGCATCCTGGGTGTACAACGTGTCTGCCCTGCAATGTCAGCACCCAGGAGTGAAGTGTAGGGGTGGCGGCTCTGCCGTCGGTGGGGTGTCCGGGGTGGTGGCGGGTGTGGGTGTGCGGGGTGTAGTGGGGGTGTGAGTGTTCGGGGTGTGAGTGGGGTGGGTGTGTGTGGGGTGAGTGGGGTGTGGGTGTGTGGGTGAGTGGGGTGTGGAATGGGTGTGTAAATGTGAGTCGGGTGTGGGTGTATGAATTTGGTTTAGGGTGTTTTGACCCAACCTAACTTAACTGTAACTGGTATGGGTGTGTGAAGTGAGTGGGTACAATGTATTCTTGATGCAGCCTAAAATCGAATGGAACTGATTGAACTACTTGAACTGACTTATTGGGGGCTTGACCTAACTCACCCCTTTGTTCATTCTGCCTATGTCAGTGGTGTATTATGTTGTTTTTCACCGCCAATTCCACCACACATCCCCAAACCCCAGCCGTCGTGATGTTGGTTTGAGTTGCCGTCCCTAATACGAATTTATGTATGTGCGAGGTCAAAGTTTTGGGAACACCATATAGGTAAGTGAGAGTCTTCAGTCAGATTATAATTAATACGTTGCATGAGAGAATTGATGACAATTAAATTTGTCATCGGTTTGAATGACATGTCCGTGTTGGGGCTTTTTGGACGCTAGTATTAATATAATTTTGTGCAATGTTCCGCACGAAATAGGTGCCTGTGTTGAGCCCCAAGCGGCTTCCGCCGATCCTTAAATCTACCTACTCACGTTCATTCCCTTCATTCACTTCGCATTCGCTCGCCCCATTCATGCTCTCCTTATCAATTAATTAATTGCTTGGTCCCCAAATTTAGCTCCCGACCCCCCCCCCCCCCCTTTCAGCGGTACACAAACACATAGATCGACAGAACAATGCTCTAATTTTGATGGTATTACCTGGCCGAACAAGTAAACCTTTCACTGCCAATCATGGCTGGCCTAGCCATTATTAGCAGCGTTTCTCGCCTGCACAAAGTCTTAACTGCAACGAGGGGGCTCATCGTACTGACTCCGAGGGCTGATACAAGTGCTCTGATGCATTTGACCGACCCACCTAGCCTTAAGTTCGATCGATGCCGCGCCGGGCCTTATTCGTCGTACACTTGCGACCAGGTCTGACATAACCAACGGGCGGGCACGGATCCCTACCACGTTTGGCACGTACCCGGTCGTCTTTATATCCTAGCGGGCCCTACCTCTTTAGCCTGGGGTCTTATGGCATGCCAAACCCGTCCATCATGCCCCTCGAACTGTCTGCACCAACCGTGCCCACGTGCAGAGTTCGGGGGTGGACAAACCACCGGGCAATGTTTTGCCTATACCCTATAATCCGGCGCCAGACTTCCGGCGAACGCAATGTGGTGTCCCCTTTATCGGCCCCTCCCACATGCATACCATGTTCGCCACCTCACCTGCACCTCTGGATCGCAGAGGCCAGCGTGATTTTGCGGTCAAAGATCCAGAGCAGGTGAACTAATACCCCCGAAGTGTCCGTTCATCGCACCCTCTGGCAATCAGGCGTTAACCAAACGCGCGTCATATATATAACAGCAATAATATTCTAGGCAATTTAACTGGCTTCAACAGTCACCCCACCATCGCCCGGAAACGTTCAGTCCATAGGAGGACTGCTCGCATGTCGGCTGCCTCGCTTATAAATGTACTTTATAGTACAAATTGATATCCTGCACATATCCAAGCATAATTGTGTAAATCATTCCACCTTGTCGGGAAGTACTCATGGTAAGATCTCCGTCTACGGGTCGGCTGTTGATGACCCGGTCAGAGCGCGCGTAACCCCTCATCACCCGCGGCACGGCCGCCATTTCAATTCTGGACGTAAATATCCTCCCCTCCTCGCACCTGGTCGCTGAGGTATTTACTACTCGGGCACCGTTTGAAGAGGGTCGTAGGTCTGACGTCATCCATTGCTGCACTCTATCGTATTTGATCCGGCCCTGCTCTACCGCTCCTCCAGTCCGTCACTGCCGGAATGCCACCATCGGTCCTTGCTGATGCCACTAAAGAATGTATATGCTTAATCTAATATATTTGCCTTTACATACACCGCATCGCATCGCATTAGGTACACACTGCTCATATACTTCCCGCCATCTCCGACATCTCCGTCCACCTCCTCCCCATCCTGAACTTATCCTATTTGCCCCCCCCCATGAGACAGGTCGCTCCCAGCCATGAATTTTGTGGGAAGGCAGAAGCTGCGGAAGAGAATTTAGGTTGGCTCGGAAAGGTTTGGGGAAAAAGGATGACATGCCAGAAGTTTAGCACTCACATGTCCGATGGTGAGTGGCGAGTGGCCGTGGCTGAGTGCTTCCTCTCCTCCATCCGAAAACTCAGCCATCTGGCCACCGGTGGACGGCCCTCAGGCGTCGGTCCGGCGTCCACCGCCGCGCGTCTTCCAGACCCTTCTCCCTGCGTCTCTCTTCCCTTCCTCCTGTCCGTCCTGTTCTGTTCTGTTCCCTTGAACTTGCTATTGCTCCGCCTCTTTTTTCCTGTACCCACTCCCAGGGCTTCGGGGTGAGTTCGCGCTCCTGATTGGTTTTGGCTTTTTTCTGGCTTGGGTGGCGACGTCTTCACGTCCGGGCCACCGACCTCACGGGTCGATGACCCTTCTTCCGGGGGTAGTCCAGGTGGTGCTTGCACCTCCGGTAATCAGCTGGAGGTGCCGAGCCGTTACTTGGGTTTGCCCCGGATGTTATTGCCGGAACCGCCCTCTGATCTTGGGCGCCGGCGCCACTAGCGTTTGCCGCTTTCCGGGAAAATATTTGAAAGGGACGGGTAAGGCGACCGGGAGCTGGCTGGATGTCTGGCGGCCTGTTCGGATGGGAAAATATATACAAATTTTGGTGCCGAAAAAAATGTAAGCCTCCTTACAGAAGCTATCCGCATATCTAGAGGAGACCGAGTCAGCAATGACATGTTCATGCTTATGCATCAGACAAGTGGGAGTAAGCTTCGTCACTCGAGTTTGGAAATATTTAAGCTCCTCCTCAAATAATTTCGCCAAGGTTCTACTCCGAGAAAAACGCTGCACTTGATTTTCGTGAGCCCCTACAGGGCCCCTCCGTACCGCTGACCTTCAGCGTTAGCTTGGCCCATGGCAATAGGAGAGATAACCTAGTATTATATGATAACCAGTATTGTATGATAACCAGTATTGTATGATAACCAGTATTGTATGATAACCAGTATTGTATGATAACCAGTATTGTATGATAACCAGTATTGTATGATAACCAGTATTGTATGATAACCAGTATTGTATGATAACCAGTATTGTATGATAACCAGTATTGTATGATAACCAGTATTGTATGATAACCAGTATTGTATGATAACCAGTATTGTATATATGATGACCACAACCATTGTACGATAACCACACCGCTGATCTTCAGTGTTAGCTTGACCCACAGTACTGACAAAGCGAGCCCAGCACCGGGCGCGGCGTGGTGACCGTGTGGCCGGCGGTACTGACAGAGCGGTGGTGACCGTGTGGTCGGCGGTGCTGACAGAGCGGGCCGGGCGTGGTGACCGTGTGGCCGGCGGTGCTGACAGAGCGGGCCGGGCGTGGTGACCGTGCGGCCGGCGGTGCTGACAGAGCGGGCCGGGCGTGGTGACCGTGCGGCCGGCGGTGCTGACAGAGCGGGCCGGGCGTGGTGACCGTGTGGTCGGCGGTACTGACAGAGCGGGCCGGGCGTGGTGACCGTGCGGCCGGCGGTGCTGACAGAGCGGGCCGGGCGTGGTGACCGTGCGGCCGGCGGTGCTGACAGTAGCGGGCCGGGCGTGGTGACCGTGTGGTCGGCGGTACTGACAGAGCGGGCCGGGCGTGGTGACCGTGTGGTCGGCGGTGCTGACAGAGCGGGCCGGGCGTGGTGACCGTGCGGCCGGCGGTGCTGACAGAGCGGGCCGGGCGTGGTGACCGTGTGGTCGACGGTGCCGCAGGAACGCCTCGTACCACGCGGCCGACACCATCATCGACTGTGTGTACAACAACCAGCCGTGCCGGGAGGCGGGCGTCCAGCTGCGCGAGACGCAGTCGGAGATGGGCTGCTACTGCGTGACGGTGCTACCGCGGCCGCCGGCCGTCATGTCGTGGACCCAGGAGCAGCTGCAGCTGGTGCTACACGACCCGGAGCAGTACCCGGACCGCAAACACGAGGGCTGGAGCATCACCATCCACCCGGCCGAGGTGGGTGGCGCGCGCCGGCCGAGGCTGGCGAGCTCGCGGGGCTCAGGTGCTGCCAGTGCGGCGCCAGGCATCGGCGCCGCTGTACACAGCTCACGCGTCGAAACCCGCCGATAGACGTCTTGACAGGCTGTTGAAATTTACAGGTCAGACTGAGCTTTCGAAAGATAAATATATGCTCCAAAGTTATTTGGTAGCAGCATGCTACCCACACCATTGGTGGGGACACTTTAAGATTCCATCGACGTTCCAGCAGCAATAATTGTTCTGTCACCGATTAAAACATCCATCGAAACGTTAAGAACATATCGGCTTTCAAGTTTTCTGAACGCCTTTCATTGATTGCGTTCCGTTTAGGTTTTTTTCCCAGCAGGATCCACAGAGCCCTGAACTTCCAACCACCGCAGTCTCCACCTAAAAGGCACGGCGTACATGGATTTTGCTAGCGGTCCGATAACAGAGGACACCGGGCCCTTCCAAATTGTCTGGCAACACACCAACTGGGCTGGCATATTGAAACAAGTGAAACTGAAACATGCCAAGAAGATGGCGAGTGTACGCTTTCGCCAATGGCAACAGGCACCGTGTCCATGTGTGGGACATGTGTGAGACTTGGTGGCAAATTTTGCTGCCAGTAACACGGTAGTAAATTTGCAGTTAAATATGGCATACCTCGAACTCACGAGTCCTACGTCTCCAAAGACTGTCGTGGCAGCTCTTTGGCGCCAAAAGCGAATACCACACCCGCCTTTCGCTTGCGCTCCGCCCGATGTCACTTTCCCTGCCCTATAGTTGCAACCCCGTCTCAACTATTTCACAGCGCTCAACACACAACAGTCAACAGCGCTATGTGTACCGCGCTCAGTGTGGTACGACCATTCGGGTACACTCAGTGAGATAAGTTCGGTGTGGTACGCTCGGTGTGGTACGCTCGGTGTGGTACGCTCGGTGTGGTACGCTCGGTGTGGTACGCTCGGTGTGGTACGCTCGGTGAGGTACGCTCGGTGTGGTACGGTCGGTGTGGTACGCTCGGTGTGGTACGGTCGGTGTGGTACGGTCGGTGTGGTACGCTCGGTGTGGTACGCTCGGTGTGGTACGCTCGGTGTGGTACGCTCGGTGTGGTACGCTCGGTGTGGTACGCTCGGTGTGGTACGCTCGGTGTGGTACGCTCGGTGTGGTACGCTCGGTGTGGTACGCTCGGTGTGGTACGCTCGGTGTGGTACGACGGCTCGGTGTGGTACGCTCGGTGTGGTACGCTCGGTGTGGTACGCTCGGTGTGGTACGCTCGGTGTGGTACGCTCGGTGTGGTACGCTCGGTGTGGTACGCTCGGTGTGGTACGCTCGGTGTGGTACGCTCGGTGAGGTACGCTCGGTGTGGTACGCTCGGTGTGGTACGCTCGGTGTGGTACGCTCGGTGTGGTACGTCTCGGTGGTACGCTCGGTGTGGTACGCTCGGTGTGGTACGCTGTGGTATGGTCGGTGTGGTACGCTCGATGGTACGCTCGGTGAGGTACGCTCGGTGTGGTACGCTCGGTGTGGTACGCTCGGTGTGGTACGCTCGGTGTGGTACGTGTGCTACGCTCGGTGTGTCATTTACGCTCGGCGTACGCTCGGCACGCCACGCCTCGTTCTCGGCACGCTCGGTGTGGTACGCTCGGTGTGGTACGCCTCGGTGTGGTACGTGAGGGTACGCTCGGTGAGGGTACGCAGTACGCGACTCCCACTGGGGGCCACCAGGCAGTACCGCTCCCACTGAGGCCAGGCTCGCTCCACTGAGGGCCACCAGGCAGTACCGCTCCTACTGAGGGCCACCAGGCAGTACCGTCTTACTGAGGGCCACCAGGCAGTACCTCCTACTGAGGGCCACCAGGCAGTACCGCTCCTACTGAGGGCCACCAGGCAGTACCGCTCCTACTGAGGGCCACCAGGCAGTACCGCTCCTACTGAGGGCCAGCAAGCAGGACCGCTCCTACTGAGGACTCCCAAGCAGTACCGCTCTTATTGATGGTCACCAGGCAGTACCGCTCCTACTGAGGCTCACCAGGCAGTACCGCTTCTACTGAGGACCCCCAAGCAGTACCGCTCCTACTGAGGCCACCAGGCAGTACCGCTCCTACTGAGGGTCACCAGGCAGTACCGCTCCTACTGAGGGTCACCAGGCAGTACCGCTCCTACTGAGGGCCACCAGGCAGTACCGCTCCTACTGAGGGCCACCAGGCAGTACCGCTCCTACTGAGGGCCACCAGGCAGTACCGCTCCTACTGAGGGCCACCAGGCAGTACCGCTCCTACTGAGGACTCCCAAGCAGTACCGCTCTTATTGATGGTCACCAGGCAGTAACGCTCCTACTGAGGGTCACCAGGCAGTATCGCTCCTACTGAGGTCACCAGGCAGTACCGCTCCTACTGAGGCCACCAGGCAGTACCACGCACACTGAGGACCACCAGGCAGTACCACGCACACTGAGGACCACCAGGCAGTACCGCTTAATATTTGATTAGTAGGTGTTGCTTGATTGCAAGGTGATATTGTCTGATTGCCAGGTGTGCTTGTTTTATTGACATGTTCTGTTGTTTGTTTGAGGTTGTTTCATTGGCAAGTGTTGTTTGATTGTCAGTTGTTGGTTGATTAATGAGTGTCGTTTGATTGTCAGGATATGTTGTCTGATTGTCAGGTTCTGTTGTCTGATTGTCAGGTTCTGTTGCCCGATTTTCAGGTGCTGTTATCTGATTGTCATGTGCCGATGTCTGATTGTCAGGTTCTGTTGGCAGGCTATGTTGTCTGGTGTTGTTTTATTGTCAGGCTCTGTTGTCTGGTCGTCAGGCTCTGTGTCTGACTGTCAGGTTCTGTTGTCTGGTTGTCTGGTTGTTTGGTGTTGTTGTTCGATTGTCAGGCTTTGTTGTCTGACTGTCAGGCTCTGTTGTCTGACTGTCAGGTTCTGTTGTCTGATTGTCAGGTTCCGTTGTCTGGTTGTCAGGTTCTGTTATCTGATTTTCATATGCCGATGTCTGATTGTCAGGTTCTGTTGTCAGGCTCTGTTGTCTGGTGTTGTTGTTTGATTGCCAGACTCTGTTGTCTGATTGTCAGGTTTTGTTGTTTGATTGTCAAGTTCTGTTGTCCGGTTGTGAGGTTCTGTTGTCTGATTGTCAGGTTCTGTTGTCTGACTGTCAGGTTCTGTTGCCTGGCTATTTGGTTGTTCTGTTGTCTGATTGTCAGGTTCTGTTGTTCGGTTGTCGGGTTCTGTTGTCTGATTGTCAGGTTCGGTTGTCTGGTTGTCAGGTTATGTTTTCTGGTTGTCAGGTTATGTTGTCTGATTGTCAGGTTCTGTCGTTCGGTTGTCGGGTTATGTTGTCTGATTGTCAGTTTACGTTGTCCGATTGTCAGGTTCCGTCGTCTGGCTGTCATGTTCTGTTGTCTGATTGTCAGGTTCTGTTGCCCGATTTTCAGACGCTGTTATCTGATTGTGATATGCCGATGTCTGATTGTCAGGTTCTGTTGTCAGGCTATGTTGTCTGGTGTTGTTTTATTGTCAGGCTCTGTTGTCTGGTCGTCAGGCTCTGTTGTCTGACTGTCAGGTTCTGTTGTCTGGTTGTCTGGTTGTTTGGTGTTGTTGTTCGATTGTCAGGCTCTGTTGTCTGACTGTCAGGCTCTGTTGTCTGACTGTCAGGTTCTGTTGTCTGATTGTCAGGTTCCGTTGTCTGGTTGTCAGGTTCTGTTATCTGATTTTCAAATGCCGATGTCTGATTGTCAGGTTCTGTTGTCAGGCTCTGTTGTCTGGTGTTGTTGTTTGATTGTCAGACTCTGTTGTCTGATTGTCAGGTTTTGGTGTCTGATTGTCAAGTTCTGTTGTCCGGTTGCCAGGTTCTGTTGTCTGATTGTCAGGTTCTGTTGTTTGACTGTCAGGTTCTGTTGCCTGGCTATCTGGTTGTTCTGTTGTCTGATTGTCCGGTTCTGTTGTCTGGTTGTCAGGTTTTGTTGTCTGGTTGTCAGGTTCGGTTGTCTGGTTGTCAGGTTATGTTTTCTGGTTGTCAGGTTATGTTGTCTGATTGTCAGGTTCTGTCGTTCGGTTGTCGGGTTATGTTGTCTGATTGTCAGTTTACGTTGTCCGATTGTCAGGTTCCGTCGTCTGGTTGTCAGGTTCTGTTGTCTGGTTGTCAGGTGCTGTTGTCTAATTGTCAGGTTCTGTTGTCCGGTTGTCAGGTTCTGTTGTTTGACTGTAAGGTAATGTTGTTTCATTGTCATGTTCCGTTGTCTGGTTCTGAGGTTCTATTGTCTGGTTGTCAGGTTCTGTTGTCTGACTGTCAGGTTCTGTTGTCTGGTTGTCAGGTTCTGTTTTTTGGTTGTCAGGTTCTGTTGTCTGGTTGTCTGGTTGTTCTGTGGTCTGATTGTCAGGTTCTGTTGTCTGGTTGTTAGTTTCTGTTGTCTGACTGTCAGGTTCTGTTGTCTGGTTGTCAGGTTCTGTTGTCTGGTTGTTAGGTTCTGTTGTCTGTCAAGTTCTGTTGTCTGTCAAGTTCTGTTGTCTGTCAAGTTCTGTTGTCTGACTGCCAGACCATGCTGTCTGGTTGTCAGGTTCTGTTGTCTGACTGCCAGGGTCTGTTGTGTGGACGTCAGGTGCCGATGAGCTCGCTGGCCGCCTACACCGGCTGGTACACCAAGGCGTTCCTGCTGCCGTCGGAGGAGACGCGGCTGACGGTGCAGCAGCGGGTGATGCGGCGGCTGGAGCGCGGCTCGGCCGGCCGCGGCGGCGCCTGCTCGACGGCCGCCTCTGCCGACCGGCTGGTGCGCTGCGTGGCCGCCTGTCTGTGGCGGCGGACGGCGGCCGACGGCGCGCATCCCTGCCGACTGCCACAGATGCCGGCCGAACTGCACTGGCTGCCGGCCTGCAGCAGCGTCAGCCAGATGAAGCCGCTCTGGCCGCTGATGGCCGCCCCGTCCGAACACGAGGTCGCCCAGCTGGCCGCCACCTGTAACTGCACCGTCCCCTGCCGCACGGAGGTGGGTGCTGACGTCAGCTGCCACACGAAGGTGGGCTCTGGTGTCCCCTGCCGCACGGAGGTGGGTGCTGGCGTCACCTGCCACACGGAGGTGGGTGCTGGCGTCACCTGCCGCACGGAGGTGGGTGCTGGCGTCACCTGCCACACGGAGGTGGGTGCTGGCGTCACCTGCCACACGGAGGTTGGTTCTGGTGTCCGCTGCTACACGGAGGTGGGTCCTGGTGTCCGCTGCTACACGGAGGTGGGTCCTGGTGTCCGCTGCTACACGGAGGTGGGTCCTGGTGTCCGCTGCGACACGGAGGTTGGTTCTGGCGTCCGCTGCTACACGGAGGTGGGTCCTGGTGTCCGCTGCGACACGGAGGTTGGTTCTGGCGTCCGCTGCTACACGGAGGTGGGTCCTGGTGTCCGCTGCTACACGGAGGTGGGTCCTGGTGTCCGCTGCGACACGGAGGTTGGTTCTGGCGTCCCCTGCCACACGGAGGTTGGTTCTGGTGTCCGCTGCTACACGGAGGTGGGTCCTGGTGTCCGCTGCTACACGGAGGTGGGTCCTGGTGCCCGCTGCTACACGGAGGTGGGTCCTGGTGTCCGCTGCTACACGGAGGTGGGTCCTGGTGTCCGCTGCGACACGGAGGTTGGTTCTGGCGTCCCCTGCCACACGGAGGTTGGTTCTGGTGTCCGCTGCTACACGGAGGTGGATCCTGGTGTCCACTGCTACACGGATGTGGATCCTGGTGTCCACTGCTACACGGAGGTGGATCCTGGTGTCCGCTGCTACACGGAGGTGGATCCTGGTGTCCGCTGCTACACGGATATGGGTTGAACCTAGACTATGCCCAACACGTCCAACATTCAAGGTGGACCCTGGTGTACATCCGACACACCCAACACTTCAGGTGGACCCTACCGCACACTCGACACACTCAGCATTCCAGGTGAGATCATGCAACACACCAAATGCACACCGGCATGTACATCACAATCACAGCGTGGACGAGGTGGGTCTCACCGGACACACGATACCCCGTGTCGTGGTGGCCAGGTGTTCGCTTTGCGCTGCTGGCTTCGGCCAAGCTGTGACGTCAGACCATCTCTGGGCTGTTGGCGGCCACTGGTCAGACCACCACTGGTTCCGCTCCGACGTTTCAGCTGCGACCATTCTGTTCAGATAGCACCAGCCCGGTCCCAGCCCGAACGACAGTCTGCCGGCCACACTGACCCTGCCCCCGCCGACAGGCGTTCACGCAGCTGAGCCTGTCTCGCGCCCGCCTGGTGCACCCGGACATCACGCTGTCGAACGGCACGGTGGTGCTGACGAACGGCAGCCTGCCGGCCACGCTGACCCCCCTGCCGACAGGCGTTCCGCAGCTGAGCCTGTCTCGCGCCCGCCTGGTGCACCGGACATCACGCTGTCGAACGGCACGGTGGTGCTGACGAACGGCAGTCTGGCATGACCCCCCTGCCGACAGGCGTTCACGCAGCTGAGCCTGTCTCGCGCCCGCCTGGTGCACCCGGACATCACGCTGTCGAACGGCACGGTGGTGCTGACGAACGACAGTCTGCCGGCCACACTGACCCTGCCCCCGCCGACAGGCGTTCACGCAGCTGAGCCTGTCTCGCGCCCGCCTGGTGCACCCGGACATCACGCTGTCGAACGGCACGGTGGTGCTGACGAACGGCAGCCTGGCGGCCACCGTGGGCGTGCTGCTGTGGGGCGAGCGCGTCTCGATGGCCGAGAGCTGGCGCTACACGGCCAACCAGCTGCTCTCCGACATCGGCGGACACATCGGCCTCATGCTGGGCGGCTCGGTGCTGACGCTGGTCGAGCTGGTCGACCTCGTCGTCATGTTCTGCACGGCAGCGCGGCGTGCCGACAGGACGACCGGACCGGCCAGGTCGGCCGGCCTGAAACTGGATCCAATGACCTGATGAGTCATCACCTGACCGATAGTTACTGAGCCGATCAGGCCCGTCGGGTCGGCCGGCCCGACACTGGATATAATGACCTGATGAGTCATCACTTGACCGATAGTTACTGAGCCGATCAGGCCCGTCAGGTCGGCCGGCCTGAAACTGGATCCAATGACCTGATGAGTCATCACCTGACCGATAGTTACTGAGCCGATCAGGCCCGTCGGGTCGCCCGGCCCGACAATGGATATAATGACCTGATGAGTCATCACTTGACCGATAGTTACTGAGCCGATCAGGCCCGTCGGGTCGGCCGGCCCGACACTGGATATAATGACCTGATGAGTCATCACCTGACCGATAGTTACTGAGCCGATCAGGCCCGTCGGGTCGCCCGGCCCGACACCGGATATAATGACCTGACGAGTCACCAACTGACCGATACTTGCTGACTCGATCAGGCCGTCGGGTCGGCCGGCCCGACACTGGATATAATGACCTGCTGAGTCAGCACTTGACCGATAGTTACTGAGCCGATCAGGCCCGTCGGGTGGGCCGGCCCGACACTGGATATAATGACCTGATGAGTAGTCATCACCTGACCGACACTTGCTAAACCGACGTGACCCGTCCGGGGCTGGTCGATACGCGCACGCCGGAGGGCCTTTCACATGACGCGAACCGGAGGGCAGAGGATTCCCACCCACCAAGGTATCGGAAACCACTGAAGCTAGAAGCACTCCAATTGAAGGGGAGGTCGCGGCTGTAGTGATCTCTCTGCGGTATACATTTGATAGCTCAAGGTCAGTATCTCCAGAGTCGAATTCTGTTGAGATGGGCAGACGCACCGCGCCACCGAGCCGACGAAATCCTTGTGACCCTGACAGGCAGGTGGTCTGGCGGTCGGCTAGCCTCGCTGCCTGCAGCTTCTACATTTAACGAGTTACTACATTTAGCAGTCCCACCTACACTGGCCGCAACAGCACCACCTATGCTGACCGTAACAGCACCAACTGCACTGACCGTAACAGCACCACCTGCACTGACCGTAACAGCACCACCTGCACTGACCGTAACAGCGCCACCTCCACTGACCGCAACAGAGTTGGTGCTCGATTATGTGCATGCAGTACGGGAGCCCTATAGCCCGCTCCTGCCAGTCCAACTCCGTAATGACATCTTATACTACCAACTATAGGGTTTAACAATCTGGATGATCCTCTTATTCGATTGTGCTATCTCTTTCTCATTCACAAGGTTGTCTTTTCGCGGTAGAATATCCAGAGGATTGCGTTGTAATAAACAGGAATAAAACATAGCTGCCATTATGTGTGTTGATTGTGCTGTACCCTGCCAGGATGGTTGAAATCAGCCGGTTGCTAAACGGGGAGGTGGAATCCTGTGCGGATTACAAGCGAAGCCGGGCAAGTTGCATCTCTTGGAACCAGGAAGTGTGTGGAAATGTTTCCTCGTACGTCGAGTAAGTTGGGCGCTACTGCGGCATTGCACATCCCAGTGCAATGGCGGCAATGAGGGGGACAATGATAGCGATATGTGGCTTGATGCTGAATGCGCATTAAAGACGTGTTCAATAAATTATATTTATCCCACCATATCATAGCACAAATATAGTCGACATATAATATTACATACTAACCTTGGAAGCGAGTGAGCTGCCTTCGCCGCTGCCGTATTGCTGTTGATACAGCTGCTGTTGTAACGGCAATGCGGTGATGCGGTGATGCTGTGCCGCAATGACAATGCTGTGACGTGGTGATGCTGTGCCGCAATGACAATGCGGTGAAACTGTGCCGCAATTGTAGTGAAGTCTCCTTCGTTGGCTGCGTGAATAGTCTAGGACTTCGCGTTGCGATAACGCCCGTTCAAAGATGGCGGTACGTTTTACTTCATATTATATGGTTATAATTGAGGGCCGAAAAGGTGACGAGCGTCGACAGACAATTTTAAACTCCGTCTGCCGACACTACGACCAACGGTAACAACGGCAGGTAAGACCTGTACGCGCCGACCGCTCTTTCCGTTCTCTCCATTACACTACATTTCACCGCCGTCCAGCCGGGAGGTGGCTCCACCCTCGGTACCATGATTGGCGGCGAGACTAGTGACGGGGCATCATTGCCCGCTGGCGATTGGTGATACACATTTTGACACACCTCCGGACAATATGGCCGCTAATGGTGATTCACAAGTACTCATATGCCGGCCACGTGCTGAAGGCACATTCCGGCATTCCTAACCTATCTACAACGGATGCAAGTCGGAACACATAGCCACAACATTTTGATTACAGTCATCGGGTGAGTCAGACAGCATTCCTTTCAGCGCTGGCCAGAAGCATGATGAATCCTGAACTACGTAACACAATGCTCGCCGCTAGAAACCTGAACAACAACTATTCGGCTCCGTCCATAGTGGCATTCAACACCAATACCACTGGCACAGTCCAGCTGTGCCTGTGGTCCTGCACAGGGTCACTACTGCTTGCTGGCGATGTCGAGCTCAACCCCGACCCCGACCACATGGCGACAGCTCAGTTGGACGTGCTCTCTGGCGGACAGCTATCCGTCTATCGGGTAAATGTCGGCGGTCCTGAAAAGCAGCTAAAAGTGCTACGAAATGAAAATGAAAAGTTGAATGAATGAAATGAAAAGTTGTGGATAGATTTTGACATCAAGTAGTGAAAATGATGTTGGGTTCATGATTGGCAGACACAAACGGCGAAATATCTTGTAAAGTATTGTTATTGTTTTTTTTTTTGTCTAACTTCTATCATCGTTTTGCCAACTTTGTGCGGTATTCGGCATGTGCACCCATTGTAATTAAGGTCCCGGATACCCGATGAACACCAGCGAAGTAACGCTGGAAATGTTTGTAGTTGACAGCATATGCGTACTGCGTGTGCATCCTGTATCCTAATCAGGGTCGGACCGAGGAATTTTCATGTGAGAGAGGCATTCATCTGGGGGCGCCATTCTTCGGAAATGCACCACGCGGAAATATCTGAATGGGAACCTTCGGCCAAAAATCCGTTCAGCAGGGGAGGCGTTGTGCACTTGAGCACACTGAATGGATGCTTTTGGCCGGAAAATATGAAGGGGAGCACTCGAGTCTTCCCGCGGAGAGGTGAGGTTACAAATTCCATGAGGACATGTCCCTGAATCAGCCGACCATCCCTGAATCCGCTCGACCTTCCTGCAGGGCACGAGTTGACGCTCAGGCAGAGGGGTATTGCTTTATGTACCTTCGAGGGGACAAGTGCCACATGATTGTTGGCCTTGTCTCCGCCAATAATTTCAAGCTTAAATATGAGATTCTATGGAGTGTGTTCCCCAATAAATTTGGGCCTGCCCATTACCTTCATGCATTTTACCGCTACCCCAATAATTTTTCGAAATCAACGTCCTTGCGCTCAGGACTACCTCTTTAATTGTAGTCCTTTTTGTTAGCCCTGGGCCCCTTCCAAGAGGGCAGGACGAATCCAGGACTTTTCATGGAAGGAGGAAATTCTGGAGCCACTGTATGAGTCATCAGGCTGACCTCCATCTGAAAATGTCTAGAAGGGCACACTCAAAGGTCCTGGAAGGGTGACTTCGGCTGAAAATTAAAGGGGAGGGGTGCACTGAATCACTATAGGGGGCACATTTTCATCTCGAGAGGCCTTTAGCTGAAAAACTATAAAGGGTTCCACTCCAGCCTGACTGGAGGACTACTTTTCCTCGTAAAATGGGCGTCACCTTGCCATGAGCGGACACATGTTCCCTGTGCCATCTGTATTTGTCTCCGCAAGAGGATGAACGGCAGGGACGCGGCTGGAAGGAGCCCGAGCTTACCCGCGCCGTCTTTCCGGTCAAATCCTCACACCCCGTCTCGGGGGGCGGATAGTAACCCCCTCTAAAATCCAAACTAAACATCGTACGAAAACGAAAGAGGTGTCATCGGAAAGCGCTCGACGAGTAGGGACCGGATCCATCACAAAACAATCTCCCCAAAAAGTGACGTCACTAGGGTGGCTAGATTTTCGCGACTTTTCACAACTTACTTTACGTGTTTGGCTCTGGGAGTTCATTTTGGGTGATATTTGAAAGAAAAAACTGAAATCAGAAAAGAACAGCGAAATCGACCAGGGCTATTTTTTTGCCCCCAAAAATAGGAATTATATTTTTTTAACTTTCAAAAATTTTGAGTTGTCAAGTTTCTTTAATTTTCCTATCACAGCATAGTATTTATGAACACACACACACACACACACACACACACACACACACACACATATATATATATATATATATATATATATATGTGTGTGTGTGTGTGTGTATCCACGTTGTCTATCCACAACAGCAGGATCACAGCAGAACTAGCCCACATTCCTGAGCACGTCGGTATGCTGCGTCGATCCGGCCAGTAAAAGGATTAGTGCCAAAACGGAAGTGGCCGCCACCACCTCCACTGGCGGGGGTAGAACATGTTGCGCCAGGTACCTCTGTTGGCTGCCTGGTCGACTGCCGGAAGCGGAAGGGAAGTCGTGAGGGTCAGGCAAGGGGAGGTCGGCCAGTGGCCAGTACTGACTGTCGTCTGGTCGTGACAACATCGCCACCCGGCTCTTCACTTCGCTAGCAGCGTCTTCAGCACCATGGACAGCAGCTCAGCCGACCTCATCTTGGACTTTTCCACCTTACCCGAGGTAAGTGGCCCTGTACTATATGACAAGGGTGCTTAATCTCATCTCGCTGGATGCTCCCGAGTGCACAGCGAGGAAGTGCGATGCTCAGTGTCAGACGTTTGCACTACCTAATGAAGCCAGTGCTAGATGGCTCCATTTTGCAGATGCAGGCAGTTCATTTCCCGGACAGCTAGCGGAGATAATATATATGGTGTAGTCAGTGGCGTATCTAGGATTTCTCTGTGGTAGAGCAAATGGATTTCGATGGGACCCACCTACCCCCGTTAAAAGGGCACCGGATTTGGACCACTACTCTACAAAGAGGTCCCTTTATGTTTTTTTTGTGCATCAAATAATTAGTTGCCAATTTAATTGTCCCGTTGAGGGTGCCCAATATACCACCATTGTTTCTAATTCGCCGAATTTCAACCCTAACTCCCCGTTCTATTCGAGGCCTTCTCTTTTGGTCTTCCTTGAAAAGTCACTTCACAATGCTGAAATTACGCCTATGCAAAGAACTTAAAAGCGTAAAAGTTCCCAAATTCTGGTATTCCAGTAAATAACGCCTGGTCGCCAAAATGCCAACGTTCGTGCACGTGAACACCCGCCTTGTGCATTCGTCGCATTCGCCACACTAAGTAGGATTCTCCGGTTTTTGCTAGGACCCCACGTTTTGCTTGTAGATGTGCCGGGATTGTTGCGTAGATGTGCGGGGACCGTTGTGTATATGTACCGGGACTGTTGAGTAGAGTGCCAGGACTGTTGTGTAGATGTGCTGGGACTGCTGTGTAGATTTATTATTTATTTATTTCACAATACATGCCCTCCACGTGCAGTGGCTGTTACGGACAGTGGCTGTTAGATGTGCCGGGACTGTCGTATAGATGTGCCGGGACTATAGCGTAGATATGCCGGGACTATTGTGTAGATATGTCGGGACTGTTGTTTAGAGACGCGAGAATCGTGGTGTAGATGTGTCGGAAATATTATTTAGATATGCATGTACCGTTGTGTAGATGTGCCGGGACCGTTGTGTAGATGTACCGGGACCGCTGTGTAGATGTTCCGGGACTGTTGTAGATGTGCCCGGACTGTTGTGTAGATGTGCCCGGACTGTTGTGTAGATGTGCCCGGACTGTTGTGTAGATGTGCCCGGACTGTTGTGTAGATGTGCCCGGACTGTTGTGTAGATGTGCCCGGACTGTTGTGTAGATGTGCCCGGACTGTTGTGTAGATGTGCCCGGACTGTTGTGTAGATGTGCCCGGACTGTTGTGTAGATGTTCCCGGACTGTTGTGTAGATGTGCCCGGACTGTTGTGTAGATGTGCCCGGACTGTTGTGTAGATGTGCCCGGACTGTTGTGTAGATGTGCCCGGACTGTTGTGTAGATGTGCCCGGACTGTTGTGTAGATGTGCCGGTTGTGTAGATGTGCCCGGACTTTGTTGTGTAGATGTGCCCGGACTGTTGTGTAGATGTGCCCGGACTGTTGTGTAGATGTGCCCGGACTGTTGTGTAGATGTGCCCGGACTGTTGTGTAGATGTGCCCGGACTGTTGTGTAGATGTGCAGCAGCAGTGGCTGTCCGGCCGGCTGACGGTACATAACCGAGCCGGCCGTCATCGGCCGGCCGGAACATCAGCCTACCACACACTGCATACCCTCCCACCGCCGCCGCCGCCGCCGCCGCCGCTCCGCCGACGCGTTTCCCGCCGACGCGGCGCCGCCGGCAGCTCGCCGACGCCGCTCGGCACGACCCCGTCCCCCGTGACCCCGGCCTCGGCCGTCGGGGTCACGGGGGCCGAGTGTGCCGGCATGTCTGCGATTGCCGGGATCGATTGTGCGCGGCACGGCGCCGTCACAGCGCCCCCTCCCCCACCTCACCCTGACAACGCGGGGGATGTGGTCACCTCGAGGGGCTTGGCTTTAGAGGTTTGGCTTTAGAGGGTCGGCTGCAGAGGCTGGGCTTTAGAGGCCCGGCTGCTGAAGCTGGGCTTCAAGGGCTCGGCTCTGTAATGCCCATCCGCGATGGAAAACGTCACGCGACAGCTTGCTGGCCAAGAGAATAGCGCAGTCGGCGGTAGTTTGCATATTTTGAATACCACAATGAAGAGTCTCATTTTGCCCGTAAGATTTCGAAAGCTAAGAAGGGAAGCAACGTGATTTTCCTGTGCATGTGACTTTCTTAGAATGGGTGGATGTCGGTGGAATCTCCCCATGGTCAGAATCCGTAACGTCACGGGGTGAAGGCCATTTTAGGACAAAGATCAGACCAAGTTACAAAGTTCACTAATTTGGATGATTATGAACCCGGTCACTTCTGTTTACTCATAACATGAAACGTGCATTTCTCCCAATCTGTCTGCCAAGACTGGCGCTCTGTGCTATCGCCAACAGTTCTCTGTCCACAGTAGCTGGCATGGCCGGGGCCGCCGCGTTCACTGTGGGTACCACCTCGGCTGGCAATGGCTCCCCAGGAAACAATGATTTTTCACTGAAGGTCATGACGCCCCACGGCCCAGGGAGCTGCCCACCGAATGAATGTTTCATGGCATTTGTACCTGGCGGCAAAAGTAGTTTCGATCGGAGGCCACTGTGTTGGAATGCATGCATTTGAGTAGCATCGCCGCAGGTGTGTTAGCCCTCGCCGGCCTGGTCGTTAGGTCCAGTTCCTCCGGCCGGGGTTGAGGACTCTTGAAAGCCCACCTCCCCACTCCAATTTCCGATCAACATCCGATAGGGTGAACCGCAAAACACCGGTATAAAGCTCTTGCCATGGACAGCTCGAATCATGCCTTTAATTTGCGCTTTGTCAAATAGTAAGGTTACCAGAGACCATCGTAATTATAGATACGGATCTAGAATTGAATCCATCGAAATGGTAATGAAGAGGCAGCTGCTTTTTGTCACCATTATTTGTCATGCATCAACTTAAACGAATTAATGTTTTTATTCATAATATTCATCATATTAAAAAGGGGTCGAGTGTGTCCGTCAGGTCAGTTGAGCATTCAGCCTCAAACCAGCATCCAAACTGTACAACTAGAGACACAGGCAACATGTAATTGGCAAGTCCAGATCTTACAGTGCATCTGATATTTCACATTCGGTCAAGTTGTTGTCAACGGTCACCACTGGTCCGCTCAGAAACACGGGGAGTTCTGGGTAGACAGCCTGGAATGTACCAAAACATACATGTGTATTCATATATATATATATATATATATATATATATATATATATATATATATATATATATATATAAATATATATATATATATATATATATATATATATATATATATTTGTATACACTATATTATATATATAAATATATATATATATATATATATATATATATATATATATATATATACAACGGTATATTTTGGCAGGATATCTTCTTTTATGCATTGGCTGTTGAAGAGAAGAGCGCATTTAGCCTTGGCAAGTTTTCTGTCTAGGTTTTCGATTGCTCGCATTGTTTTCTTCGTTTCGTGTAGTGCGTATGGTGTGCTGTGACGTGTCGACCGGCAGCGCCTGCGTGGGCGGTGGCACCTCGGGGCGGGTGGGCCGACGGTGGCGTGATGGCGCGCGGACCAATCAGGCGGCGTGGTGGCGCGCGGACCAATGAGGCGGCGGTGCGAGGTGACGAGAGGGGTGCCCGTAGGGTACCGAGGGACTCTGGATCGCTGGCTCGCGGTGTGCGCGTGGTCACCTGTTAATATAATGTCTTGGCATCGTACAACGTCGATTGAATTCGTTCCATTTTGTTTGATAGGCGGTAAATTATTTCACCAAGTGACATGTACAGTTATATTCGTGTATTGACGTTTCGGATACAAACATTTACCCATTTTCAAATTCACTGCTCTGCACAATGCAAATAAACACGCACGAGTATACTTGGAAATATAAATTGAGCACAGGTTTCACACGAGCTATCCTAGCAACAGCACCTTACCTTTTGTCAATTCGCGAAGGGCCACTCACATGAACAAGTATATTCTCATCTGAACAATTTACCACAATCGTAAAGCATTGGATTCTCGCATCTCCATCGAAACATGTTTACACCCCCCCCCCCCCTTTTTATCATGAATTATTCCAGAGTGACAACGTGACGTGTGTGGTGACTTCTTTATTTATTTCTGGTGTGTGTTCACGTATGTACAATGACTCGAGTACCATGAGACGCGTTCGGTCCGGGCAAGACGTGATGATGATGGTGGTGTTGTTGGTATGGTGTTCTCGTGTTAGCGGTGTTTGGTGGCAATTTGTCATGTGTTCTTTTGATGTCCCATCTCTGGGGTGCATTGTCAGTCTTCTAGAAAATGAGGTTGTGGTGGCACCAATGTAACTTACTGTATGAAGCCTACAGTCTTCGTATGGGCATGAGAATTTGTAAACTACATTGGTACGTTTTAGTTTTTCTTTGGTGGCCTGAAGATTGTTTTTCATTACAAGATTACAACTTTTCATGTTTTTATGGTAGATGACGAGTTTTGGCTGATCTTCGTTGTTGGTGCATGTGATGTTGTTTGTTATAATGTACTGTATGACTCTCTCATCCACCTTATAAGCCGAGTTCAAGTAATTTCGATAGTAGGTGGATGAGATCAAGAAACACATGAACAGGAACACCAACCAGAAATATTCAGACAGAACAAGCAACATTCACCTCTACTATCGAAATTACATGAACTCTGCTTATAAGGTGGATGAGAGAGTCATACAGGACATTATAACAAACATCACATGCACCAACAACAAAGGTCAGCTAAAACTCGTCATCTAATATAAAAACATGAAAAGTTGTAATCTTGCAAGGAAGAACAATCTTCAGGACACCAAAGAAAAACTAAAACGTACCAATGTAGTTTACAAATATGCATCCCCATACGAAGACTGTAGGCTTCATACAGTTACATTGGTCCCAACACAACAATTTACATTGGAGCATCAAAAGAGCATATGGCAAACTGCCACTAAACACCGCTAAGACGAGAACACCATACCAACAACACCATCATCATCACGTCTTGCCCGGACCGAACACGTCTCATGGTGCTCGAGTCATTGTACATGCGTGAACACACACCAGAAATAAACAAAC
>JAOTOL010001604.1:1760000-1980000 GCA_034440575.1 Imbricaverruca yamaguchii
GCAGCTGCAGCACACTGGAGGTGAATTAGCACGTTAGTAACCGGAAAACCAGCACTTTCACACGCTGCCGACGGAACGACTCTTCCAACTACTGCAACAGTCTACACTAAAGGCCAGAACACGGCGACTGCTTTCCGCTTTCGCCATTTTAGATGTCATTGAGTTAGTCTATATCTAGTCTATGTCGGACTTCCATCTTCATGCTGTTGGGTCAGCGAGTATCTGAGAAAACGCACAACGTCCAGCATGCGTCATTCTAAATGACAAAAAAAATGTTTTGGACAGTACGTCCTTGGTGAGAATATATGAGGGATTATGGAAGTGTTATACACAACAAACGTTTACTTTGTACGGATTCCATGAACGTCCCTGCCGCACTGAAAAAGAATGAAAGCAGGTTCAAGCAAACAAAAAAAAAAAGGACGAGAAGACTGTAACTGCAAAAACGCGAAGTTCCAAACACGGACGGCATAAACACAATTGGCTCACAACATTATACAGACACACATATCTGACTTTTACATCCTGTTATATGACAACATGGGAACGGCAATTCCTACACTTGTTAAATTCTGCTCCAGTTTTCCCTTACACAGAAACCGAGCCTTTCCCCATCGAATGGCTTGGTCGGCTTGCCGGGAATCTTGGAAATGTCGGTCAGGAGTGGTCTCTGGCTACGTTGACACCGCGAAGTGATGTCTGACCAGCAAGGCAAAAAGCCCACATGATGTGCGAGTCAAATAGATCACCGTGCACTACGATCCACGACGAGCGACGATTGAAGTTTATCCACGGCAAGCAAATGGCTTTGAGGCAAACTACCTCTTGTTTATTGGATGGTTCACGACGCACTTTATGCACATTCACGGCTAATGGCGCCGCCCACACTGTTTCGCCGGTGGGCCGCGGGATTGGGAAATGTCTAGATCGGTGCGGGTGTCGAACCCGGGACTTTTCGTACCCAGAGCCCAACACCTTAACCACTGGGCCATCCCTGCCCCAGGCAAACTACCTCAGTTGCGTCCAACCGATCTCTACAGACTTCATCCAGTCATACTGAGAAGCCCTGGTCCCGTTCAGTAGTCTGCCACTTCTCATGTGAGGCACAGAGGCGTCAGACACCATCTAATTTTGTCATACGAATCACCACGCCCATCGGCAAGAATCGGTTCCATCTCAGCTGGACACTACCCCGTACCGCCACTGGTTTGAAGACCGGCCAACAGTACAACCGGGAACGCGGGCGAGCGAGAGATGACATCAGCTGCACTCGTAACAACCTGGATAGCCAGACACACGACGCAACTCATAGCGGCGGCTGGACACAGCTGCAATTGCAGACACTGTACATCAGAGAGGGGGGGGGCTATACCTGTATACTGCATCGAGGTACACCGTGGACGGGGCTGTACCTGTAATGACCCGCACTAGCATGCACTGGGGGTGGCGGTTGGTGTGGCAAGTCCGAAACAGGATTGGACAAACGGCTGTTTATGCATTTGTTTGCACCAACATTATCCTCTTGAGAAAACCAATACTCTAATTTTACTCATCTGGAGGATGAATGGTGCTGCTTGATAATGAACTGCTTTCTGACGAAGTACTTAATATTCATTAGAAAGTCCAAACTGAGATTCTGATGTCTCAGACATGAATACAATAATACTCCCGTATCTGATTACCCAATCATTTTCCAGTTATTTGGGTTTAAAGGGCACATCGACTGCATAGTCACATAGCCCCAACATTTTCCACTCTACACCCAGGTCTGCAAAGCACAAATCCAATCCTGATTAGAAACCACACACGTGCAGCGACCTGATCAGACACAGCACACGGGCAGCGACCCTGAGCAGACACCACCACGGGACAGGACCCTGACGACCCACAGACACCCTGACCAGACACCACCACGAGCAACCTCGACCCTGACCAGACACCACCCACGGGAGCGGGGACCGTTCTTGTCAGCAGCGAGCGGCGGTCGGCGGAGGTGCGGCTACGTACGAGCAGGTTGGCGCGGCGAGCGGCCGCGCGCCGGGGCGACTCGCTGACCGTCGACGAGGCGGTCGAGTTCTGGCGCAGACGAGCTCCGGTCGTCGTGAGCGGCGTGGAGGACGCCGCCGGACAGCGCGACGACGTCGACTGCGACTCGGCTGTGGACAGGGCCGGCCACCGTCAGACCAGAGGAGCCGCAGGGTGACACACACCACGACCACCGTCAGACCAGAGGAGCCGCAGGGGTGACACACACCACGACCACCGTCAGACCAGAGGAGCCGCACGGGTGACATACACCACGGTCACCGTCAGACCAGAGGAGCCGCAGGGTGCACACACCACGGTCACCACTCAGACCAGAGGAGCCGCAGGGGTGACACACACCACGGCCACCGTCAGACCAGAGGAGCCGCAGGGTGACACACACCACGACCACCGTCAGACCAGAGGAGCCGCAGGGTGACACACACCACGGCCACCGTCAGACCAGAGGAGCCGCAGGGTGACACACACCACGACCACCGTCAGACCAGAGGAGCCGCAGGGTGACACCACGACCACCGTCAGACCAGAGGAGCCGCAGGGTGACACACACCACGGCCACCGTCAGACCAGAGGAGCCGCAGGGTGACACACATCACGGTCACCGTCAGACCAGAGGAGCCGCAGGGTGACACACACCACGACCACCGTCAGACCAGAGGAGCCGCAGGGTGACACCACGACCACCGTCAGACCAGAGGAGCCGCAGGGTGACACACACCACGACCACCGTCAGACCAGAGGAGCCGCAGGGTGACACACGTCACGACCACCGTCAGACCAGAGGAGCCGCAGGGGTGACACACACCACGGTCACCGTCAGACCAGAGGAGCCGCAGGGTGACACCACGACCACCGTCAGACCAGAGGAGCCGCAGGGTGACACCACGACCACCGTCAGACCAGAGGAGCCGCAGGGTGACACACACCACGACCACCGTCAGACCAGAGGAGCCGCAGGGGTGACACACCACGACCACCGTCAGACCAGAGGAGCCGCAGGGGTGACACACACCACGGTCACCGTCAGACCAGAGGAGCCGCAGGGTGACACACACCAAGGCCACCGTCAGACCAGAGGAGCCGCAGGGGTGACACACCACGACCACCGTCAGACCAGAGGAGCCGCAGGGGTGACACACACCACGACGTACAGTTATCACCAATGGCAGCACCTGATGTACAGTGATCACCAACGACAGCACATGATGTACAGTGATCACCGATGGCAGTACATGACGTATAGTTATCACCAGCATCAGCACATGACATACAGTTATCACCAATGGCAACACATGGCATACAATATAGTGCATGGTCACCAATGCATGACATGCAAACATATAGTGAGATGAAAGCTCCCATTTGACAACAGGCCAGCATAACGACGGATGCCTTACCATCATCATCTAAGCTGAAGGCATTGCTGTTTTCACCAGGACCGAGACTTTGGCTTCCCCCTGAAAGCAGCTGCAACAAAGTGAAGGTCATGATAGTCATGTAAATTAGTCAAGCTAAGCCCAGCATATGCACCATAGCATGAGCGTACGACTTGGGAACAGGGGAATTCCGATGTGCCAAAGCCATCACTTCAATAGAGTCTAACTAACTAACATTACGGACGGAAAGAATCACCCAAAGAGGTGACTTAGCACCATTTTACGAACGTTCCTACGTCCGTAAGATCATTATCCAAGGCGAGGTTATCAGCTCACCCTAGTTGATAAAGGTCATTTAGTTGCGAGATCCATTTCAGGTGAGTACGTTATCATCTTGCTGTGACAAACAAAGATCATACTGAATGTTCATTGGTGTGGTATTGCAAATGACCATTCCTGCATATCTGAAAATATGACAAATGAGATCCAAGTACATGGCAAACAGACTGGCAACACCAGGCAACAGAACATCCAATGCATGCATCTAACATCTAATTCATTTGTTTCTAATTAAAGAAACAAATGAAACTAACAAGTCGAGGTGAATATGATTATAAGAAAGTCAGTTATGTGGACAAATGCAAAGAGGCATGCAATACATACGTCAGGAGCTGTGAGCAAGTAAATGACCACAGTGAAAACATGAGCATAAGCATTATTCCACGGTGCAAGCATGTGCAATTGTTCGAACGTGGGAATGAAAGGCGTAACACATGGAAACTGAAATCGACGAGATTGTCGGCGAGGTAAATCGATAATTTGGAGAATTCTTGAAGCCAGCGCAGCATGCCTTTTGCCATAACCCCTCGAATTCCAGCGCATAGTGGCGCCGGGCGTTATATATATATATATATATATATATATATATATATATATATATATATATATATATATATATATATATATATATATCGCGCCCAATTCACCTTGCACAATTTCAACTCCATCGGACAGACAAACCGAAGGCGAATTGGACCTTCAGACGATGTGATCATTTTTGACCATGTACGAATATTCTAAGAGCATGCTCAGAACAATATTGGAAATAAACCAAGCTAAAGATTATTGGGACGAAGGTTCGTATGCTGTAAGCCGAGGTCAGCCCAGTTGGGATGAGCATGGGTCTGCCAAATAATCCGTCCGCTCGGCGTCAGGGGATGCAGTCGCCGACGCCCTCACACGCACGTGATGGCGTGTGATCACTTGCACGCTCCTTGCCACCGACAGTCACAGCACATGCCTCTCACTTCTGCCATCAAGAATGACACAATTGCCTCCCACTTCTGTCAGTGACCCATTGTTCAGTTGGTCGGAACTCAGTTGTATGGCAAGGTTGCGTGATGAATTCACAGCATGATGAAACTCAGGGTATAAGTCTAGTCCACATCTGAGAGATGCAGACAGTAAGTCACCTTCCTATGTAAGAAAAGGCAACCCTTCACACAGCATTATCAGCACAGGTGCAAGTGTTGGTCAGTATGTGTTGTGGCAGGGTGACTGTGTTGGAGGCAGACGTTGCTCGGGCCGGGCCACCCACCTCTGGGTGGATTCTCGGCGTAGAGGCAGTGGAGCCAGGCACACTCAGCTGACTGCCGCCGGCCTGCGAGCCGTCTGAGCCGTGCGCTGACAGCTGCAGAACACATTCGTGCAGCTCACTCACACTGCAGCAGTGCATGGTGGTGGGCAACACACAATCCACATCCTTGATGAAAACCGTGCTGAATATGATGAGTGCGATAATTGTGGATAGAGTGGTAAATGCTGATAACAAGACACAGCAAACATTGCTCAGAAAATTAAGCTGATTACATGATGAAGTACACATAAATGCACCCATACTGCATGGCAGCAAGGTTGGAAAAGCAAGCTTCATAGCCACAGTAAAATGCAACAGCCTATAATACATATCATCATGCATCTCTCAGATACTTCCTGTCCAGTATGTCTGAGCTATAACAAACAGTTTGCCAATTTGTGTGTAGATGCAGACTATGATCAGTCATGTCACTGGGAAATACAGTGGAAACTTATCAAAATCATGCTTAAATTGAGAGAAAAGAAGAAGCAGGAAGCATGAACACACCAAATGAAAACACAAAATACACTAGCTATATCTGACCCCAACCAACCTAGCCTGGATCCTACATAACAAGCACTCTGGCTGATTCTATGACAAATGTACGCAAGGACAAATGTACATATGGCACATGTATGTACTCAAATGTTTGTAAGCAAATGTACATAAGCAAATATATGTAAGTGCAAATGTGCATTTGGAAATTGTATGTAAGTGCAGATATAAAGACATAAAGACATAAAAGATCAGTGCAACTCTGAGCCACAAGGGCCCTTCTTGGTTGCACTCTGTACACTGAACCAGTTGCCCACCAAATCTGCCAATCAGCCCTCCCTGTAATACTGAAAAGCAAGCCCTCTATTCTTATAATGATTGTCTATGCTGTTTTTAAAGATGTTCAATGTTCTGCTACTGACGATGTTTTCTGGCAGCTGGTTCCAGTGTTCCACTACCCTGCTGGTGAAGAAAGTTTGCCTTAACCTTGTTCTGCTGTGGTTAATTTTAATTTTGAATTTATGACCTCTAATTGCATCATTTCTGTTAAATTCAAACATTTCCCCAAGGTATCCCCTCTCCAGATCATTGACAAATTTAAAGACCTCGATGAGATCTCCTCTCAGCCTTCTATATCTAAGTGAAAACATATTCAATTTCTTCAATCTTTCCTCATATGCCAGGTTGCTTATGCCATTAACCATTTTTGTAGCCCTCTTTTGTACTCTCTCTAAAAGCCAACAATCTTTTTCATAGCTAGGAGACCAAGCTTGGATGCAGTATTCCAAATGTGGCCTGACGTATGCACAGTAAAGCTTCCTGATCACTTCCTCACTTCTGTATGATACATTCCTATTTATTGCCCCGAGCATTCTCAGTGCCTTCTTCCTGGCTTCCTTGGTCTGTTCTGATGCCCCCAATTTTGTGTTTAGAATAACACCTAAATCCTTCTCGTGTTGAGTCACTGATAGCACTTGGCCACCCATCAAGTATGGAGCCTTCATATGCTGCTTACCTACATGCATGATTTTGCACTTATCAAAGTTAAATTTCATTTGCCATTCTTCGGACCACTTCACAAGTTCGTCTAAGTCTTTTTGCAGAGAGATATGCTCATCCTGACCTGTTATTGCCCTAAAGACCTTCAAATCATCTGCAAATTTCAAAACTTTACTGCTTAGGCCACTTTCAATGTTATTTACAAATATAATGAACAGTAATGGCCCTAGTACTGACCCCTGGGGGACTCCACTAAGAACATTTTGCCATGATGACTTTGTACCATTTAGCATCACTCTTTGCTGTCTATCTGAAAGCCACAACTCTATCCATTTTAAGATGCTACCTGCAATACCATGGGACTGAAGCTGTATCATTAACCGTTTATGGGGTACCTTGTCAAAGGCCTTACTAAAGTCAAGATATGCTACATCAACCTGATTTCCCTGATCAAATTGTTCTGTGGCGAAGTTCAAAAAGTCCAAGAGGTTTGTGAGACACGATCGTCCTTTTCTAAATCCATGTTGAGTATCTTGAATCAATCTCAGATATATGTATGGCTAATGTATGCAAACACAAATGTACATATGTAAAATGTACATATGTGCAAATGTATGCATGCACAAAAGTATGTAAGCACAAAATTATGTCAGCACAAATGTACATATAAGCAAATGTATGTATGTACATTTGTCTGGTTACCCCCTGACCACAAAAAGTTATACAAGTTGAGCTACAATAATATACAAGTGACAGAATGTATATCAAACAAATTCCTCCGGGAGAACTGGTGATAGCTGACAGAAAAGAAGATGCAAAAGTACAAAAAGGATTTGAATGATTTTGATGTTCCCTTGGTGAAATGAATGTCATTGAAATAGAAGTAGTTGAAGTTGAATTGCTTTGTATCTAAAACAGTTTTCGTTTTTCAAGCATGAATATCCTATTAATTCAAAGCACGTTAGAAAAGCAAGAAACAAAATTTTGACCAAAAATTAGCCCTTTACTTCTCGTATTGTTTCTTGTTTGTGAGAATAAAATGATTTTAGACAGAATGTTTTAGTATAATTTTCCTTAAACCATTCTATACTTTGAAACACATCCTAATATACATCAAGTAACAAATCAGTAGGTGCACCAGGGTCCTACTCATGGGGTGTTGTAAATATTTATTAGTGTGTGATATGAACATGTCAGGATTGTCAGGTATGGATTTATCAATTTGACATCAAATTAAGTGTACTTTTGTTATCACTTTCTCTCCCATGGCTCAGGAAGTTGGCTTATAACCTCATCCTCAGCTGATTTAACCATAGTTCCAATTTGTCATCTGGCAGTCCTTCATTGGATCCCAGATACCATAGAACTGGGTGTAGTCTCCATGTAAATCAGAAAGCATAGTTATATTTGCTGATGTTTGTAAGTTTAATTATATTTATTTCAGCAGTGCTGATGGCAAAACTTATTTTATTATTAAAACTGATTTGAGAATCATATTTGGTGGTCACTTTTAATTTATGCAGATCATCATGCCCAGTCTTCTCTGTTTATCTTGTTCCTGAGACCACACAACCTGGGAGAAAATTTCTGCTGTAAAACAGGCTAATATAGCAGAACAACTAAGCAAAATAAGAGTCACCTAGGTACTTTGGCATATTCAACTTCAACATGGAGCTCTACACAATAGAACTCATGTGGTGTATAAGGATATATAGATAGACAAATGAGTAGCACAACACAAATACACCTAACTATGCAATTGCTGAGGAATTCCCTTGCATGCCAAGACAAAAACGTCATACAGTCTTCCATGCCTTAATGTATGAACTTTACGATATATGCAAATGTTGCCCAGGCATCCAGAAAATAGGCACCAGGAATCTACACAAGCAGTTAGGTAGGTAGCTACCTGGGAAAGTTGCTGAACGGGCAGACGCAAAGGAGGTTGACCGACCTCCTCGGTGATCTTTTTTCTTAAATTCTTGAACATGTTCTCGCTTCACTTATTTGCGAATGCACACACATGGATCACCCCCAAACACTAGATGAACCACCGCCACCGCCCTTCGCGCCAGCCACAGCGGTAATCTGTTCGGGCGATACCAAGGGCAATAATGTAAACAAACCAGCTGTCTGAGAAGCCACGCATGTTATTTTTCTTTCTTTTATTGATCACCCAATCGCGCTACCGCGCATGAAATTGACAGCTCAATATTGGGAATTATTCCACAAAAAACATTTTCGATTCTGGTGAACCTACGCGCGCCGACAGCATTTTACTTTCTAAACATCAACACCAACGGTTTTTTTTTATTATTCATTTGTAATTGCGCTTTCTGACTTGGAGGCAGAGCAGAGCCAATGACGGATGAAATGAAGCAAATGATACAATAATACGCCGCCACTGGTGTCGGACCATCAGCCGGCGGTGATGGTCTGACACTCCCGCTGATGTCAGACCATCAGCCGGTGGTGACGATCTGACACCCTCGCGGCCCCGCTGATGTCAGACTGCCAGCCGGCGGTGACGGTCTGACATCCCCGCTGATGACTCATCTGACATCCCCGCTCATTCTTGGACCTTGTATTCTCGGATTTAACACGCGTCCTGGAGGGGGGGGGGGGGCGAAATCCGCCCACCTCTCCTGTTTTTCGTAGATAACTCCAGATTTTACCTGCCGATATACGTCATTGTTTGTGTACCTGCTTAGAAATGAACGGTACGCTGTTTAAAGTAGGAAAAACGAAAATCTACCGAAAATTTTTCGAGTTAGGGGTCGGTAAACTAAAAAAATATTATCAGCGCCAGACCACAAATATCGGCGCTGATGCGCTTCCCGCATATCGGCAAAAAGGAAGTGTTCTTGGCACCACTAGCGACTTGTTTGATGTATATTGTTATGCTACATTGTTCCAAAGTCATGTCAGGTCACCGAGGTCAAGTCAGGTCAAGTTTATGACAGGTTAACACACGCCCGGGTGGGGTGGATGGCGAAATCCGCCCACCCCTCCGATTTTTCGTACACAGCTCCATATTGTACTGGCCGATATGGGCCATTTTTTCGTACCTGCTTAGAAATGACCGGCGCATTGCTTAAATGAATACAAATTAAAATCTGCCGAGAAGTTTTTAAGTTATGGGCCGTTAAAGTGTTTTTAAAAAATCGCAGCGGCAGACCACAAAAATCTGCGCTGATGCGCTTCCCGTATATTGGCAAAAGGGAAGTGTTCTTGACAAACAAGCGGCTTGTTTGATGCATATTGTTATGCTATATCATTTAAAAGTCATGCTAGGTCGCCGAGGTCATCATGGCAGGCTAATGGAACCAAGCATGGTCAACTGGAATGTTGTCATAAATGGAAATGACTGTCATGCGATTGACGTCACTTTGCATGCTACTCCCTACACATCCTACTGTTTGTCATTGTGTGCTTAAGTGTTTCTATACTTTATTCATGTATTTCACTCCTTTCTTTGCGAAGCCGATTGTGCCGAGCCGCCCAACGGAGCAGTCAGGTGGGCAGCCCGGTTCCGGTAACTGGAGCAGGTAATGACCTGATAAAGTGCTTCTATATGTGTCACCTGAGGTCAAATGACGGATCTGGCACATGCATTACATCATTAGTAATGTCCAAAACATCATGAATGCCAATTTTGGAACATTTAAACACAATCACAGCGATCCATACCAATGACAAGCCAAGCGACGCAAAACTATACAATTTTGCTATTTTAACCTCATTTGACCTTGAAGATATTGACCTAAGGTCACGAAATTTGCACACAATAGAGTTTACTATCGTGCCCATCCACCCTGCAAATTTCGTTGCTCTAGCCTTAATGGGAGCCAAGATCTTAGGGGGGCGGAATCCGCCCCCCCCCCCTCCAGTGCGCGTAGTTTCCAGAGGCCCTCCAGTGCGCGTGTTAAGTGACTTGGTCCAAGACTTGACTGTAGGAGAAACTCTGGTAAGAAGTGACCATAACATAGATTCAAGGCACATTTAGTGGAAATTATTAAGGATAATTTGGTAAAGGTTCCAAATTTCAACAGAGCAGACTTTGACTGCATGAGAGCGGCTTTAAGTGCCATGAGATGGGAAGAATTCTCCAATTTAAATGCCTGTGAAATGTGGGAAAAGTTGAACTCTTATTTGAAGGAAATTCAGATTAGACATGTCCCCCAAAAGCAAAGACGCAAAAGGATAGGAAAGCCAGCATGGCTTACAGCAGACTTGAAAAAGCAATTAAGGCTAAGAAAGCTGCATTTAGAGTGCTTAAGGAAGCTTCAAATATCGTAAATCTAAAGGCGTATCGAAAAGCTAGGGACACTGTGAAGCAAAAAACCAGAGCAGCAAAGTGAGCAAAAGAACTGGATTTAGCTATGAACTGTAATGGGGACAGCAAAAAGTGTTTTAGTTTCTACAAGCTGAGCGAAGTTTCTAGCACAATTGGTCCACTGGAAGTAAATGGGACTATATTGGGTGAGGATACTGAGATGGTTGAGGAGCTGAGTAAACAGTTTAAATCAGTGTTTATATTGGAAGATATGACCAATCTGCCGACCGTACACCATAGTTCGGTGACATGTGATCGGATAAATTATGTTGATTTCATTGATAGTGATGTTGTTTTCAATCATATCAGGAAAATAAAGCCAAACAAGGCAACAGGACCTGATGAAATTTATGCTAGGGTATTGCGGGAAGCTGAAAAGGAACTGGCATTTCCACTTAGTATAATATTTTGTAGATCTCTTTCACAAAATGAAATTCCAACAGATTGGAAGAGGGCAAATGTAGTTCCTATTTTCAAGAAAGGAGAAAGAGGGAAAGTTGAAAACAATAGGCCAGTAAGTCTCACATCCCTAGTCTGCAAGGTACTCGAATCAATTATCAGGATGGAATAGTTAGTTATCTGGAAGGAAACAGATTGATTCAAGATATTCAACATGGGTTTAGGAAAGGGCGATCATGCCTCACAAATCTCTTGGACTTTTTGAACTTCGCCACAGAACAATTTGATCAGAGAAATCAGGTTGATGTAGCATATCTTGACTTTAGTAAGGCCTTTGACAGGGTACTCCATACATGGTTAATGATACAGCTTCAGGCCCATGGTATTGCAGGTAGCATCTTAAAATGGATAGAGTTGTGGCTTCCAGATAGACAACAAAAGTGATGCTAAATGGTACAAAGTCATCATGGCAAAATGTTCTTAGTGGAGTCCCCCAGGGGTCAGTACTGGGGCCACTACTGGTAATTATACTTGTAAAAAACATTGAAAGCTGCCTAAGCAGTAAGGCTTTGAAATTTGGGGATGATTTGAAAGTCTTTAGGGCAATAACAGTTCAAAATGAACATATCTCGTTGCAAAAAGACTTAGACGAACTTGTGAAGTGGTCCGAAGAATGGCAAATTAAATTTAATTTCGACAAGTGCAAAATCATGCATGTGGGTAAGCAGCATATGAAGGCTCCATACTTGATGGGTGGCCAAGTGCCATCAGTGACTCAACAGAAGTATTACAGTGAGGGCTGATCGACGGATTTGGTGGACAACTGGTTCAGTGTACACAGTGCAACCAAGAAGGGCCCTTGTGGCTCATAGTTGCACTAATCTTTTGTCTTTATGTCTTTATGTCAGGCCATCAGCCGGCTGCGACGGTCTGACACCCCCACGGCCCCGCTGATGTCAGACCATCAGCCTGCGGCGACGGTATGACACTCCCGCTGATGTCAGACCATCAGCCGGTGGTGACGGCCTGACACCCCCACGGCCCCGCTGATGTCAGACCATCAGCCGGCGGTGACGGTCTGACACTCCCGCGGCCCCGCTGATGTCAGACCATCAACCGGTGGTGACGGTCTGACACTCCCGCGGCCCCGCTGATGTCAGACCATCAGCCGGTGGTGACGGCCTGACACCCCCACGGCCCCGCTGATATCAGACCATCAGCCGGCGGTGACGGTCTGACACTCCCGCGGCCCCGCTGATGTCAGACCATCAGCCGGTGGTGACGGTCTGACACTCCCGCGGCCCCGCTGATGTCAGACCATCAGCCGGTGGTGACGGCCTGACACCCCCACGGCCCCGCTGATGTCAGACCATCAGCCGGTGGTGACGGCCTGACACCCCCACGGCCCCGCTGATGTCAGACCATCAGCCTGCGGCGACGGTATGACACTCCCGCTGATGTCAGACCATCAGCCTGCGGCGACGGTATGACACTCCCGCTGATGTCAGACCATCAGCCGGTGGTGACGGTCTGACACTCCCGCCGCCCCGCTGATGTCAGACCATCAGCCGGTGGTGACGGTCTGACACCCCCGCTGATGTCAGACCATCAGCCGGCGGCGACGGTATGACACTCCCGCTGATGTCAGACCATCAGCCGGTGGTGACGGCCTGACACCCCCACGGCCCCGCTGATGTCAGACCATCAGCCGGTGGTGACGGTCTGACACTCCCGCGGCCCCGCTGATGTCAGACCATCAGCCGGTGGTGACGGTCTGACACTCCCGCGGCCCCGCTGATGTCAGACCATCAGCCGGTGGTGACGGCCTGACACCCCCACGGCCCCGCTGATGTCAGACCATCAGCCGGTGGTGACGGTCTGACACTCCCGCGGCCCCGCTGATGTCAGACCATCAGCCGGTGGTGACGGCCTGACACCCCCACGGCCCCGCTGATGTGAGACCATCAGCCGGTGGTGACGGTATGACACTCCCGCTGATGTCAGACCATCAGCCGGCGGTGACGGTCTGACACCCCCGCTGATGTCAGACCATCAGCCGGTGGTGACGGCCTGACACCCCCACGGCCCCGCTGATGTCAGACCATGAGCCGGTGGTGACGGTCTGACACTCCCGCGGTCCCGCTGATGTCAGACCATCGGCCGGCGGCGACGGTATGACACTCCCGCTGATGTCAGACCATCAGCCGGTGGTGACGGCCTGACACCCCCACGGCCCCGCTGATGTCAGACCATCAGCCGGCGGTGACGGCCTGACACCCCCACGGCTCCGCTGATGTCAGACCATCAGCCGGTGGTGACGGTCTGACACTCCCGCGGCCCCGCTGATGTCAGACCATCAGCCGGTGGTGACGGTCTGACACCCCCGCTGATGTCAGACCATCAGCCTGCGGCGACGGTATGACACTCCCGCTGATGTCAGACCATCAGCCGGCGGTGACGGTCTGACACTCCCGCGGCCCCGCTGATGTCAGACCATCAGCCGGTGGTGACGGTCTGACACCCCCACGGCCCCGCTGATGTCAGACCATCAGCCGGCTCACGGCCCCGCTGATGTCAGACCATCAGCCGGTGGTGACGGTCTGACTCCCGCGGCCCCGCTGATGTCAGACCATCAGCCGGCGGTGACGGTCTGACACTCCCGCGGTCCCGCTGATGTCAGACCATCAGCCGGTGGTGACGGTATGACACTCCCGCTGATGTCAGACCATCAGCCGGCGGTGACGGTCTGACACCCCTGCGGTCCCGACGTCAGCGGGAGTGTGGTGCGGGCCGGTGTTTGGCGCCATGTCGCCCGATGTGGCGATAAACGACAGGCTGAAAGTGGAGTCGGAGTTCGGGCAGTGCTCAGGGTAGACGAACAGGCAGACTGAGGAGGTCCTGTAGGACGGCCAGGCCCTGGGACAATCGGAGTCCTGTAGGGTGGGCTTGGGCCCTGCGGGACGGTTAGGGTTTGGGACAGTCTCGGGGTTCTGCAGGACGATCTAGACAATATGGGATGCCCAGGACCTGGGACAGCCAGGGCCGTGGTGCGGTCTGGGCCCTGTGGGACGGGCAGGGCCTGGGACGTTCGCACCCGCCCCCGACCGGCAAGGCCAAGGTCCTGGTGCGCTCAGACCCCGGGGAGGCCCTGTAACATGCAGCCAAGGCTCCGCGGGCCGGTTAGGACCCTACGAGATGGCCAGGGCCCTGCGGACCAGGACCCGGGGATTGTAAGGAAGGGATCACGGTCCGGACACGACCAGGGCTTCGGGGCGGGCCAGGATTAGTGACGATCGAAGCTCTGCGACGTCACCTGGGCCTGTGTTGAACCAACTCCCGTCCGCATCACGCAGGGCCACCGACCGACCCAGGGGTACCACCCTAAGGCGTCTCCGGGCGTCCCCGACAGGCTGATGACCAACGGCCGGGCCTCGGGTAGACATTACGGGGCAGTCGCCCTCCTGGGCACCGGCGACCTCTCCGGTGTCGGGCCGTGGGGATCGCGCCATTCGTCTAACACACAGCTCACTCCCACTCGCCAAGCGGACGAAAGGCTGCATTTGCTGCGAGTAGACATAGAAAACTCAACGTTGCCGTTGTGCCGTGTATGTATTACCTGCGCCACCAAGCACGGGACCACAGCACACGCCCGAGTGTTAGTATATGGCCGCAGCATTGCGACCAGATGGTGGGGTATATTGTATATGGCATCGGACCATCCTGATTACAAACCGCGCCCACACTGGCAAGCTTCGTGACTTAAACTGGCACGATTAGCGACATGCAAGAGTAACGACAAGAGCAGACCGGCCCGGACGCTCTCCACGACGGCGCGGGGGCAGAACATCGGCCACAGCTAACTAAAATGCCCGCTGCAAGTCAGCTCACCCGGAGTCTAGCGATACAACCCACTAAAACTTACACAGACCAGTTGTCCACGCGCCGCGTCACACGCCGAGCCGCCTGTGACAGACGCACGCACAGACGCGTGCCGTGCTATGTGGAACATCCGAGCACAAACGCGACGTATACACGTGTACACGAGACTATGCGTCAGGTACCGAAGGGACGAACCGAAACAACACACCACTACCAATTCGAAACACAGAACATAGTCGGCGGGCGGGCAGTAGCCCCGGCAGCGGGGCGACGATCCTTTTCGATGTGCTGACCGTTTGTTTGTTTATTGGTTGGTTCAGGACACACTTTATGCACATTCACGGCTAATGGCGCCGCCCACACTGTTTCGCCGGTGGGCCACTGGATTGGGAAATGTCCTGAGTGGCGCTAGAGTCGAACCCGGGACCTTTGGTACCCATAGCCCGACACCTCAACCACTCGGCTATTCCCGCCCCGATGTGCTGACCGTGTGTGTGTGTGGGGGGGGGGAGGGGCGTCAGAACATTCACGACAGAGCGGCCGACCGTGACACGCAACACTGCACACCACGCAGCTACAGCAGAGCACACGACACGTGGGTAGGAGGCGGCCGCCGTGACGCCGACCACTCACCGTCAGATCTGCACACCCCGAGACTGGTGTGGTGACGTGACAGCCGACCAGCCACTGTCCGATCTGCAGACCCCGAGACTGGCGTGGTGACGTCACTGTCCGATCTGCACACCCCGAGACTGGCATGGTGACGTGACAGCCGACCAGTCACTGTCAGATCTGCACACCCCGAGACTGGTGTGGTGACGTGACAGTCGCCCAGCCACTGTCCGATCTGCACACCCCGAGACTGGTGTGGTGACGTGACAGCCGACCAGCCACTGTCCGATCTGCACACCCCGAGACTGGCGTGGTGACGTGACAGTCGCCCAGCCACTGTCCGATCTGCACACCCCGAGACTGGTGTGGTGACGTGACAGTCGCCCAGCCACTGTCCGATCTGCACACCCCGAGACTGGCTTGGTGACGTGACAGCCGACCAGCCACCGTCCGATCTGCACACCCCGAGACTGGCTTGGTGACGTGACACTCGCCCAGTCACTGTCCGATCTGCACACCCCGAGACTGGCGTGGTGACGTGACAGCCGACCAGCCACCGTCAGATCTGCCCACCCCGAGACTGGTGTGGTGACGTGACAGCCGACCAGCCACTGTCCGATCTGCACACCCCGACACTGGCGTGGTGACGTCACTGTCCGATCTGCACACCCCGAGACTGGCATGGTGACGTGACAGCCGACCAGCCACTGTCCGATCTGCACACCCCGAGACTGGCGTGGTGACGTGACAGCCGACCAGCCACTGTCCGATCCGCACACCCCGAGACTGGCGTGGTGACGTGATAGCCGCCCAGCGTGTGACGCTGAGCCGTCACCGCCGATCGGGCCCACTTAGTTCGTGTACAGTCAAAACAATACCAAACCATCAAACACTAAATCAAACTACCGCGATACAACACTCTGACTGGATCGAACTGCAGAGTCTGCCCTATGTACAGAATGCAATAAGAGGTAAAAACAGAACTGACGTTTGCCAGCTGCGCGTCTACGTCTACCGCACGCACGAGTGCGCCCTGAACACGACAATGGTTCGTGCGGCAAGGCCAAGACCCCAAGGCAGCGACGGCATTATCTGGACCGCGAAACACGGCGTTCCGTGCAGATGAGCCCGCGCTGGCAGTCGCAGCGACGTCGCTCTACCCCGCGCCGGCCGGCCGGGCGAGCGGCGGGCCGCGCCAGCCTCAGTCGCTGCCACTCGCCTCGGCCTCTGTCGGGGCGGCCGCCGCCTAGGCGATCACCCCCTTCCTGATGTCGACGCCGGTCATGCCGCTCACCATCTTGGGCACCTCGCTGACCACGGCCAGCACCTCGCGCGTCAGCTTGGCCACGCCGATCTCGCCGCTGCCGGCCGCCACCATGGTGATCTTGTGCGTCTGCGTCAGCGGCGCCGCCACCTCGGCCGCCACCTTGGGCAGCGCCTCCAGCATCATGTCGACGATCGCCGCCTCCTTGTACTCGCGCCAGGCGTCCGCCTTCTTGGCCATCTGCTCCGCCTCGGCCTTGGCGCGCGCCTCGATGGCGAAGGCCTCCGCCTGGCCCTTGAGGGTGACCGCCTCGGCCTTGGCCTGCGCCTCCATGACCATGCGGTTGCGGTTGGCCTCGGCCAGACGCTCCATCTTGTACCTCTCGGCGGCAGCCGGCTGACGCACCTTGGCCTCCAGCTCCTTCTCGCGACGCTGAATCTCCTGATCCATCACCTGCCAAGGGCCACCGATGCTGCGTTAGTGTCGTCAGTACCACAAACCACCTCATGTACGGTCAGTGTCGTCAGTACCACAGACCACCACCTGTCCGGTCAGTGTCGTCAGGACCACAGACCACCTCATGTCCGGTCAGTGTCGTCAGGACCACAGACCACCTCATGTCCGGTCAGTGTCGTCAGTACCACAAACCACCTCATGTCCGGTCATTGTCGTCAGTATCACAGACCACCTCATGTCCGGTCATTGTCGTCAGTACCACAAACCACCCCATGTCCGGTCAGTGTCGTCAGTACCACAGACCACCTCATGTCCGGTCAGTGTCGTCAGTACCACAAACCACCTCATGTCCGGTCAGTGTAGTCAGTACTACAGACCACCACCTGTCCGGTCAGTGTCGTCAGTACCACAGACCACCACCTGTCCGGTCAGTGTCGTCAGTACCACAGACCACCTCATGTCCGGTCAGTGTCGTCAGTACCACAGACCACCTCATGTCCGGTCAGTGTCGTCAGTACCACAGACCACCACCTGTCCGGTCAGTGTCGTCAGTACCACAGACCACCACCTGTCCGGTCAGTGTCGTCAGTACCACAGACCACCTCATGTCCGGTCAGTGTCGTCAGTACTACAGACCACCACCTGTCCGGTCAGTGTCGTCAGTACCACAGACCAAAAGACCGGGCTGACAAAGGCAAACATATTCCAATTATGATAAGTGTAAGGATATACACACCATTAGGACTGGAGGTAGGACATTTCAATGTGTACCAGGAGGTAGCGAACTGGATGATATTGATGACAAAAAAAGAGTGAGGAATGTTAGCTACAAGTTATTTTTAAACAAAAACAATGCAACTCAGATACGAACAAGACAATTATAATGCAATGTATCCTTAATGTTGTGTGACAATGTGTTCAGTTGATTGACTATTTGGGCTCAAGGGCGCGCCGACTGATAATGTCTTCAGTCAAAGTGTGGTTTATCAATGGTCTGCCTGGTAATGCGGTGAAAAGTCCCTCATTAAATGTGTTTAAAGGTAGTGAATACATTTCCTATCACAAATGATCTCATTTTCTGAATTCGAAGATGCGCTGTAGAGAGATGAGAAATTACGATTGGATGGGAAATTTGGATTGTATGAGAAATTGGGATTGGATGGGAAATTGGGATTGGATTGGAAATTGGGATTGGATGGAAAATTAGGGCAGAGTGATATTGATGATAGGTCAGATCATGGAAATAAATGGGCGATTGTGTGGTGGTGGATTCGGTACCTTCATTCGGGTATGTGATGCTCATCAGACTGGCCATGGTAGCGCAGTAGGGCAAATAGTTCCTTTAGCACTTAGGATATTGTATTAATCAGGGTGATATGGAAATATTCATATTTTTATATATAAATATATCTGCATATATTTTTATCATCGTATAGCATCTTCCCTTTGTGGGTTTATCCCAGACGGCCTAGCTCTTGCAAAGCCTTAACACAATGGCTGTATGACGTTCCAGTGTTGGCTGGGCTAGGGTGGGAGAGACTACGACTGTATGACAGTGATAAATCATTCGTGAAATAGGGTGGAATATACCACTTTCTGAACACTCAACCGACATCCTTTCCCAAGAAGTATCGACATCCTGCTCCTTGATAAATGATTATGAGTTCTTCATGCCTCATTTCTGACAGTATCTCATTTATAGGTAACATGTGCATATTCTCGATAAGGAATGGTGATACACGAACATTTCGCAATGCAATTTCAGGTGAAGGAATTACCTATAATGTGATATGGCATTAAATACCAGTTTATAGCATAGTTATTATTCTCCCTATCCCGACTACAGCTCTTCTTAAATTATGAAGCTCAAAACAAATGAAAAACGTATCATCATAAGTACCTGCAACATTTGCTCAAATTTGAGTCCGAAGATATCAAAAGCACTTTAGTGACACTAATTTCATGGCGAATTTCGGCATCTTACTGTGCTCGTTTCGACATCTTACATCTAACAAAAAAACAGTATTTTAACCATGCTGTATGGCTTTCAAGTATCGCCTGGGCTAGGGTGGGTGAGTCGCGTGTGTGCCACGCATGACCTCGTGAACGGGGCCAATCGGGTAGATATTTGCTTTTGAACCCAGGATTAGGACCACTGATTATAGTGCTTTAGTATCTTTTTTTCCCCCTCATAGTATCTTCCCTATATAGGTGTAATCCAGGTGGACCTTGTGGCTCGTATTAAGCCTCCACACTTGCTGATATTATCACACACAAGCAGAGGTGCAATTCAGAGTTCAACGTCTTCTTTGCTACGCGCGCTGGTCAAAATGTCCACGACTGCGGTCTTATACTCAAGGTTGGATTATATGTTGAGCTTTTGGACATGGATGGTGGAAATTTTGTTCCTTGAAATTCGGAAAGCATACTTTGTTTCCTTTGTGACGTCAGAAATTCCGCACCTCCCAGTAAGTTTTAGGCAATTAATCTACAATCAGTAAACTGACGAGGAGCAGTCATTGTTACACGGCGCCAACGACTCGCTAGGATGAAAAGGGAGAGGATAATGCTCTGGACGTGGAAATTTACCAGTGTACAAATCCAGCAATAGCCTATTTTTGAACCCCGCTCATACATCCCTCTAGGAGCGATTGCCGGCTTGGTCATGATTTGGCAGGCTCAGCCACGCTGATAGCCTTTTAGCTACGCAGCCACCAAAGCCAGCCGGGTGCCACGGTGCCACTCTGGTGCCAACTGGGCGCCACGGTGCTACTCTGGTGCCAGCCGGGCGCCACGGTGCTACTCTGGTGCCAGCCGGGCGCCACGGTGCTACTCTGGTGCCAGCCGGGCGCCACGGTGCTACTCTGGTGCCAGCCGGGCGCCACGGTGCTACTCTGGTGCCAGCCGGGCGCCACTGGTGCTACTTTGCCAGCCGGGCGCCACGGTGCTACTCTGGTGCCAGCCGGGCGCCACGGTGCTACTCTGGTGCCAGCCGGGCGCCACGGTGCTACTCTGGTGCCAGCCGGGCGCCACGGTGCTACTCTGGTGCCAGCCGGGCGCCACGGTGCCACTCTGGTGCCAGCCGGGCGCCACGGTGCTACTCTGGTGCCAGCCGGGCGCCACGGTGCTACTCTGGTGTGCATCACGCGGTCCGTGTACGGGCTAGGGTGGGGGAGGAGCGCTGGTGCCGCGCCTCACCTGGATCTGCTGGCTGCGCTCCACCACCTGCACCTGGATGGCCTCCTCCTTGATGCGCTGGCGCGACTTGGCCGCCTGCAGCTGATACGCCATCTCAGCCTCGGCGCGCTTCGTCTCCACCTGCCGACGGCCGACGGTGGCGCGAATGAGACAACACGTCACAGATCCGCGCCAAACACTTCGTCTCCATCTGCCGACGGCGGACGGTGGCGCGAATGAGACAACACGTCACAGATCCGCGCAAAACATTTCGTCTCCACCTGTCGACGGCGGAGGGGGCGCGAATGAGACAACACGTCACAGATCCGCGCCAAACACTTCATTGGCAAAGATAACAACCACGCTGTCAAACGATACGTGGCCAGACCAAAACTGATGCTCTGGCGCGGGCAGAAAGGCCACATCAGGAATTGTATACGAAACACTGCACAGTTAAAGGTAAACAGCCATGTTGCACCTGTGAACATGGGCGCCGCCATGGCGGGGCACGGTGAGACGCCCCCAAACTTCGTGAAACTTAGCATTACTCTATGGCGTTGCAAGAAAGAATCTTCAAAAAATCCTCCCTCACAATCCAAAATTAGTGGCGACGCCTATGAGTGGGGAGACGATACCACATCGGTACAGACCACCGGGCAGTTCATATTCATTCGTCATTATTCGTATTCATCCGCATTCATCCGTATTCAGCTGCACTAATCTGCATCCATCCGTACACACTCGCATTGTTCCGCATCGATCTGCATCGGTCTGTATCTAACAGGATAAGTATAATGAATCATACTTCGAAAAGCATCATGATCCGCCAGTCGCACGGCGTTCCGTCCTGTCAATATCTGTCATATTTCAACCTTTTCGCTTCTATTGGGACCACCAACAGCCATCCGACACTCCTCTTCAGTGGCAGTAGTTTCGCGCCAACCGCATGCTCGCGAATGTCTTGTGATTCATCGTGAATTATAACTTGTTGCATCACAAGCAACCATGAGATTCCCGCGGCTGAAGTGACCTTGAAACCACACAAATCAGCGGCGAAGGTAGCTGGCGCACCCATGGCGCAGTAGCTTTCTCAGGTAAAATCCAAGCCAGAGAGCACAGGAGCTAAAGTTCTGACATTCACCTCTTATCCGGCTGAAAGCTTGGGCCTGACATAATTACTTGCGGTGTTCGTCTGATCACATCGCGGGGCGACTTGTCGACTGTGCCTGTCAGATCACATCGCACGACGATTTGTGTCCGCCAGATCATAGTACGCGAGGACTTGTCGACTGTGCTCTCTTGTGATATTTGTTCTGATAATATTAACGTCCTGCTTGTATTCATACACTTCCAACTAACTGCTTGTCCACTTGCCCCTCTTATGTCCTTTGCTCTTAGTCTCTTACAAATCCTTTCCCAAATTGGATAATCTTAGTGCACCATACATCCCTTCCGAAAGAAATCTAGCTTCGCTGGTGCCGTTTGCCGCCACCATATAATGCCTTACCGATTGCATTTCACATATTGTATTTCGTTTCAAAAGGACTTTCGTTGCACCGCCACATTGCTGCCTGCACATATGCTTCCATACGAATCAGTCTCGGAGAGAGGGTACGGGGGAGAGAGAGAGGAAGAGGGAGAGGGAGAGGCAAAGGCAGAGGCAGAGGCAGAGGGAGAGGGAGGGAGGGAGGGAGGAGGGAGAGGGAGAGGGAGAGGGAGAGGGAGAGGAGAGGGAGAGGGAGAGGGAGAGGGAGGGAGAGGGGAGAGGGAGAGGGAGAGGGAGAGGGAGAGGGAGAGGGAGAGGGAGAGGGAGAGGGAGAGGGAGAGGGAGAGGGAGAGGGAGAGGGGAGGGAGAGGGAGAGGGGAGGGAGAGGGAGAGGGAGAGGGAGAGGGAGAGGGAGAGGGAGAGGGAGAGGGAGAGGGAGAGGGAGAGGGAGAGGGAGAGGGAGAGGGAGAGGGAGAGAGGGAGAGGGAGAGGGAGGAGAGGAATAGTGAGAGGGAGGACGGACTGGGCACACCGCTTCTATCGGAAGTAAAAAATCAGAGAATGGCTATTGTTGATCTATTGAAGAACAAGTATTACTTGTTCGCTTAATAAGTCACAAGAATACTCGCAAACGACTATTCTTGGGGAGAATGTAGGAGAATGGAGGAGGAGAATGTCAACATGAGAGTTAACTATGACAGGGGACAAGGTAGGTAGATAGGCACTTTGGTTCTTTTACGACGCTTCCGACTGCTGGGTCATATAGCGTCGTGAACCTCTCACGACGGTTGGTCGAGGGCAGATTCGGTAATCTCGCCGGCTGTGGGATTCGAACCCTCGATACCATGACCAAGAGTCCGATTCGCTACCGACTGAGCTAACACCCCTCCCCACAAAGGGACAAGGGAGCTTGCCGTTCCGGTAGCTCGGTTTGTTACAGCGCTGGCCCGCATTGGTCGCCACTGTCCTGGCAACACAGGGTATGAGTCGCTTCACGAGCTCGCGTTTTGTCCTCCGCCGAGTGTCAGTTGGCAACTGGTCCGAGATGCCGAGGAGGAGTTACCAGGGCGGCCTCATCTCTGCATTAACGGCATATTAAACTCTCCGTAAAAATTTTGCCGTTGAACTTCAATTCACAGATAGGGTGGTGGGGACAGGGTTCACGCAAGAAGCTCGGCTTAGCAAAAGGGCTAGTAAAAAAAAACCACCCCAGGAAAAAACCGAACAATTTTTTTTTAAACAAAAAGACATGCAGCGAAAAACACCATAAATAGTGTCAGACATTTCAGAACACTTACCACTGCAGCACACGCATGGCCACTCGTCTCTCCAGCATTGTGACGGTGTGATAAATGTGGCCTGCATACGAGAAAGTGCGCAGTCTCCAAAATGGAAACTATAGTGGTCAACTACACTGGTCTGCTTCATGTGGTCAGAATCATGACACAGTTGTTATTGAGGACAGGCCCAGACGAGTTAGGGTTCCTGTGACACTTGACAAGCCAAGTTTGTCTGTAAGGGACATTGTGATGCAGTTCCTGGATATCATCTATTGATGGTATTGCATATATCCCCATTTATTGGTTTCCTATTCATGTGACCACAACGTGGCCGCAATACAAGTGGTAATTTCCACGAAATCTGTTCTGATGTGAACAGACATGTCTTCCTGAACCTGCCTGCCAACTCCTTGGACTTGACAGCAGTTGTTAATAAGTATTTGGCGGATGCGAACGAGTTCTTGATGGATTAGAGGCCCATCACACACCACACCACTTGCCGCCACTGAGACGACGCTGCGTGACAGGGACGCCAGCACGGGCTCACCTCCATGTCGTAGGCGGCCTTCTTCAGGTGGAAGTCCCGCTGCGCCTTGGCGATCTCGACGTCGTTCTGCAGTCGGGAGGCCATGCGCTCCTCCTCGGCTATGGCCTCGTTGATGGCCGCGTCACGCTTGGCCTCGGCCTCGCCGATTTTGGCGTCGCGCTTCACCTCGGCCGTGCGGGCCATACCGAGCGCCTTCAGGTACCCCTCCTCGTCACGCACATCCTGGCGGCATGGGGTGGTTACACACTTATACCCCTGACACCTCGGCCGTGCGGGCCATACCGAGCGCCTTCAGGTACCCTCCTCGTCACGCACATCCTGGCGGCATGGGGTGGTTACACACTTATACCCCTGACACCTCGGCCGTGCGGGCCATACCGAGCGCCTTCAGGTACCCCTCCTCGTCACGCACATCCTGGCGGCATGGGGTGGTTACACACTTATACCCCTGACACCTCGGCCGTGCGGGCCATACCGAGCGCCTTCAGGTACCCCTCCTCGTCACGCACATCCTGGCGGCATGGGGTGGTTACACACTTATACCCCTGACACCTCGGCCGTGCGGGCCATACCGAGCGCCTTCAGGTACCCCTCCTCGTCACGCACATCCTGGCGGCATGGGGTGGTTACACACTTATACCCCTGACACCTCGGCCGTGCGGGCCATACCGAGCGCCTTCAGGTACCCCTCCTCGTCACGCACATCCTGGCGGCATGGGGTGGTTACACACTTATACCCCTGATGGCAGGGGGGGCGGTTACACATGTACACCCTGATGGCCAGGGAGGTGTTATACCCCTGATGGCAGGGGGGTTATACACATACACCCCTGACAGCAGGGGGAGGCGGTTACACATGTACACCCCTGATGGCCAGGGAGGCGGTTACACACGTACACCCCTGATGGCAGGGGAGGCGGTTACACACGTACACCCCTGATAGCAGGGGGAAGCGGTTACACACGCACATCCCTGACAACAGGGGAGGCGGATACACATGTACACCTCTGACAACAGGGGAGGCGGTTACACACCCACACCCCTGACGGCAGGGGAGGTGGTTACACACGTACACCCCTGGCGGCAGGGCGCGGGGCGGTTACACATGTACACCCCTGACAGCGGGAGAGGTGGCTACACACGCACACCCCTGACGGCAGGGGATGGGTGGACATGCATATCCGTGATGGCAGGGGATGGATGGACACATTCTAGCAGAGTGGAAGAGGGCTATGCATATCATAATGTCATGGATAATGCTACACAATCCTGATGATAGTAGATAAGGGCGCACATATGGCAGCAGGGAAGGTGCTACACACATCCCAATGACAGGAGAGGAGTACACATCCTGGTGGCAGGGGAGGGGTGGGTACATCTTGACAGTGGGGAGGTGGTGCACACCTACCGATGACAAGAAAAATGCTACACACATCCTGACAGCAGGGACACCACATTTGCTCAGCCCCGCTTCAGTCTTCTGAACAGACCAGCCTCCAGCCTGACGCGCCTCAGCGCCATACCTTGAGCGTGTAGGAGACCACAGTGATGCCCATGTTGATGAGGTCCGACGAGGCCACGTGGAACACGTTCTCGCTGAACTTCTTGCGGTCCTTGTAGATCTCCTCGACCGTCATGCCGCCCATGATGGCGCGCTGGTGGCCCTCGAGCGTCTCGAGCGCCACCTGTCGCACCTCCTCCTCACTCTTGCCGAGGAACTGCTCGCAGGCGGCCAGCAGCATCTCCTCGTTCTGGCCCTGCACCTTGACCTGTGCGATGCCGGTGACGCTGATGGGCACGCCCTGGCTGGTGTAGACGCGCTGCGACTCCACCTGGCGGCCGACGGGGCGGCACGTCAGTCGGCGCGGCGGACTGACGTGACTGGAGACTGGACCGGCGGCCGGCACACCTCCTCAGTGAGTCAGGCCGGCACACCTCCGCTCCTTACCGGCGCCTGTCCACTCCCTGACCGGCACCTGTCCACTCCCTGACCGGCGCCTGTCCACTCCCTGACCGGCACCTGTCCACTCCCTGACCGGCACCTGTCCACTCCCTGACCGGCACCTGTCCACTCCCTGACCGGCACCTGTCCACTCCCCGACCGGCACCTGTCCACTCCCTGACCGGCACCTGTCCACTCCCTGACCGGCACCTGTCCACTCCCTGACCGGCGCCTGTCCACTCCCTGACCGGCACCTGTCCACTCCCTGACCGGCGCCTGTCCACTCCTGACCGGCACCTGTCCACTCCCCTGACCGGCACCTGTCCACTCCCTGACCGGCGCCTGTCCACTCCCCTGACCGGCACCTGTCCACTCCCTGACCGGCACCTGTCCACTCCCTGACCGGCACCTGTCCACTCCCTTACCGGCACCTGTCCACTCCCTGACCGGCGCCTGTCCACTCCATGACCGGCGCCTGTCCACCCCCTGACCGGCGCGACTACGAGCAAAATTGCTTGCAGTCGTGCAGTTGACTCAGAATTGCAATGGGCAACAAGGTAGCTCCAATTGTGGCCATAATTTTCATGTACGGTTTTGAGGAACTGGTGATAAATAGTGCCCCAACCAAGCCGGGTTTCTTCTGCCACTACGTCTATGACTCATTGGGCATTTGGAAACACACATACACATCCATAACTTTTAGACTTGATCACTGACCTGTACAGAACTGTGCAGTCTGGACAGAACTATCAGGTTCACCTTGGATGACACACACAAGAAATCCATCATCCCATTTCTGGGCACCCTGATTACTGTAGAAAGCGACGGCAGATATACGTCCGAACTTCACATAAAACTAGCCATTCAGGCATCATTCTGCATCACTTGTTAGCACATCCAATGGCCACTAATACATCTGTTATTCGATCAGAATATACGCGAGCAGCCCACCTGTCGGCAGACGAAGCCGTGACGGCAAGGTCAACGGATAATATCGATCGACTTTTCGAACAGAACAGATATCCATCATATCTCGTCTATCGACTGGAACGAGAGCCTCTCCGTCCGAAAATAGACCACACAAACATCGAAAACCGAACGGAGCGACCGGGGCACCTCAAGGAATATATTTATTTTTTATTCTGCGAAAACGGAAAACGACTCTGCATAAACTAAAAACGTAACAAAAATCAATTCAGTCATCAGATTTTCGAGTTTAAGCGAGCGCGTCGCCTGGACTAGCACCACAACCACACAATTTTACTAATTAGGTGACATCTCCCAGCTCCAATGTCCTGCGGAACTCGGCGTTTTTCGTCGTGTTCAGCCGGAGTATCTGTCACATATCTGGACTAGTGTACCACATTATTTGTAATATTTGCACTGATAGCAGGAAACAGGTCACATGCATTGGCGAAACAGCTCGCGCCGTTCGCCTACAATTCAACGAGCACCTACGCGGATGCAAAAAATCAACGTAAGAAATATGGGCAGTAACTTCCGCAACAATTCCTCTCACCTTGAATATCATTAAAACATGCAAAGGCCACCTGAGCGCAAAATCATTGAGTCGATGTACATTTGTGAGGTTAGACCCCAAGTTAAATAGGAACTATTCGCCCTTGCGTTTAGTGAGGTGGGCTTCTAGCATGTACTGTCAAAGTACATTATATTTGTGTCAGCTATTCCTGGTAGTGCTCTTGTGCAACATTCACGTATGAGGATAAATTGCTCGCAGTCGTGCAGTTGACTCAGAATTGCAATGGGCAACGAGGTAGCTCCAATTGTGGCCAACATTTTCATGCACGGTTTTGAGCAAATGGTGAGAAATAGTGCTCCAATCAAGCCGGGTTTCTTCTGGCACTACGTCGATGACTCATTGGGTATTTGGAAACACACATACACACCCATAACTTTTAGACTTGATCACTAACCTGTACAGAACTGTGCAGTCTGCACGGAACTATCAGGTTCACCTTGGATGACACACACAAGAAATCCATCATCCCATTTCTGGGCACCCTGATTACTGTAGAAAGCGACGGCAGATATACGTCCGAACTTCACATAAAACCAGCCATTCTGGCATCATTCTGCATCACTTGTTAGCACATCCAATGGCCACTAATACATCTGTTATTCGATCAGAATATACGCGAGCAGCAGACGAAGCCGTGACGGCAAGGTCAACGGATAATATCGATCGACTTTTCGAACAGACCAGATATCCATCGTATCTCGTCTATCGACTGAAACGAGAGGTTCTCCGTCCGACAAAAGACCACACAAACATCGAAAAACCGATCGGAGCGACCGAGGCACCTCAAGGAATATATTTATTATTTACTCTGCGAAAACGGAAAACGACTTTGCACAAACGAAAAATACAACAAAAATAAATTCAGTCATCAGATCTTCGAGTTTAAGCGTGCGCGTCGCCTGGACGAGCACCACAACCACACAATTTTACTAATTAGGTGACATCTTCCAGCTCTAATGTCCTGCGGAACCCGGCGTTTTTCGTCGTGTTCAGCCGGAGTAGCTGTTAAGTGTCACCTATCTGGACTAGTGTACCACATTATTTGTAATATTTGCACTGATAGCAGCAAACAGGTCACATGCATTGGCGAAACAGCTCGCGCCGTTCGCCTACAATTCAACGAGCACCTACGCGATGCAAAAAAAAAAAACAACAAAAAAAAACAGGACGTTCGACACACTGATGGGAAGTCATTCCAAACAAATCCACAACAGTAGCAGCACAACTTCTGCCAATAATTCCTCTCACCTTGAATATCATTAAAACATGCAAAGGCCACCCGGAGCGCAAAATCATTGAGTCGATGTACATTTGTGAGGTTAGACCCCAAGTTAAATAGGAACTATTCGCCCTTGCGTTTAGCGAGGTGAGCTTCTAGCATGTACTGTCAAAGTACATTATATTTGTGTCAGCTATTCCTGGTAGTGCTCTTGTGCAACATTCACGTATGAGGATATATATACTCTGACGATTTTTCGATGCGTCGTACAATGTCAGTTCTTTTGTGGTTATTCGTTTTACAACACCTCGACCGCTGAGTCATGTAGCGTCGCCAACCTCTTGCCCCGATTGGTTGCGGGCGAAGAGTAGCGACAGGTGAGGCTCGAACCCACAACCTTTCGATTGTGAGACGGGCAACTTGCCCCTAGACTACTCGCCCTCAATGTCAGTTCTCTGAATGCATCTGTTCAAGGGTTGTCCATGAAATATATTAAACGTAATTTTAAACTTCGAATCACTGTAGGCAGTGTCAATTAGAAATGATATACTGTGGATAATGAGACCGGACAATTCTTAATCATGCCTGGGTGACATGCCTGACAATTGGAGGGGCATACAAACAACCCCACCAAATACACAAACGACATCGCCAGGCCACGATCACCATGCATTGGTGAATGGTCAACAAGGTGGTTAGGCAGCCCGGATGGCATGGCAAAACCGTTCTTCGGTCACCGACCCTCACCTCGCCGGTGTCGGCTCACCTGCAGAGTCATGGTGTTGAGCGAGATCTTCTGACACTGCTGCAGGAAGCCCCAGACGAACGTGCGTCCGCCGGGCACCAGCAGCGGCTTTGCGTAGCAGCAGCCCGAGATCACGAGCGCCTCGTTCGGGCCGCACGTGACGAAACCGAACGTCATCGTGGCTCACTGGTTGGTTCCGATCACGCTGAGGACGCAACATGGTGCTGTTGGTGGTTCACATCATGGTGAGGATGTGATATGGTCACATTAGTGTTTCCGATCGTGCTGAGGACACGACATGGTGCCATTCATGGTTCAGATCATGGTGAGGACACAACGTGGTGCTATTAGTGGTTCACATCATGGTGAGGACGTGATGTGGTGCTGTTAGTGGTTCACATCATGGTGAGAATGTGATGTGGTGCTGTTGGTGGTTCACACCATGGTGAGGATGTGGTGTGGTTCTGTTAGTGGTTCAGAACATAGTGATGATGTGACATGGTGATGTTAATTGCTCTGATCACAGTGGGGATGTGATATGCTGCTCCTAGTGGTTCTGATTGCAGTGGGGATGTGACATGCTGCTGCTATTGGTTTTGATTGCAGTGGGGACATGATGTGGTGCAAAGGACAAAACTATCTTCATCAATGTTGAGCAAGTTTATACATCCATATCAACACTCCTGACATACTCACACTGCACAGACAATAGACATCCTCACCACAACTCACCAGTAGGATGCTTGCAAAAGGACTGATTTGTTCAAATGCAGGGTATTTGAGTGTGGATTTTGGAATATCAAACAGGTCAGCTAAAATTATACAACAAAAAGCACTGTGTAACATCATTCAGTGCTCACTACCAAGCAATTGTTGATATGAAAACTGTAATAACTGATTGAAAGCTTAAAACCAATTCTCATTAATATTAAATGCTGTATGGTATATGTTCTTAGTTCATATCTTGAATGTCTTAGTTGAAGCCAAGAATGACTAGAAAGCATCAAAAGAAACTAGATGGGTGCAAACTGCCCCTGTAAAATGAATGATATTATTGCATTTTAAGGTCATTTTGAATTTTGGGGGAAAATGCTCAGATTAGACATTTATATATGATAATTGAGATGATGAAGTGATTTATCTCCTCTGCCAATGCCAATGACAAATAACTACTTAGTCCTAATATTCAGTGTCAATGTAGCAAATGGCTGATTATTATCCATACATGGTGTTTTACAGACTTGATAAAAAGGCATCCAATGCTTCTTTCAGTCAATTCAATACTCTATCACATTAAAAATCCAAAGTTTCTGGCTTGATTCCACATTCATTTCAGACACCGAATAATTACAACTACATGCAGCCAGAAATGTTGGTGAAGACCAGACGTTCTTTACAATGCTGTTGGTGCTAATGGCAGCTGAAATGCTGTTGCTAAAATTTGATGGCATTATAATTAATGTTTTGGGAGGGGTAATTATAGTGGCTGCTGTGGTTTGGTTAGGTTATTTTATGTCATATTATATCATATTTATATAGCCAGTATTATTGCAGCTTGAAGCAACCACAATACAAACTTTACACATTTTGCCTCTATGAAGCATGCAAAGGTGTTAGGTTTGAATAAGTTAGGTTGGGTTAAGCTTTTGTTCAAATTTTACCACTATATGGGTGGTGCAAACACAGGTTTTGGGAGGTGCAGCTCCAGTTGGAGAAACTGGAAAATATTGCATTCAGTGTGAAGATGTGCCATCATGCTAGCAGTGATGGCACATTGCCATTTACATCTCTAGTGGTTGAGCTTGAGTGAAGTGTGTGAAGCTGTGGTCCAGCTGTTGACTGCTATAAAGTGGTTATTTTGAGTGGCAATTGTATGTGGAATAACCTGCATTTTTGTGGGTGTCATCATGTGCTTGTTTTTATTTATATCTTTATTCCCACATTTGTGTTGGAGTACATGTGAAGCCCATCCTATTTAACATGAACCCAGAGTGCAAAAATGTTTTCAGAGATAAAATATCTTAAGAAGTACATTAATTTACTGCATTGGATCACATTAATACAGCAATGGGATGCAAGCCTGTCTGAGGTGCTGCTAATACAAGCATCTGCATCTGTTATGTAATGGCTGAATTAAAATGCAAATTATCAACTAATCAGATTGGACTGCTAGGGGAATTCCCAGAATACGTCAAGGTAGGCACCTCCTACATAGTGCACTCCATCACACCTACAGATGATAGCAACTCTTGGCGCAGAATTTCGGACGAAGTTAAGATGCGTCACTTACCAATCCTTAAGACCGATGAACTAAGTGAGCGCTATTCAGCTATTTCACCTTAAACGTCGCAAAAAGATGCCCAGGCAAGGCCAAAACCTGAAGCGAGCCCATCCTCTATCCCTCCCAGAGGTGCGTGCATCCCTGCTGTAAACAATGAAATTTGCGTCAGCTGGCGTAGCGCTTCTTCTCGCCGGCACGCCAGCTCACTTCTACTCACGGCTAAGGCACGTAATGTAGCGAATTTGTATATGGACAAGCTTCACGGCTTTCAGAATATTATGCTCCGCTGAGTCGGCTATCTTTGTATATTGACTATTTTATCTCGACTCGTTTTTTAAAACCTAATAAATTGTATGCTGTGAATTAGCGCAAGATGCGCATGCGTTGAAGAAAGGACTTTCTATGTTTGAGGCGTCCATGGCTTTAATAATATCGGCAGTTAAACAGAAAATCGATTGTCCAATTACATATAGCTAATTAAACATATTTTTACAACTCGTTCATAAAATTTGGCAAAGGCACGTTTGCAATTTAGACCAATGGAAGGAGAGCATTCTTCCTCCGCCATTTTTACAGGCTTTCCTATTAGCTATATTTCCCTGTTTGGTACTGAATCTTGAACTAGAGACTGAACTCCAGGGTGTCTTTCAGGCGGACGCAGAATATTATAATCTGCAACGTTAGGTAAAGTCTTATCTCGGTGTGTTCGCACTCAGTTAATCTGTTTATAATCACGATAGATTGTCGACAATAACTGCGCAGACAAGACAAGTCGCACAATTATACGGATTGCTCCGAAACACTGCGATATGAAAAACAGGAGGCATGGCGAGAGTTCGCCTCTTCGTGTAACCGTTTCACCTCGATGACAAGTGTTTGGAACTCGGTCCGTTCCCTCGCCTCTCGACGCGCATATTCTAATACGTTTCCGCAGATTCGTAGCGCGAATGACATTCTTATCCAATGACGAGACGTAACTAATGCGTTTGCCACCTATTTCTCCTCGATTTCTGCTTCTGAAATATGTTCGCCAAACATTCACCACAACATCGAAGCTATCACGGACAGCCTAGACTTTAATTCTCACAACTTAGAGCCATATAATGCTCTCTTTACATTGGAAGAACTTAAGATTTCCCTAGCCAAATCAACCAACAAGTCTTGCGGTGTTGATGGTATCTCATATGCTTTCTATACCGAGTTATATGAGAAGAGTTTATGTAGCTTGCTAAATGCAATTATTCACCTCTGGGAAAGCCATCTGTTCCCGGAAGAGTGGCTCGAAACAATTATTATCCCCATCTTAAAATCTGGAAAAGATAAGCTGTCGGTTTCTTCCTATCGCCCAATCTCACTCACGAACTGTCTCTGTAAAGTGGTGGAGAGAATGGAAAACGCACGATTGCTATATTTCTTAGAAACCAGTAATATCATCTACCCATTCCAAGGGGGTTTCGTCACGAGAGAGAGAGAGAGAGAGAGAGAGAGAGAGAGAGAGAGAGACATCCTCGAATATAATACCCTTTGTTACTTTTATACAAAATGGGTTCCTTACACGCCAAGCAACAGTGGGGGTGTTTCTGGATTTAACAGTGGCTTCCAGCAAAGTCCACAGGGGAACTGTTTTCGCTAGGCTCCACGATGCTGGAGTACGAGGACATATGTCACACTTTGTTGAAAACTTTCTTCAACAACGTTCCTTCGAAGTAAACTGCCAATCCTCTTTGTCGGATGTGAATTACCTTCATCATGGACTTCCACAGGGTAGTGTCGTTTCTCCGACGCTGTTTCTTCTCGTGATAAATAACATCTTCCGCGACCTACCGCTAACCCTTCCATCCATCCGGCACTCCATGCTTGCCGATGATCTGGCACTCTGGTGTACTCAGCTAACCTGTGCGCAGGCGTGCGCTTTACTGCAGGTCGCGCTGGACCACACTACTCAGTGGTGCAACCAGTGGGGCTTCTTCATATCAGCTCCGTAGTTCGCTACGGTGGCCTTTAGATGAGGCCCGGCACCTTTGAATGTCGCGCTAAAAATTGCGGGCGACGATATACCGCTGGTATCCTCACACAAATTTCTCGGAATTACTCTAGACAGCCGTCTGACCTTACGCAGGTATGTAGAAGACACAAGAAATCGTGGACTGTTACGATTGAATGTTTTCAAATTCCTGGGAATGCCACCGCTGTCCATTGCAACACAACCTCGTCTGTTTCCATTTTGGCTTTACAACGCATTACCCATCGAATATCTCTTCCACTTCAACAAGTCACAGACCACGGAATTTGAGGTGCGAGTGTCTTTCATGGAGTGCAAGGGTGTGCATAGTGATTATGAGTTGTTATACACTGACGGCTCTGGTCAGGCGAAAAGGGCTGGTGCAGCCGCTCTGGGCAGGAACTTCCGCTTCGGCACGAGATTCCCTAATTGCACCGCCGTCTTCACATCTGAACTATATGCAATGAAAATCGCTCTGTCGCATATCAAAGAAGTCGGCATTGCCCAGGCAGTTATCTGTACGGACTCCCGAGCTTCCTTACAGTCACTGCACATTAGGGTGTGTCACGAAGGACCTTTTTTGGAAATTGCACTTTGCTTAGTGAAATTATCGTGCAGATCACCTTAAAAAACCTGTGGTCGAAACCAAATCTAAATCAAACAATAAACAAAATATGCGACAGGCCCATAAAGAAACAAATTTTCCGGGCGCCCGGCGTTGAAGTCTCCAGTGATGGCGCTCCGTTGCGATTGGCATCTAACACCACGCGTCCGGCCACCGTCGGAGCGCCGCCGCAGCGCTGTGACGAAAAAGGCGGCAGTCGGTGCTGTGGACGACTGATGAATGGATTCTGGTGATGAAGCTCATTAATAAAACTCAATGAAAGTGTTTAGTGGGGTAAAAGGCTTTTGATAAGCACCAGTCGCTTAATAAGTTGCCTGGATATCTGACGCATGAAAGAAAGGTTCACTTTACGTCGCTTGTTCGTTCCATTTTCAATCAGTAGATCTATTGGCGTATAATGCTAATATTTTCACTTTTGAAAGCTTGAACATCTTCAAAATTCCTCGTCTGTTTAAATCGAAGATCAATTAAATCATTCTGAGACACTTCATATCTTATTGTTATGACAAATAGACCAGGCGAAATCGGCATCATGCTCCGTTCCACTACAACCGAAGGAGACGGGCATACAGCGGCGTCACCTTTTGTACGAGCGGCCACATTTTTTATACGAACTATCATTTTATAACTGTACTACTTGTCTACATGCTCGACAGAAAACCCGACATGAAATCCTTTTTGCTGCTGAGCACTGGCATTGCTGACCTGTGTTTCAACTTCGCCACAATGTAACCGTGGCGGGCCTCTTCACCAATTACCTTCAAAGACGCCTCGGTCACCACTTTCACCATCCGTTCCACCGTCTGACTGTGCACGGGGTATGGCGGTACTTCGAGAGGACTCGCGATGATGTCTAGTAAGTCATCATCTGACAGTTGTTGCGTCAAGGGCGGCTCGGTTATCGCTTCATTACACCAATCAATCAGCTCCATGATGCTGTTTGCCCCATATTCACTTTTGGAAGCTTGAACTTCCGCACTTCGTCAGTATCACTATCGACTTGAGTTCTGCGACACTGCTGGATTTGAGTGACCGCCCTTTCCCGTGTGGCTTGATCTTTGCCCGCTGCCATTGCTAGCAGTACTGCCTCAGGGTGACACCAGTAGCTGTTGCGCTGTATTACCGGCTGCATCATGGCCGCTATCTCAGGTCGCAAACTTTTGAGAAGTTGCACGCTGTGCAGCGCATTGCCAGGACCGTCAGAACATGTCCAGTTCTTCTTGATGCAGAACCACATGGGAGTATAGTGGCACACGATGAACTCCGCTAGCATTCTCAGACTGTCTGATGGCTGTTCGGTTGATATGTAGAGCCGGAGAATTCGCGCCGCCAGAGTCAGCCACCTGGAGTGGTTTAGTGGACCGATCTTCATTTTCGCAGTTCTATCTGAGATACAGCCCGTCTGGACACTACGCGCCAGACTGTACAGAATAGCCCGATCTGAACTTAGGTCACTCAGAATCTCCTGCGTCATTTCTGAAACATTTCCGCCATCGATTGGCTCAAAATCGACCACTGGCAAGGTTTATACTGGGCCTGCAGCAGCCCGGCCAATCAGCCCACTAAACGACTTAGGTCCTGTTGTGACTCCATCTAACTGGCTAAATACTGCACGAAGATTATGTTCATTTGCATGAAGTTGGCACACAAACCAGTGGACGGGGCGTTTTTGTCCGAGCTCAAACAAACGGATAACACAACCTTTTTGGCCAGTATTAACTCTCGTGCCGTCACAGCCAAGCACAGAAACATCCGCACCAAACTCATATGCCACGGCGTTCAGGTCCTGAAAAATGTCCTCCGCTTTCCCAGTCTGTGGGGTAAAATGTCCTAAATATGCACTGTCTGGCTCGGATACAACCACAATGTGCTCTTCCGTCTTCTTTGAACTGGCTGTCATAAGCGTGTCGTCTTTTCTACCGTCGAAGTAGAGACCAGATACACGACCTGCATGATCCTCATGGTTCTGGGCTACTACCTCTCTTCTAATCCGATCCCTTGCTCGCCATACTTTTTTGCTATTCACCATGCAGTCCATATCGTCAGAAGTGATCCGACCAATGTCCACTTGGAAACCGTTTATGATCGCAGCACACGCACGATTAGACACTCCGTACCGATCTGCTGCTGGAGCCGTATTTAGCAGTTCGTCTGTGTTACTGTTCACCATATACTCTGACTCATTGACTACAGATGTGAGGGATGATGAATCTGTGGCGGAATCTTGGTCTGAATTAGAATCTAGCTGGGCCATTCCAGAAGGTCCCGGTTGTGGTGATGTGACTCTCTCGGCGGTCAGACGCCTCCTTTCGTCCATGGCGCGTCGACGAGTGGTTTCACGGATATCTGCGGTGCCGATTTGCATTTGGCGAAGTCCTCTCTGGTCTTGGACAAAGGGAAACTCCATTCGTGGCACTCTGTCGGCCATCGCACATTTGCAGCTATCGATATCAGCACATTTGCAGCGGGCTATATCAAACAATTTTCCAAGCCACTCATCACCGGACGGACGTACACCTGGTGATGCCGACTTATTTCCAGCAGTTTTCATGTATCGCAAGTAGCGATCGCGGCATTCTCGAACCATATGTTCGACTCGGGCCCTCCCAACAATTGGTATTCCTTCGCAGCACCACATTTTCATCACACTTTCCGCGACAAACTTTATATGGGGTGCTAGCCTCTCTTTCAACCTTTTGTTCGCAACGCATGAGTCTCTATTCACTTTACTCAAGTAATTCAGAACGTCAATTATCGTGGGCAGTCGGTTTGTTTTTAGTTCAGAAGGAACCAAAAGCCCTTTGGTGGAAGCGCGGGTCTTCATGTTCGAACTCTTACCCCGATCACACCGACGCAGGTAATATCACACTTCACAGGCAGTGGGCACAACTTGCAGACACCAAACCACTCTTTTTCGGGCCGTCCCGCCGGATCTCCACCGCTGACTGCCTTGTCTCGGCGGCCCTCCCCTCTCCTGTCTCCCCTCCCTTCCCCTGCCCTGTCTCGCTCTTTGTGTTCTCTACCCTCACCGTGCGCCGGCCGTCTCCCGCCCCATCCCAGCCCCTGCCCCGCGCCATACGACGATCGCCGCCGGCTCGTGTCGCCCTCGTTAATAGGTTGTCCCTTCTGTTGATAATCCCAGTTTCCCTTGAAACTTGAGTAACGAAAAGGAACAGGAGACTTGGATTGACTAATGACACAGGGATGTGTGGCATGCGAAGCTATTTTGTGTCGTTAGTGCGTACGCACTTTATTCGAATGATGATTCATAGCACTGTGAAGGGTGGAGCACATACAAGGGAAAGTGGAGCGATCAGTCCTTCAGTGAAGTTTACTCTTTACAATCAGATATATCCCGGCTCCCCTGATCTGTTTTTGAATTACCAGAATCCATTCATAAGTCATCCATAGCACCGACTGCCGCCTTTTTCGTCACAGCGCCGCGGCGGCGCTCCGACGGCGGCCGACGCGTGGTGTTAGATGCCAATCGCAACAGAGCGCCATCACTGGAGACTTCAACGCCGGGCGCCCGGCAAATGTGTTTCTTTATCGGCCTGTCGCATATTTTGTTTATTGTTTTATTTCGATTTGGTTTCGACCACAGGGTTTTTTAGGTGATCTGCACGATAATTTCACTAAGCATAAGAAAAACCGTTCAGGCGACACACCCTACTGCACATACATCACAGCATCTAACACCCTTATGTGTTGGAGCTGATCGAAATTCGGCATCGTCTTCCACCTTCGCAGAATGTTATTTTGTTATGGATCCCTGGGCATTTCGGAATACCGGGCAATGTACGAGCTGATGACCTGGCGAACGAATTCACTCTCTCACCGACGCCGCTGGAAATTCCTCTTGCGCTCTCAGATGTCTTACATCAAACAAAAATGTGCCTCGCAAACTACCTACAAAATGAATGGAGAACCACGCACTCCAGCTATTTTTACAATATCAAACCGACCCTGGCCCCGTGGTCCACCAGCTCTCAAAACAATCGTGAACTGGAAGTGACCCTAACTAGAGTGCGGCTTTGCCATACGAGACATACTCATGGCCCCTTCTTGATCGTTCCTCGCCTCCGCTCTGCCATGAGTGTGATGTTCGCCTGACAGTAGAGCACATATTAATCAGCTGCCCAAAACATCGCACGGAAAGACGGCTCGTGTAAAACTACTTGCAGGCACGCAACCTTGATGCAAATCTCAGCAATCTACTCGGAAACAACCACCTGGACCTGGTAGGTAAAGTTCTCGAGTTTAAAACTGAACCTCGGTTAGTAGAAGACATTTAATAGGTCTCAACATGGGTTTCCACCATCGTGGTCACTTATTTGTCTATTCCTCAATACTGCCGTTTTTTCACCCTAGGTACACCCACTAGGTGGGCGTTTCCCTGGTAGGATTCAACACTTACCTCGGATGGGTAAGCTTGATGCGTGCATCCTGGGTTTTCCCCTGATATCCCTTTTAATTCACACACTAAAATGGCTTCGAGAGGTAATCTCCTGGATCCCCCGCTCTAACGTAACTTGCTTCGCCACATTGCGAGCTTATCCCATGGCATTCGACTCTTGAGCGCGTCCTCTGGATACCTCCGGGGGTGCCGTCCCACCCTCCACTGGTGCGTACCGGGATGAGCGCGGACAGCGGACATCTCGCTGCGGCCGCCTCAGCGTGCTACGGTGACATCAACCCGAACTCTGGTGATTCCCGGGTCGGTTCCGTGGAACCCAATCACGGATCTTGGCCTGGGTTTTGCCTCTTTTCGGGTGCCCGCTGCTTGGTGAGCGACGGATGGGGGAGAGGTACGAGACCCCTGTGGGTTCTTTCTTGACCAGCGTCCTTGATGCTGTTCGCTGCGGGATGGTCTGCTTCTCCTGGCGAATCCTTGGAAAGTCATTAACAAAAAAGAGAGACAACGTAGCTAATGATATTGCACACACACAAGAATGGACCGCGGCATTCCTGTACGTCGCGTGAAACATTTCCATTCTCTAATCCCTGCTTCCACTGCAATTTTGGTGGACTCTGACGCCCATCCCTACTTTGAGATACTACATTTTATTACAAGGCTACTAATACTATACAGCTTGCCAAGGCAAACAAAAGAGTATAGCTCGGTTCACACTGTGGCCTTTTGACCCTTAGAGAGCGTTTATCCATAGTTTTTAGGCCTTTTCATCAAACAAACGGCAATTTAACGTATTCCGTCAAAACTGTGTTTTACGAACATTTAACGCGATCGGAGCGTCGCACAGTGTGCATGGGGGAATGTCACGACCGCGTAATGAACGTCTATCTGGCGTCAAAAAGATAGATTTAGTTTATCTTTTCAACACGGACTCGGCGTTTAACGTTCGTGATTGAGCGTTCGCGAGATATTCGAAGTTTTGTTGGCTGTCTATAACCAGGTTGGAAGCATTGATTTGCCTGTGGCTAGAATATTGCATTTCCTAGCACACCTCTTTCGGTCACGTGATAGAGGTAGCCCTGGAAAATAGTCACAGGTGGAATTGTATGCAATGCTTTGTTGTGTTTGTGTTTTATTGGCACTGAAAAAGCATGCTTGTTCACCCAAGATGCAAAGGTGGGAAATAATATTTTGGGGTTGTGCATGCAGCCCGACAAAATCTTGTAAGTATCTCTGAATAACATAGCCATGTAGGAAATAATTGGCCCAGTGAGTTCTAAGTGCCTATTGTAAGCAATGAAAACCCCACGACAATTCCTGATGCTCCAAACACAACTTGGCACTGCCACGTTATGCATGAAAAGCACATTCATAATTTCCATTGCTTTAAATGCCAATTCCTTGGAATTTTCATTGGTCCTCTTTGACTCACGGATAAATATTGCATGCTCCCCCTGCACATGTCTCAAGTGCAGGGACTCTGTCCCACAACCACGGCGCAACGGTGGGTCAGGGGAAGACTCCATGAGTAGAAGCATGAGGAAATCTTCATCTTATGGCACTCTGACGGGAACATCAGTTGTTGCCGATGACTTAAAAGCATTTTTTAAAGAATATAACGCTCAATATATCTAAGCTTGCATCGGCACAAGTATTCAGGGTTTCCACACAACTTGAATCGACGGCAGTCGCGTCAGGATGGTCTCATTGTCGTCATAATTGATTCGCAGGGAAACGTAAAATGAATGTTTTCATTCGGAAAAACAGCGTGTGCCCCCGGTGTATTTCCGCCCGTTTTGCGACGTCTATCTTCTGTTTGACGTTCGGTATCCGTTCGTTTTACTAATGATTGATGCTCCAAATTACCAAGCGTGAACCGAGCTGATGGCACATTCCACGAGATCATGTGCGCTGTGATGGCCGGCACAGTGGATGTCCCCTTAAGCCCAAATAACTGCCAACCATTCAATCAGAGTTCGTCCATTCGGGGCGCGCGACCACTGCACTGGTGCGGCGGTTGGTGAGCATTCTGCTTTAGAGCTTGATGCTGGAATGCTACATTACGTTTTGTACAATACATGGGCACTCCAGTGAGTCCATGGGTTTGCAGTGTTCCTTTCTCCTGCCTAGGTATGTCATACTTATTTTTATTCGCAGGTAATTCACCACAATCAAGACATTGATGATTGGTATGCACTTGCAGAAATTCCATCGATAATATGTTTCCTTCTCACGCAATCTGACGAAGTTCACATTCCGAACTACCGCTCAATTAGCTGTCTAATTTCGACCAACTACGGATAAAAAATTATATGCGTCCGGCCTAGATTCTATGCGACTTCATCTATGTGACAACATGATTCTACGTCGCCAGGGTCACTGCGAACACCAAAACGCGCAGAATAGTCACGGTTCTAGATACGGTTGGGAAAACAGTCCCGCAACAGCCGACTGCGGTCGTGGGGTGATTCTCCGGTCTTGAAACGTAGCATGGAGCATGTTGGATCCGATACAACAAATGTATTTTCTATATGAAACACAGTTGGGCCCGTAACCAGCGGACCCACAGAACAAGACCGAACCGCCGCCGACACCGTCGCGATACGCCACTGCGTCCCCACTGACCTTGCGAACTACCATCAGAATGTCTTAAAGGGCTGTAGACTCCGGCCGAGTAGCCTACATAAAAGTAGCCTACTTTCCCCCTGCTAGGATCGAAAGTCATGCACCTGAAAAGTACAACCAGACACAACATTTTTTTTTAATAGACAGGGAAAGCGGTGCACGCGCGACAGCGGTGCAGTTGACAACACCGCCAAACAGATGACGGCTACGGGTCGAACGGACACGGACAGCGGCGAACACGAGTGGACCGTCGCTTCGGGGCATCCTGCTGGTCCAGCGGCACGGCCAGCCGACACCGGGGTGGGTCAAGCGGGCATGGTCGTGCATCACGAGACCCCGGCAGCTCGACCTCCGATCCGGCAGTGGAGAGCGTGTGCCGGGCACGAAGGGTGTCCGCGAGAGAGCGCAGGCTCTGACCTGGTGTCCGGCGGTGAATCGCTCTGGGACACCGTGCGAGCGATGCGGGGCCGAACATGGTCACGATGACGCACGAGCGTGCGACCGTCTGGAAGGCGCACGTGACACGTTTTGGCCTTCGATGGCCTCCACCTCAGCATGGACCCAGCGTGGAGCCGGGGGGTCGGCGGTGAACTGCGAAACGTAGACCCAGTCTCCCACGTGGAGCTGCAGGGGCGATGTCTGCCCCGCCCGGCGGTCGGTCCACTTCTGCTGGTGGCGTTCCACAGTCTCAGCCAGGCTCGGGCGCAGCAGGTCGAGGTGAGTGCGCATAGGTCGGTTCACCAGCAGCTCAGCCGGCGTTCGACCGGTGGTGGAGTGCGGAGTGGTCCGGTGCGGCAGCAGAAAACGCGATAGGCGCGTTTGAAGAGAGCCTTCTTGGCGGCGATTCAGGGCAGCCCTGCCGATTTTCACCGCCGCCTCCGCCTGCCCGTTAGACGCAGGGTGGCGGGACAGGCTGAGCTTGTGCGTGATACCGTTGGCTGACAGGAACGCTGCGAACTCGGCCGAGGTAGATGCTGTCGCATTGTCGCTGACGAGAAACAGCAGGCAGCCCATGCTGACTGAAACTCGCACGGAGCTTCTCGATCGTCACGGCTGTCGTCGTGGAGGTGGTGATGTGCACTTCGGGCCACTTGGAATAGGCGTCGACCACCATGAGTAGAAACTTCCCTCCATGGGGCCGGCGTAGTCGATCTCGATGCGGTGTCTCGTCTTATTCCGGCCGGTCTTACTCCGGCAAAAGATTGAGCGCGCCGCCCGCTCCCATGCATTTTGGACCTGGAATGAAATGTATAAAGTGACATTGCGGCAATATTTTGATACAAAGTGGTACAAAGTGATGCTGGGTTCACGATGAGCAGATAGAAACGGCGAAACATCTTTTAGAATATCGTAATTGTGCTTTTGAGATCTAACTTCTACCATAGTTTTACAAACTTTGTGCGGTATTCGGCATGTGTACCCCATTGAATTAAGACCCCGGATACCCGATAAACGCTAGCGAAGTAACGCTGTGAATGTTTGTAGTTAACAGCATATGTGTACTGAGTGTGAACCCTATATCCTAGTCAGGGTCGGATACAGGAATTGTCATTGTAGAGTGGTATTTGTCTGGGAGCGCCATTTCTTAGAAGGTGCACCCTGCGAAAATACCTGAAGGGGCGCTTTCGGCCGAAAATCCGTTTAACAGGGGAGGGGCGTGTACTTCAGCACACTGAAGGCGTGTTTCTTGCTGAAAACTATGAAGGGAAGCATTTGAGACTTCCCGGAGGGGCGCAGGTTTCAAAGTCCCTGAATTCGCCAACCACCCCTGAATCCGCACGACCATCCTGGGGGGACACGGGTTGACGCTCAGACAGGACTGTTGCTTTAAATACTCTCGAGGGGAAAAATGCCACATCTATGTTGGCTTTGCCACCGCCAATAATTGCATGCTTTGACATGGGACCCCAGTGAGTGTGTTCCCCAATCAAATTAGGCCAGCCCATTGCCTTGATGTATTTTGCCCTCCCCCCACCCGAATCATTTTCAGAAATCAACATCCGTGCGCTCAGGACTTCCTCTTTCATTGTAGTCATTTCTATCAGCCCGGAACCTCTTCCAAGGGCGTAACTAATAGGGCAGGCGTGGATCCAGTTTTTTGCCATGGAGGGGCACGTTTGGAACCACTCGATTAGCCCCCAGGGGTGCATTCAACTGAAAATTTCGAGAGGGGCGCACTCGAGGGTCTTGGAAAGGAGACCGGCGAAAAATTCAAGGGGATGCACTTAATGATTCAAAGGGCACATTTCCATTTTCCTTTTTTTAACTGGCGCTTTGCGCGCCACTGAAATATTTCATCAATCTTTTAGTGTTTAGCTGAAAAATACAAATGGTTGCACTCGAGCCTCACTGTAGGTCCACTTTTCCTGGTAAGATGGGCGCCGTCTTGCCATGAGTTGACACATCCCCTGTGTCCTCGGTATCTGTCTCTGCAAGGGGATGGGCGGCAGGAACGCGGCAGGTCGAAATGCAGGCGTAATAGGGAATAGATGGTAAGGTTTTTGTTTGATTGCATATATATTAAGCAAAGTTTTTGCTTCATATATCAATATATCATTTGAAAATGACATAGTCATTTTCACCACATAGAACGCCCAGCATCACCGCTTTACATTCACAACACACTGCGCAGCGCCTGCCAGCGCCACCGTTTTGCCCATATGCGGCGCCGCCGACGGGACCGTGTTGAAAAGTCGAGTTGTCTGTCTAATTATATATAGAGGTCAATGGTTTGTGCCCAATGAAAGATGGGCGCTGTATGACCAACGCAGTCGATGCGCCCGAAAGCAAAATAACCAACCGAATGAAAGACTTCCCAGAGCGCTCATCGCAGCCAAAATTTAGAGTGACCCAAACAGACATAGCAACGTATTTCGGTAAGAGCAATCCAAGTGGCACCCAGATTCGCTCGTAGGGTATGCCAAGGGATGATGAACAAACAATGCAGATTCCTTCATCAACAAGGCATGCAAGCGAATTGAGCTGTGTGCTCCTTACCCCGCCGACCAGCATCGGCTCTTACGTAACGTCACAGGGCGACGCCCTTCCGGCGGGCCAGTCAGGGTCCCGCCTCGGGCGGTTCCCATGACCCTGCGCCGCACCGTGACGCGCACCGAGGGTCAGCTGGCGGACAGTCAGCTGACTGCGGACCGGCGGCGGGTGACGCGGCGCGCGCCCGCAATAGCAATACATTATTCAATACATAGGGTGGAATATGCCACTTACTGAGCGCTGAATCGACATCCGTCCCAAAGAAGTACCAACATCGTGCATTTTGGCGCGTGCTTGTGAAGTCTTCATGCCTCGTTTCCAGCAGTATCCCGTTTATAAGTGGCATGCTTATTCTCACCGTAACGGATCCGAGATCGTGATAACGAACATCCCGTTGTGCTATTTCAGGAAAATGGTACTTATGATGTGCTATGTCATACAATACCAGTTTATTGCATATGTATTTGCATTGTCAGCGTTAATGTCGACATCCCCAAATTAGGTACCTCCCAAAACACGCAAAACGGGTAGTTATATGCACGCAATTGTCTCAAAACTGGGCTTTAAGGACCGAAACATCATTAAACATAATTATTTCCATGGCGATTTCGACAACCTCCTGCAATCGGTTCAACATCTCACACCTAACGACAATTCGATATTTTAACACTGGGCCGCCACTCCCGCCTCGCCAGGAGGTCTCACTGCCGCCGGTGGTGCTGGCGACACCAGCCAGCTACAGAAGTGGAGGAGCCTGACGACGGACTGATGGAGGCGAACGCCTCAAAATATGTGCGCCGAATGTTCGACACCTGAAGCCTTAGGCTGGAGAAACTGTGTCGGTGGCTTGACCGGCTAAAATATGGCATGGCATTATGTGAGACTTGGCTCACATAACGTGGTCGTGGAGATTTGGTCCAGCTTGCCTAACAGGATGTTGGTCTTCCCAGATTACACCCTAAAGCGATTAAAACGAAATTTCGCTCCGAAAGGCGATGGTGGAGAAGCCGTGCCATTAAGAAATGATGTAGATGCAAAACAAATCGAGTTTCAATTTTCTAACATTCTAGTTTCTAGGTTGGAGCAACTCTGGAATTCGTGTGAACAGGCCAGGGAATCTTCCTTGTGTGTGCTGTTGATCGAATACCCAGGAATGCTGCCGCAATCCTACATGATGATTTTGATAACCTCGAATATGTTCGGTTCAACCACCCTGCGTCCCCCATCATCATTTACATCGACTTCACATGTAGCATGATCGCTGACCCTGATGCACACCGGTACATATTTATCAGAGTTTTTAGACTGGAACTCATTTGTTTCAGGTGCGATTGCATCTGTCTACGCATGCGGATCTCTTTTGGACGCATTCATTCTCGATGAAGTTAATATCTATCATAGAACCCACACGTATCCAGGCCATCAAGAAAATGTTGTACCATACTTATCCGGAACTCATCTTCGTTTGTATGCTCTCTTGCCTTACTTGTTGTTCGGTATTGTATGATCGTATTGCTTTGCGAATGTACGAATGTACGAATGTTCGAATGTTCTATGTTGACTTACTGTTTATGTGCATGGATCTGCCCAAAACCCGGCTGTATTGCGAACAAATTCCACATTTTGTGGTTCGAATTATTTCCGGTAAGAAGAAGTGGGAGCATATTTTGGTCGTCCCCGGATCCTGGGGTGGTCACCTTCTGCCTCCCCATGACTGGGGATCCCTTATGGTGTTTGCATTGTACCCTGACTTTGGTAGGTTCGAAGTTAGTAGGCGCTTTCAAGAACTTTTCCTCTCGGCTTGGCGAAGACGGATTTACCGTCCGGCCCGGTGATGATTGTGAATCGCCTGTGAGCTTTGCATGGTACATTATAATGAGCATGGATGTTCAAGCGGGTTTCCGCTTTTCAATGCATCACCTTACGGAGATCTGCAGGTTGGCATGGCACAATGTCAGAACCAGTTTTTACAGAATTCAACAAGGTAATAAAAGAAAGTCCACTACGTCTCAGTTTCCTGCGCTTGTGGGTTCGCCAGATATTCTACAAATATCTAGCCGCAAACGATCGTCTCCTCGCTGGCGTTGTGCAGATAAACCGATATTCCATCCGGAACATCGCAGAACCGGCGAATACTTACAACACAGCACATACCTACAACCGGCGAATTCAGACTCGCTGACCAATGGCGGCAGCCTGACGAGCAACACGAGTTCAGCGCGGCACCACCCCACTCCCCGGCTCATGCATCAGACTGAAACAAGTCTAAGCAATGCTCAGCTTTTGCAACAGCGTCCCATGTTCCCTTTGTGAGTCAGCTTCCGGAGTTGCATCGTGCCACCCAGTTGGTCTGGCAGTGTTCATCAGAAGCCACCACCAGTTGAGATTCAGGGCGCGTGTGTCCCTGCTACACATCCCCATCCCTGATCATGATAATCGGCTCGCTTTCTCCTGACCCACTGATGCCTGGTTTTCCCTCTGCTGTTCGACTGCACGTGGCCTGAGCCTGGAGAAAGAAAACCATTCCGGGCTGCATCGCAATTAGCACCTAGCACGTAATTGGCCTGCGGTAGCTCATCGACCTACGTGAATGGGCGACTGCCAGCAAAGCTGCTGTTGCGAACGATAATGTTTATGCTGCTAAACGAACCAAGTTGGCGTTGCATATTCGCGATTGTCTCTACTGACCAGCCATCACTCAAACCCTTTATCGGGAGCCACATCAGGCGATACCTCTCCACAGGTCTGCCCGGCCCCGCAGGTAGTCTAACCCGCGCACATGGGTGTGCCCCGGTGACTCGAATCCTTCAACCCGAGCCACCCCAGGCGATACCTCACTACAAACCTGCCCCACCCCGCAGACTGTTACCCGCAAACACATAGGTGTGTTCCGGTGACTCGAATCCTTCAACCCGAGCCACCCCAGGCGATACCTCATTACAAGCCTGCCCCTACCCCGCAGATTATCTAACCCGCAAACACATAGGTGTGTTCCGGTCACTGAAGCCTTTACCCAGAACCACATCGGGCGAGATCTCGCCACGGGCCTGCCGGGCAGGTCTATGGTCTGCCGCCATACAGTGCGTGCAACTTCGGCCCTGTTAGGACCGCACCGGGCCGCGGCGCCCGGGCCCGAACTCGGCCGAGCGCGGCCGCGTCGCTTGCGCAAGCGTTCGTATCCGCGGGTGGGTGTCGGGCCGAAGGCGGCCGCCGACGCGGCGCGCTCCAGTCGAGAGACGCACGCTCGGTCGGCGACAGCTCCGACAGAGCCGCGACGCAGCCGTGACGGCCGTCAGTCACATCCGTCACACCCGTCACACGAGCCACATCCGTCACATCTGTCACATCTGTCACACCAGTCACACCAGACACATCGGTCACATCAGTCGTATCTGTCACACCACGTGGCACCAACACGCCCACTACATCCGCCACACCCGCCACATCCGTCACATCCGTCACAATCGCTGCACCAACCACACCCGCTACATCCGTCACATAGACCACATCCGGCATACTTGTCACTCCCACCACATCTGTTACACCCGCCACACCCGCCACACCCGCCGCATCCGTCACATCCGCCACACTCGTCATACCCGTCACATTCCCCACACCCGCCACACCAGCTACATCCAGCACACCCGTCACATCCGTCACACCAGCCACAACCGCCACACCTGTCACCTGGAAGCTGTCACCAACTGTCATCGGAAGTCCAGTCAGGTCAGTCAGGTCGGTCAGGTCACTCCAGCGGGCCAGGTCAGTCAACCGGGCAAGCCAGAAAATTCAGGTCAGCGAAGTCAAGCCAGCCAGATCAGTCAGGTCAGTCAAAGTCAGTAAGGTCGGTCCAGTCAGGTCAGTCAAGACAATTAGGTCAGCCAGGTCAGTCAGATCAATCAGGTCCGTCAGGCCAATCAGGTCAGTCAGATCAGTCACGTCAGTTAGACCAGTCGGGTCAGGACAGCCATGTCAGCTCAGCCAATCAGATCAGCTAGGTCAGTTAGAACAGTCGGGTCTTGAGTCGGGTCAGTTAAGCCAGTAGGGCCAGGCCAGTCATGTCAGCTTGGCCAGTCAGATCAATCAGGTCTGTTAGGCCAGTTAGGTTAGTTAGGCCAGTTAGGTCAGCCAGGACAGTCAGGTCAGTCAAGGCAGGCGGGTTACTCAGATCACTCCGTCAGGTCGGATCAGTCATGTCAGTCAGGTCAGGTCAGATCGGCCAGACGACTTCGCCAAATCAGGTCAGTCAGGTCACTCAGTCACTCGTTTAAGTTAATCAGCTAGTGATTTGAGTCAATAATCAGGTTAGATCTGTCAGTTCGTCCGTCAGTTCGTCCGTCAGTCAGCCACTTCCAGCCCTATGATGGTCAAATCGGACAGTTGTCAATCAGCTGACCATCAGTTCGGTCAACGTGGTGGCTCGGTCCATTGTGTCAGTCACACTCAGCTGACCATCAGTTCAGTCATTGTGGTGGCTCGGTCCATTGTGTCAGTCACACTCAGCTGACCATCAGTTCAGTCATTGTGGTGGCTCGGTCCATTGTATCAGTCACACTCAGCTGACCATCAGTTCAGCCATTGTGGTGGCTCGGTCCACTGTGTCAGTCATACCGTGGACCAATACCGCTGGCGATCGGTGATTGTAGTGGAGAGCACGCTGAAAGTCAGACCTTTAGACCGATGGTGCACTGGGTGAATGACTATCCGGTGCTTGTGGTCCTTTCACTCCGAAGGCCTATCAGTTGTTCCCATTTGTTCAAACCGCTAGAACTGCCGGGGTGATCATTATGCTAACGCTTCCAGGTGCCCATTACATCACCGCTGATGCTGCTCTGGTGATCATTATGCCAACGCTGCTAGGTACACACTGCATCGTCCGGTACTAATACAATCCGATTTCTGGCCAGAAGTGCAGTTTCCATCTCTAATCTGGGTATTACGCACCCAAACGTACACTGTGTGGGCTCCGACAATAATCTGCTTCCTTTATAATTGCGTCCTACTGAAACGTATACAAGTATGCTGAATGAAAAGGGATTAATACCCACTTGAAAAATGTATGAAGAATGTACGTGCACAAAGATACACAGCACACACCACCCCCGTCACACACACACACACACACACACACACACACACACACACACACACACACACACACACACACCACAATTATGCATAGATACATATATATATATATATATATATATATATAAATGTACGTTGTAGAATAAATCTACTAGCCAGTAGGGTTAGAAAAATCATCAATAGACCAGATACATATGAAACATCACTATGATACCTTTCATTCACGTCTAAAGCCATCCTGAGAGCTGTTCCGGTGCCGACGACTGCTATATACCTATATACCATAACAATACCATCTGCGCCATAGCCGTATAGCCATCTGCGCCAGCGACTTATCTCAGCCAGCTGACTTTGTAGACACACATCCCAGAATCTTTGAGCAATTGCCACCACGCGATACTGACGTGAAACCGAACCCAACTGAGTAATGCGAAGAAAGCCAGAGATCTGTAACCGGCACGTTACCGCAACGTAACACCGGGTATAACTCATTCATTTAAAGAACCCACTGCGGTGCAGAAGGCCATGAATTAAAGCCGAATACAATTTTGTTATTGTTATCTTACGCGGCAAAACGATGCTGATAATGAAGCTTAACGATACATATATCCACTGCAGTGAAGAGCAATACACGCGAATAAGATCGTGCGTTCAATTCATCCTAATACAAGTAACTAATTGCAAAAAAATGACAAATTTGCTAAGCAGAATTAAAATGCATGGACTTGCACTTAGTGGAATGAATTCTACTTCTTTCGTTTTGTGGGGATTTAAGTCTGATCGGCAATGTGGCCACCCCGGTAGCTCAGTTGGTTAGAGCGCTGCCTGCACTGGTCTCCCCTGTACTGGCAACACAGGATTCGAGTCGCTTCGCGCGCTCGCATTTAGCCCACGGCCGAGGGGGGGGGGGGTCAGTTGGCAGCTGGCCCGATAAGGCCGGGGACGAGCTACCGGGCGGCCGTGTCGGTGCATTGGCGGCACGTTAAACTTTCTGTCTAAATCCTGCCGTTGAACTGGAGTTCATGGATCGGGTGGTGGGGCCAGGGTTCACGCAAGAAGCTCTGCTTAGCGATAGAACCCTGGTTCCTCAAATCACCCCAGCAACAACTCGGATCAAATTTATTACAAAAAAAATATCATTTCTGCATCCTGGGTAGAATATGACGTTGGCCCCGCATATTGAGATTACAGCAAAATCTAACGGTGCAACTTGCTCACCACACCTTATTATGCGTCTAAGACAGCAGAATTCGCGCTTCGATCTTCTACAACATTCAGGACTATGTTTTCCTTCTACAAAGCCGTTCTTGAATATCAATGATTCGTATTGGTCCCTGAGTTACGCATGGTGCTTCTTCAGAGGCGAAGCAGTTTGTTCCGCCACAGGCACGGCAGTTCGACGCTACAGTAAATGGTACATGACGGGTCATAGAAGCTTCGTTCGCCACACCTGATTATGCATTTAAGACGTCAGAAATGATATAATTAATTATAATCAACCCCATAATTATGATCCGGGCGTGACACAAGCCCATAGACATTTCGCTTGCAGGTGTGCGGGCGATGCGCACTCGGGCAGTTTAGTTTGGCACACAATCCCCGTACTATTTTCCGCCCTATCGTAAATGTGGCCGGCCAGGTCAGGTCAGGTCAGGTCAGGTCAACAGGTCAACTCCCGGTGCCGGAACCTTGACCGTCGATACAGGTGGACTCATCGGGACCATGGCCGTCGGCACAGTTTGTGAATCCGTGTACAGTGTACATGTGTGATGACTCCTGGAACTTTACGAAAAAGAATGCAAGCGCAAAATAGCGACATAAAAATAACGATTCCGTGTAATATCCACTTGACAAAGGCGAATAACCAAAATATCGCCTTGGAAAATATAGATTAGTTTTAAAAATCAACACAGATGTACGTCACTGTTTCCAGATGCGATGACAGAGACATATACTGTTGTCGTCGGCCTGGCTTTGGGCATAGTGTCCTTGTTGTCATTTCAGAGCGAAACACTGACGTTGTCCAGGAGGGAAAAGTGTGTTGCTTCGGTGCTGAAGACTATCCAATGTACGGTGTCAGCCAGCAGGAGGAGCCAGAATCGATATATTTCACTTTGGAAACCAACGACCAAGAGCGTGACCACAGCACCCGCCAGAACGGTCAGGTGTGACTGCGATGGGAGTCAAGTGCGTGACCACAGCACCCGCCAGAACGGTCAGGTGTGACTGCGGTAGGTTTAGAGTCTGGCAAACGTCGATCTTGTTACTGCGGGGTGACATAGTCCAACATTCTGCTCAGTAGACTGTGCCAACTACCGCCACTCAGATCCAACTAAGGTCGCAAGCGCTTACTGCCCGACACAGTTAAACAGCGCCGTCATTCCAGTCAAACCATCGCACTCATTCTCCGGGGTCATAAAGGACCCTTATCTAGCCTCCGAACTCAGCGTGGTACACACCCCAGCGGTGTACCATCCGAAAGCCGTCGACACATATAGTCCGGAAAGTGTCTTATTTGCTATATTTTTGATGATTTTCAACATAAAAATGTCGGGTTTTTAAGGAAAGAAATAGATGTTCAAACACATTTATATGGATAAATTAGGGCAGCTTAAATCGTACAAGGCAACAATACCGCTACACAGCCTAGGAAAACTCGAAAGAAAGCATAAAATGGAAGCGACACAACGTGTGCCTTAGCACACGTTGTAGCACTTCATTATGTCCTGACCAATCGATGGAGGTCTAGCAAATTCGATAAGGAACTTCTCCTGATGCTTCTGCACGCACATGAATGTAGAAATGATGCTGGAAGATCATACAAATTACACAAAATAGGAAAACTGGTCGAAAATGGGCCCAATTTTGATGTGACCCTAGATCGCTGGTCTGACCTGAAACACAAACCGGTGAGATATATTTTTGAGACATTTCAAAATTCTACTCACGAAGCAAGTTTCGTTTGGATGTCTCTTCATGTGTATTAATTATCAATCCTGAAACACTTTTGGAGGTCTTAACTTTAATACCTACTGATCGTAAGTTGTTTAATTTCGACTTCAAGCGACCTCACTCGCCGAAACGGTTCGGAGACGGTGCAAGCTGATATAGTTATCGTGATTAATTCCAAAAGTACGAATTAGCCAGAATAAATAGAAAGACCGACTTTATTGGACTCTGTGTGTGACACCTAGAACAAAGTCCAAGGTAACATATTTTCGTACCAATGGACTGCAAGTCGCTCAGCTAACCAAATAAACTTGTTGCAGCCACAAAGTTTTACACTTTTGGCAAAATGAACATACTTCTTAGCATGCGTGCCTTCCATAGTCATTCACCAAAGTCAACTGCAGTGCCAGTAAAATTTATATCCCCTGGTTGCTGGCATCATAATGTCGTCCTATTCGGGTTGACGTCAACTTGCTTCACAAATGTAACGTTGCCGCGTGACCTGCACTGCATTGTCGCTGCGACGTCAGGGGTGGATGCAGGAACTTCAACCGGGAGCACTGGTTTGGAGAGACATCACTGACTGAGAAACTGTCGCGGTGGTGCAGTGTACACTCGAGTGCTCCTGCGCCTTTTCTACTCAGAGCTCAGAGAGGCGCCTCCGGCTGATAAATTCAAGGGAGACGCACTCCAGCGTCCCCAGAGGGGCATGTATTTCAGTCAGAGGGGTGCCACCTTTACATGGGAGGGGGCGCGTGTTCCATGTGTCTCCTGGGATCTGCTCCTACATGTCGTTGAAATGTCCCAGACGGAAGTGCATCACTTAATTGGGGCATTGGACGAAGCTGTGTCAGTTCGCATGTGGTGCTGTCACGAACGGTAGCCGCGAATCGTTGCGATATAACAAGGGCCCTCCGGGGGATGGTGGCCCGGATCTACTCATGCTTTTCGTGGAGGCAAAGGTGATCCACTGCGTTCTTTTCGTGTAGGCGAGGGTGATCACCTCATGTTTTCTGGTAATATTTTAGGAACGAATCGTGCCAGGATGTGATGCAACTTTGAAGCGCTATACACCAAAGGTTAGACTCAATGTAGATCATTGCAATCAGCTGAAAACCATTGGATGTTTGTGGTCCCGAAATATACAAATATTCTACCCCTAACACAACTACTAGCATGGTATAAATGTCAACGAAATCACAAGATTAGTCCTCTTAGCATTTTTGCAATAATATATCCTTTTCGGGGAAACTTTATTATTTGTGATATTCTACGCTTATCGCAGCAGTCACCGTATGAAATTTTTCCGAAAGTTGAGATGTTCTTTCTTACCAAATCGAGCCTGCAAAATTACTGAGTTGAGGTACATTTGAGTTTTTAAAAAAACATATGGAACGCCAATCCATTGACATCAAATTTGCTATCATACAAGTTATTCCTAGTCCATACATTCCTGCCAAATTTCGCTTTAACTTACCCGGCACTTCCCCGATCACATGAGAGTAGCATTGCACGTCCTCCTATCTACACTATTTACAGAGCTTTTTATGCATATTAAATGGGAGGGCGGTGGCACAGACATATTTGATATCATTCTTTTACAATCAGTGCTATTGGAGCAATAGTCAACTTTGCAATATAATGGATGTCTCGGGTTTACTACATCCCGCCGCTTATGTTCGCAAAATGTAGCCTATGCTAAGCAGCGATTTAAAGCGCGAAGAATCGCTCTGGGGAGGGCTCTGTCGCCCCTCCCGGCGTGGCGTTCTACGACGTGTATGGGATTAATTGCCATTTCGAGTGTGTTTCTGGGGAACGCCGGTAACCCGTGTCAAACAATAGTTGTCATGTTTTGTAGACAAGATATGAATGGCTTCAGATCAGGCTTATGTGACCATTGCAAGTGGTGTGCTGCATCGTGCACAATAGATCTTAGCCGCCTTCGAAGCTTACCGGGGCGTTCTTTCTCGGTCTGCCCTAATACGCTTATAAAGATACGTTTGGAAAGGGAATGTAAGTGTGCCTTTCACCTCCACAAGCACGTTTTCCATGTACAGTAGCCGACTGACGATATCAGATATCCGGGGCTGGGATGGCCGAGTGGTTAAGGTGTCGGGCTATGGGTACCAAAGGTCCCTGGTTCGACTCTAGCGCCACTCAGGACATTTCCCAATCCCGCGGCCCACCGGCGAAGCAGTGTGGGCGGCGCCATTAGCCCTGAATGTGCATAAAGTGTGTCGTGAACCAACCAATAAACAAACAACAACATATCAGATATCCAGCTGTTCTCCGTACCATAAAACTAGAATGATGCGGCGGAGCGCCTGTTTTGGACGTTCATAACGGTGACATGCTGACAAGCAACAACTGCGCAGCGGTTCCCTAATGGTGCGCCGCATTGTCCCACAGTGGAAAGGACGCTGGATAGCCACACCCGCAGGTGGTGTGTACCGCCACACTGCTCGCCAGTGGGTAGGACGCTGGATAGCCACACCGGCAGGTGGTGTGTACCGCCACACTGTTCGCCAGTGGGTAGGACGCTGGATAGCCACACCACGGGTGGTGTGTACCGCCACACCGCAGTGGGTAGGACGCTGGATAGCCACACCGGCAGGTGGTGTACCGCCACACTGTTCGCCAGTGGGTAGGACGCTGGATAGCCACACCGGCAGGTGGTGTGTACCGCCACACTGTTCGCCAGTGGGTAGGACGCTGGATAGCCACACCGGCAGGTGGTGTGTACCGCCACACTGTTCGCCAGTGGTGGCACTGCACTGTTCGCCAGTGGGTAGGACGCTGGATAGCCACACCGGCAGGTGGTGTGTACCGCCACACTGTCCCACAGTGGGTAGGACGCTGGATAGCCACACCGGCAGGTGGTGTGTACCGCCACACTGTTCGCCAGTGGGTAGGACGCTGGATAGCCACACCGGCAGGACTGGTGGGTACCGCCACATGTCCGCCAGTGGGTAGGACGCTGGATAGCCACACCGGCAGGTGGTGTGTGCACACTCCAGTGGTAGGACGCTGGATAGCCACACCGGCAGGTGGTGTGTACCGCCACACTGTTCGCCAGTGGGTAGGACGCTGGATAGCCACACCGGCAGGTGGTGTGTACCGCCACACTGCTCGCCAGTGGGTAGGACGCTGGATAGCCACACCGGCAGGTGGTGTGTACCGCCCCACTGCTCGCCAGTGGGTAGGACGCTGGATAGCCACACCGGCAGGTGGTGTGTACCGCCACACTGTCGCAATCGCCAGTGGGTAGGACGCTGGATAGCCACACCGGCAGGTGGTGTGTACCGCCACACTGTTCGCCAGTGGGTAGGACGCTGGATAGCCACACCGGCAGGTGGTGTGTACCGCCACACTGTTCGCCAGTGGGTAGGACGCTGGATAGGCCACACTGTTCGCCAGTGGGTAGGACGCTGGATAGCCACACCGGCAGGTGGTGTACCGCCACACTGTTCGCCAGTGGGTAGGACGCTGGATAGCCACACCGGCAGGTGGTGTGTACCGCCACACTGTTCGCCAGTGGGTAGGACGCTGGATAGCCACACCGGCAGGTGGTGTGTACCGCCACTGTTCGCCAGTGGGTAGGACGCTGGATAGCCACACCGGCAGGTGGTGTGTACCGCCACACTGTTCGCCAGTGGGTAGGACGCTGGATAGCCACACCGGCAGGTGGTGTGTACCGCCACACTGTTCGCCAGTGGGTAGGACGCTGGATAGCCACACCGCCCCTCCGTGGGGGTGGTGGTGTACCGCCACACTGTTCGCCAGTGGGTAGGACGCTGGATAGCCACACCGGCAGGTGGTGTGTACCGCCACACTGTTCGCCAGTGGGTAGGACGCTGGATAGCCACACCGGCAGGTGGTGTGTACCGCCACACTGTTCGCCAGTGGGTAGGACGCTGGATAGCCACACCGGCGGTGGTGTACCGCCACACTGTTCGCCAGTGGGTAGGACGCTGGATAGCCACACCGGCAGGTGGTGTGTCCGCCGCCTACGCTGGTGACGGGGGTCCTACAGGTTGTGTACCGCCGCACTGTTCGCCAGTGGGTAGGACGCTGGATAGCCACACCGGCAGGTGGTGTGTACCGCCACACTGTTCGCCAGTGGGTAGGACGCTGGATAGCCACACCGGCAGGTGGTGTGTACCGCCACACTGTTCGCCAGTGGGTAGGACGCTGGATAGCCACACCGGCAGGTGGTGTGTACCGCCACACTGTTCGCCAGTGGGTAGGACGCTGGATAGCCACACCGGCAGGTGGTGTGTACCGCCACACTGTTCGCCAGTGGGTAGGACGCCCCATGGCCACCTGGGCAGACGGTGTACTCACCACCGTATTTGGAAATCGTTTGCTGGTTGGCTGTTTGGGTTTAGGGGCGCACCGCCTGCGTTGGTCATACAGCGCCCATTGGGAATCGTTTGTAGCTCGAGGTGGTTCATTGCCGGTGGATATGTGACGTGCCATTCACCCTTCAGCCTTCACCGTCTAATGACGTGATGGTGGCGCAGTTCGGCCAGCTGAGTTGCCGGATTCAGGAGCCGGCGCCAACACGCTGATGCCGAGCCACTTGTCCGCCCGCATCGTGTAGTCTGGACACTCGGGCTCGTCATGTAGTCTGGACACCCGGGCTCGTCATGTAGTCTGGACACTCGGGCTCGTCATGTAGTCTGGACACTCGGGCTCGTCATGCAGTCTGGACAACCGGGCTCGTCATGTAGTCTGGACACTCGGGCTCGTCATGTAGTCTGGACACTCGGGCTCGTCATGCAGTCTGGACACTCGGGCTCGTCATGCAGTCTGGACACTCGGGCTCGTCATGCAGTCTGGACACTCGGGCTCGTCATGTAGTCTGGACACCCGGGCTCGTCATGTAGTCTGGACACCCGGGCTCGTCATGTAGTCTGGACACCCGGGCTCGTCATGTAGTCTGGACACCCGGGCTCGTCATGTAGTCTGGACACCCGGGCTCGTCATGCAGTCTGGACACTCGGCTCGTCATGTAGTCTGGACACTCGGGCTCGTCATGTAGTCTGAGTTGACACTCGGGCTCGTCATGTAGTCTGGACACTCGGGCTCGTCATGTAGTCTGGACACTCGGGCTCGTCATGTAGTCTGGACACTCGGGCTCGTCATGTAGTCTGGACACTCGGGGCTCGTCATGTAATCTGGACACTCGGGCTCGTCATGTAGTCTGAACACTCGGGCTCGTCATGTAGTCTGGACACCCGGGCTCGTCATGTAGTCTAGACACTCGGGCTCGTCATGTAGTCATGACACCCGGGCTCGTCATGTAGCCTAGACACTGAGACGCCACACAGGAGGCATCGTTCAGATGCGTATTTGCACTCTTTTCGCGGTGTTTTTAGGCAAAGCACTTGACAACATTATTAGTATAGTATAATGGTGTATAGTATATAGTATACTGCACCGACCTCGCATGTCAGATCTTCTTTGCACAGTATTGCGATGTTCTCCTCGGCTGACATATCACCGCACAAAGAAGTGTCGACGTGGGCGCCGATCTGCAGCTGCTCGAGAGGACGCGAGGCCGCGTCGTGACGCCGCAGGGCATACCGACGGAGCTGGGTCGCCTGTGCGTCCCGCAGGTCCGCTGCCAGCCACCGTCGAGTCGCGAAGGCGCGGCGACGACTGACCGCAGCGGCTGACCGAAGAGAACCTGAGCCGGGGGATGTCGGGCCGCAGCGGGTGACTGAAGAGCACCTGTGCCGGGGGATGTCGGGCCGCAGCGGGCTGACCGAAGAGCACCTGAGCCGGGGATGTCGGGCCGCAGCGGGTGACCGAAGAGCACCTGTGCCGGGGAGATGTCGGACCGCAGCGGGTGACCGAAGAGCACCCGTGCCGGCGGATGTCGGGCCGCAGCGGGTGACCGAAGAGCACCTGTGTCGACGATCTTCCGTCAGCCCGAGCATTGTTTCGCAGCTCCAGTAGGATTTGCGAGTAGAATGTACGAGTAGGAGGTGATGTGGTGCATGCGTATGATGCACTATGGCGATGACGATTTGTCGCGACCGTTTCTTGTTCTTGTGTCGTACTGGCACAAGAACTGACACAACATGTTATGTCGTAAATCTTCGTTTGAACACCCAATCCTGCTCTACAACTATGTTAACACGCGTAGCATGCGATGGTTTTATCTTGAATTCACTTGCTAGATTATTATATGCGTGGTTGCTTAGTTGTGCTCAATCGGAGGTAGCCTAGACAGCTTTGATTGACACACATTTTCCGCTTAGTATGATTTGTTTTGCTATCGAGAGTGGCGAACGCATGGCGCAACGTGAATGCGCTGGAGGCCGTATGATGTCTATATATATATATATATATAATATAAATGCTTTTACCCGTCACTAGTCTTCATCGGTTGGTCAGACAAGTCAAGGTGTAAGACAGGTTAGCGACAGGTTTTTGATCAAAGGGTGGTAGATCAACGAAATATGCTGCCTGCTCATGTTGTGGGAAGCCATCATTGAATGTATTAAAGAAAAGGTGGATAAGTTTTTTGGTTGCACAACCTTGCTGTTGAGTTCCAATTAGAGATGGATGGGTAATATGTGCCTTGGCCCGTCCCGTCTCGTGGGGGGGGGTCTTCAACCGCCCCCCTCAGGTTTTTCGCGGATAGCGGACGAACGGCGCGGGGCAGCGCGCCCAGATTTGGCATACCTTTTCCCACATCAATTTAACATGTTAATTCAAATTTGTTAAGGTCAGATCTTCTAGGGTCAACGAGTTAGTCAAGGTCAAGTGAGGTCACCTCCAAAAAAGTTCAACCAGTCGTCACGCTTTAACGGATAATAGAGATATTTTAATGAAACTTTCAGCGTTTGCTTATCTTTACGGATGCAACAAAACGTACGAGAGGAATTTGTCTTCTTCATTTTTTCGTTTTCGACTACATATAAAATTTGCGTATTTGCCAAATTGCAGTCCAAATACAGGATTCTGGCTAAAGTAAGTATTTTGTATTAGGAAAGGTGACTTCCAACAACGTTTCTCGGTCTGCTCTACCCATTGGAAAAGGAAAATTAAAGAAAACTTGAAAACAAAAGTTTGAAATTTGTCGAGGGGGGGGGGGAGTTATACCCCTGGTCGAGTTCGCTGCCATTTTCGCATTCCAAATAACTTGTTTTTTTTCATACAGCCCCCAAAATGAGCTCCCCAGAGTCAAAAACATCATGTAAGTCTTGAAAAGTCATGAAAATCTATCCCCCTGGTGACGTCACTTTTGGGGGAAAATTGTTTTGGAGGATGGACCCGGACCCTACTCGGCGAGCGCTTTCCGATGACGCCTCTTTCGTTTTCGTGGGATGCTTAGTTTATATTTTAGAGGGGGTCTTCAACCCCCCCGAGACGGGGTGGGAGGATTTGACCGGAAAGACGGCGCGGGTTAGTAGGTGGGTGGATGGGCAGGATCCTGGTACATATCTTCTTTAGAATGTAGGATATGGTGTTCGCTAGAATGTTGAGCATCTTGTTCTCCAGGTTTATAGTAGCTTATAGCTTATACCTTATCGTCTCTTTACGTGCTTAATCCAGATGCAGAGGTACACAAACTTGCCATTTCGCCTGCCGCTGTAGGTAACAGATATTGGCTGAAGCTATGCAGCTGTTGTGACAGATAATCATTATTCGAAAAAGAAAAGGTATTCACCACATAATGAACATAAATTGCTTCAGGAAAGACATTTCAAAGGAAAACACTTCATGTACAGTTTATTTGTTGGCTATTTCACAGACTATTCGCTTATATTTAGGTAAGTTATCACTGCAATTTCGGAACAGGGCATTTGGCAGCGCAAGCTCTTTTGGGACAGATCCCGGTGCACAATATCGGCTGCACGCAGCCAGCTCCATTAGGCTGAGCCATGGTGCAGCAGGCTGTCACAGATATACCGTGACAGTCGATAAGGTGCGATTGCGGTGCAGTTCCCAAACGTTTGTATGAGACAAGACGTACAACGGGCACCGAAAGTTTCGAAATGTGACAGATTTGTGGGTTGCAATGCTTGTACGTGACATTCTTCACGTTTTGTGCACCTCTGTCCGGATGGTTCTTATTAAGTCTGAACACTTTGCGACTTTCTAACATGCAAGAGCTATGTCCCACCCGACACATGGGAATAATCTGCTGAGACAGACCCTAACATCTTGTGGTGCGTCATCTTGTCAGAGAGGCTCTCTTGGTAGTCTCTTGAGAGAGACCTTAACATCTTGTGGTGCGTCATCTTGCTAAAGATGCTCTCTTGTTAGTCTGTTGAGACAGACCCTAACATCCCGTAGTGCGTCATCTTGCTAAAGATGCTCTCTTGTTAGTCTTTTGAGACAGACCCTTACATCCTGTGGTGCGTTATCTTGCTAGAGAGGCTCTATTGTTAGTCTGTTGAGAGAGACCCTAACATCCTGTGGTACGTCGTCTTGCCAAAGAGTCTCTCTTGTTAGTCTGTTCAAAGAGACCCTAACATCCTGTGGTGCGTCATCTTGCTAGAGAGGCCCTCTTGTTAGTCTGTTGAGACAGACCCTAACATCCCGTGGTGCGTCATCTTGCTAAAGATGCTCTCTTGTTAGTCTGTTGAGACAGACACTAACATCCCGTGGTGCGTCATCTTGCCAGAGAGGCTCCCTTGTTTGACTGGGGACGGCGAGATGGCGGCTGGTGGAGGATGAGACGACGTTATCGGCGTCCTTGTCGACAACACTGATGTGATGATGAACTGTATGTGATATATCAATCAAGTGAAAAAATAGTAATTTATAATAAAAAAAAATATAAGGCAAGATGACGCACCACTGCATGGGTGTTCGGATCTGCCTCAGCAGATTAACAAGAGGACGAGGCCCAAAACGAGTATCTCGGACCTACGCAATCACAGGAGTTCTGATGCCCTGGTCATGCGTGCGGACAGGGCAGGGTACCTACCGGATTAGACAGGGTCAGTCACAATTGAAACAGTCCTACCAGAGCCTGAGAGGCGAGCGGTGGAGGAGGCGGCATTCGTGGCCACTGAGGCCACGACCAGCACATCGATGGGGTTCTGAAAGATTTGGAATATTACAGCTGAGCTAATCAGAAACATCATCGTTTCGTTGCTATGTGCTGACCCTGGATAAATAATGCGTAATTAGCATTTACTTACTCGTTCGCTGGAATTTTTCTTTCTCTTTGCAGTTGCGACCTACGTTTTGGCTTGCGATGGTCTCGACTCCAGTTAGTTTCAGCCGTTCCGTTTTCGTCGATGCACGGCTGAAAGACCGTCGCTGACGGAAGGAGGAGACTGGAAATGGGCGTCACAGGCAGAGGTGTGGTTGATGGGGTGGGGGTGGGCTAGACTATCAACCCTGCTCTTCCGTTGTTCCGGCCGGAAGGTGCTCGGCTGCGGCGGGAAGAGGGACGTTGCCAGATATCACAACACATTTCAGCTTTGAATTAATTTCTGCGTGGTACTTCGTAACACTGCGTGTTCCCATCTGGCCATTTATCATGTTTCAGAGTTACGGAAGTGTACTGGCCCATTAATCCCTGATTCTTTTCTGGCTTAGTTCCGTAACCGGAAATTCCGCGAGTGGTCCGCCGAGTGCGACATCTACCGGCTGTAAGAATAGCTCGTAGTAGTTTGATGCCGCTAAAGATGACGGGAACAGCCTGCTCAGTCGCACGCCGCGCCCTAAGGCGCGGATTGAGCTCTCACCACCCAGCATCTCGTATCAATGCTAATAAACGTTGCCCTCACGGGAAAATACTATATTCGCTGTGATTGTATTTGTTATCTTCATCTCAGTGTCGCTCATCAAATCATCCATCGAACCGTGCACTTGACATGAATTGTGTTGGCGGCTTTGTGATATTCCGAAGAGGTTCAGAAGTCGGTGGTACGAAAAGTGAACTGGACCGTGATTAAAAAAATGTTTAAGCACACTCAGGCTCGACCCATATATTGTTTTCCTGATGAAGGCAACGCTGCGAAATGTCTGGATTATTTATACAAGTTATAATTTATAACTCAATCGATATATACCTTACCGTTCTTCATCAGACTGTTTTTACCAATCTGTCCCTCCGACGACTTAAAGTCCTTGGCGATGCCAGGTCAGCAGACAGCTAACCGCGCCCTTCGCTTCGTCCGGTCAATGCCCTGGTGACCGCCGTGCAAATCCGCCGGCATTTCCTCACGCAGGGTCTGCGCGATAATCAGACGATGCCCGTACACGACGACCCCGTCGTCGTATGCGGTAATCAGACGAGATAATCAGACGATGCCGGCATTGAGCGGACGCCTCAGTATGGCCTCAATGCGGTCAGAAGCTCACAATGGTCCGACAGGCCTCTCGTGATCACACCGCAGAGAGCTAGCTGCCTAATCGGGATCTCGTCCCGCAGCAGCACGCACTTTTTCTAGCGTGGTGAGCTTCGAGCGTCGTCGGAGAACTTTCTGGCGTCCCTGAAGAGGAGCGAGACGAATGCCACCCTCATTTGCAGCGCACTCAGGTTGGCACTGACAGCAGCATGAAGCACGCTGAGTCCCCTCCAGCCACTTCATGTTCGGGCGCAGGGTCCTGGACCTGCGCGCGCGACAGGGCGTCGGGGATCTCGTCCCCGAGATCCGTTCTCTAGTCGGGTTGTGACGAGATCCCTTCTGCCAACTAGTCCGGAAGCTGTAGCAAATCAGCTTTTCCCGCATGCACTGAAGTGCGGGATTTTTAATGTCGCTGCTACCTTTGCAGTTCATAATAGAAACTAGGGGTTTGTGGTCGACGACTATGCCAAAATGAGTTCGTCCGGCTATGTACGTTTTGCATTTTGCGCACGCCAGCACCCACACGCTCCGAGCTCTACTTCTGCCACGGGATATCTGGTCTCGGCATCCAATAGGAATCGAAAGCAACACTGTACCGAGTTTCTACGAGTCACGATAACAATGCAACAGAGCAAACACCATACCTGGAGTTTCAGAGAAATTAGTCCGCACCATAGTTGGCCTTGGTGGCTGGAAGAATGTCATAATATGTGCGGCACGAGTGTCACGGTCACGGCCTGCGAACCATGTGCATCGTGCTGTGAGGTCCACTGTCGTACGTCGCGTGGTCCACACACACACACACACACACACACACACACACACACACACACACACACACACACACACACACACACACACACACACACACACACACACACACACACACACACACACACACACACACACACACACACACACACACACACACACACACACACACACACACACACACACACACACACACACACACACACACACACACACACACACACACACACATACACACACACACACAGACACACACACACAGACACACACACACACACACACACACACACACACACACACACACACACACACACACACACACACACACACACACACACACACACACACACACACACACACACACACACACACACACACACACACACACACACACACACACACACACACACACACACACACACACACACACACACACACACACACACACACACACACACACACACAAACACACACACACATAAACACACACACACACACACACACACACACACACACACACATACACACACACATACACACACATACACACACACACACATGCACACATACACACACATACACACACACACACACACACACACACACACACACACACACACACACACACACACACACACACACACACACACACACACACACACACACACACACACACACACACACACACACACACACACACACACACACACACACACACACACACACACACACACACACACACACACACACACACACACACACACACACACACACACACACACACACACACACACACACACACACACACACACACACACACACACACACACACACACACACACACACACACACACACACACACATATATATATATATATATATATATATATCTATATTCCTGATGCATTTGAGAAGCATTTGCTTTATTGCATGTCTTATTGAAGGCTATAAGCGAAATGCAACTGACTTCGTGACAAATGCAGATTTATTTCCAGACTTCGTAAGTATTGGCGTTTCAAAAAGCTACGTTTTCGGCTGGTTAACGAACCACCCAGAAACGTAGCTTTTGCATAGCGTTGTCTATGATTTGAAACACTTCCTTCGTCCCTATCTCGGATGCAGTTTGCAAAACAAATATTCCTTCTACTCATGCGATTCTCCTAACTGCCTAGAGTGCCACTTGGCTATTTAACCTCGTGAGGAAAAATCTTAGTTCGTGATTGGAGAAAGGTATCAATCATTGTCGCATGGTCCGGCCGTTGAAGCACTGCGCCAGTGAATACATGCGCGCACGCCGGCCTAAGATGTCACTGCCGTGACGCTGTGACGCCACGTGACGGTGTGACGTATTCCCCCGGCCGGCGCCCGAGCGAACATGGCCCAATCAGCGGCCGGGGGACTCCGGTAAACAGGAGCGGCCGCTCGGCGCGTGCTCCATCACGCCAAGCACCGCCGCCAGTCTGCAGCTGCCATTGGGATGGGTTATTGAATTCGTGCCGGCACGCGCGGCGCGGCCACGCCTTTGTTGGCGGCCAGCAGCAACAAGTGGGGGCGGGCGGGCCGGCGCTCCATTGCCGCCACTCGGCACCGTCACGCAGCGTCCTCATGGCGCGCCCCAAGACGATGAGAATAGCTCAACACGGCTGGCGTCTGGTCAACCACGGCATAATCACGCGGCAGCCCGGAACTGGCGCGCCGCAGGCGCCGTCAGCCAGTTGTGCCAGAGTCCTTCATGGCGCCGCATCAATTATCAAGGATAGAATAGTTGGTTACCTGGAAGGAAACATATTTATTCAAGATACTCATCATGGGTTTAGAAAATTGTGATCGTGTCTCACAAATCTTTTGGACTTTTTAATTTTGCTACAGAACAATTTGATCAGGGAAATCAGGTTGATGTAACTTATCTTGACTTTAGTAAGGCCTTTGACAAGGTATCCCATTAACGGTTAATGATGCAGCTTCAGGTCCGTGGTATTGCAGGTAGCATCCTAAAACGGATAGAGTTGTAGCTTTCAGATAGACAGCAGAGAGTGATGCTGAATCATATCTGCTGATGATAGCAGAGAGTGAAGTCACCATGACAAAATGTTCTTAGTGAAGTCCTCCAGGGGTCAGTACTGGGACCACTATTGTTCATTTTATTTGTAAATAGCATTGAAAGTGGCATAAACAGGAAGGTTTTGAAATTTGCGGGTGATTTGAAGATCTTTAGAGCAATAACAGGACACAATGAGCATATTTCGTTGCAGAAAGACTTAGAAAAACTTGTGAAAAGTGGTCCAAAAATGGCAAATGAAATTTAATTTGGTAAGTGCAAAATCATGTATTTAGGTAGGCATCATATGAAGGCTTGATGATGTGCCACTTGATGAGTAGCCAAGTACTATCGGTGACTCAGGAGAAGGACTTAGGTGTTATTCTGAACACAAAATTGGGGGCATCAGAACAGACCAAAGAAGCCAGAAAGAAGGCACTGAGAATGCTTGGGGCAATACATATGAATGTATCATACAGAAGTAAAGAAGTCATCAGGAAGCTGTACTGTGCATATGTAAGGCTACATTTGGAATAATGTGTCCAAGCTTGGTCTCCTCGTTATGAAAAGATTGTTGGCTTCTAGGAGAGTACAAAAGGGCTATAAAAATATTTATGCATATTTATTATTAAAATATATGAAAATATTTATGCGGCAAAAGGGCTAGACACATATTTATGCATTTTTGAAGATAAACTATGCCGATGTTATTTTACAACTATACTTTACAACTATATTTTGCGACTACACCATAGACTGTGTAAACTCCCTGAACAAAATATCAGCTGTGAATATGAGGAAATCTTCACGATCATCCTAACCATGTTGAATCTCTTCATTTGCACATGTCTGTTTGTCGATAGGCTTAATACTAGTTGAAATTAATTACCCCAGCCATATTAGCACTCCTATATCCGGTATGCAATTAGATGACAATGCCATTGAACTGATGACTGGGCCCACGCCAAATATCACAAGGAAATGCAGTTGGCTCGATAGCTTTAATTCAATAATACCGGCATAGTCCTCATCCAATACACACGTGGGCGCGCTTCAAACTTCTCCAATTACAACCTACACAAATCCTACACCGCACCCGCGACCGCTATCACTGTTTTGTCGAGACACCACGTGGAGTCGCGCATGGCGGCACCGGCTGCTCTGGGGCGGTCTGACAGCGGCGCCGCTGTGATCCACAGCGCTGTCTGGTCTGCGGCGGCCTGACAGCGGCGCCGCTGTGATCCACAGCGCTGTCTGGTCTGCGGCGGCGTGACAGCGCCGCCGCTGTGATCCACAGCGCTGTCTGGTCTGCGGCGGCCTGACAGCGGCGCCGCTGTGATCCACAGCGCTGTCTGGTCTGCGGCGGCCTGACAGCGGCGCTGCTGTGATCCACAGCGCTGTCTGGTCTGCGGCGGCCTAACAGCGGCGCTGCTGTGATCCACAGCCGCGGCCGGGTGCGCCATGGACCACGACGAGTTCCGGCGAAGAGGCCGCCAAATGGTCGACTACATCGCCGACTACATGGAAAGTCTGCACCTGCGCCGCGTCACACCGGACATCGAGCCAGGTCAGGTCAGATGAGGTCGGGTCACACCGAACCCAGAGGCTTGCGCCGGGTCTAGAGCTGAATCAGGCCAGGTCAGGTCTCCGGTGTTAGGCTGCGTCCGATTTCGACCCAGGTCAGGTTACGTCAGGACATCTACAATAAGTTACACCCAACATCACACCGAGTCGAATCCGGCCAGATTGCCAGCGCCAGAAACACCCCAAATGGTGCCAGAGCAGGCCAGATGAGATCAGATCAGACCAGGGCTATTTCAATCCGAATGATTTCGGACCCAGGAAAGAGGAAAAGGGGACGAGAGCAATGGCGACGGCGAGGGCGAGAGCTTGGGCGAGTGCGAAGGTAAGGGCAAAGGAGAGGGAGAGGGAAAGGGAGATAGAGAGGGGGAGAGAGGGAGATAGAAAGGGAGATGAAGATGGAGATGGAGATGGAGATGGAGATGGAGATGGAGATGGAGATGGAGATGGAGATGGAGATGGAGATGGAGATGGAGATGGAGATGGAGATGGAGATGGAGAGGGAGAGGTAGAGGGAGATGAAGATGGAGAGGGAGTGGGAGGGGAGGGAGGTGGAGATGGAGATGGAGATGGAGATGGAGATGGAGATGGAGATGGAGATGGAGATGGAGATGGAGATGGAGATGGAGATGGAGATGGAGATGGAGATGGAGATGGAGATGGAGGTGGAGATGGAGATGGAGATGGGTAGGGAGAGGGAGAGGGAGAGGAAGAGGAAGAGGAAGAGGAAGAGGAAGAGGAAGAGGAAGAGGAAGAGGAAGAGGAAGAGGAAGAGGAAGAGGAAGAGGAAGAGGAAGAGGAAGAGGAACAGGAACAGGAACAGGAACAGGAAGAGGAAGAGGAAGAGGAAGAGGAAGAGGAAGAGGAAGAGGAAGAGGAAGAGGAAGAGGAAGAGGAAGAGGAAGAGGAAGAGGAAGAGGAAGAGGAAGAGGAAGAGGAAGAGGAAGAGGAAGAGGAAGAGGAAGAGGAAGAGGAAGAGGAAGAGGGAGAGGGAGAGGGAGAGGGAGAGGGAGAGGGAGAGGTAGAGGAAGAGGAAGAGGAGAGGGAGTGGGAGAGGGAGAGGGAGAGGGAGAAGGTGTAGCAGAGAGATAGGTAAGAGATGTTTCACAATTAATAATTCCATTAAACAACCATATCTATGCTATATTATGCAACTAACTGCAAAACTAAATTATTTAGTATAATTCAGTATTGCATTGATAAAAAGCAGGGAAGCAAATTTATTCAACTTCTAGTGATTCATTAGGCAATTATAAGAGGCATTCAACCATGACATTCGATCATTTTTATCATTCTCATACCCGACATGTTCGCAGACTACCTTCGGGACCTCATATCCTACATGTTGGCAGGGTACCTTCGGGACATCGTACCCTACATGTAGGCAAGGAACATTTGATACCTCATTTCTACATATTGGGAGGCTACTGTCGAGACCACATACCCTACATGCTGGCAGGGTACCGATCGAGACCTCATACCCTACATGCTGGCAGGGTACCGATCGAGACCATACCCTACATGCTGGCAGGGTACCGATCGAGACCTCATACCCTACATGTTGGCCATCGAAGCCTCATACCGAAATTTAAACCTCATACACTATGTGTTAGCAGGCTATTGTCGAGACCTCATGCCCTACATGTCGGCAGGCTACCGTCGAGACTCATATCCTACATGTCGGCAGGCTACTGTCGAGACCTCATATCCTACATGTCGGCAGGCTACTGTCGAGACTCATATCCTACATGTCGGCAGGCTACTGTCGAGACTCATATCCTACATGTCGGCAGGCTACTGTCGAGACTCATATCCTACATGTTGGCAGGCTACTGTCGAGACTCATATCCTACATGTCGGCAGGCTACTGTCGAGACTCATATCCTACATGTCGGCAGGCTACTGTCGAGACTCATATCCTACATGTCGGCAGGCTACTGTCGAGACTCATATCCTACATGTCGGCAGGCTACTGTCGAGACTCATATCCTACATGTCGGCAGGGTACTGTCGAGACTCATACACTATGTGTTAGCAGGGTACTGTCGAGACTCATATCCTACATGTCGGCAGGCTACTGTCGAGACTCATATCCTACATGTCGGCAGGGTACTGTCGACACTCATATCCTACATGTCGGCAGGGTACCTACGAGAACTCATTCCTTACGACCCGCCGGAAAGCAGCGACTCCTGGGAAGCCATCATGGAAGATCTGGAAAGGAAAATTATGCCCGGGGTAAGTTACATCCATAAGAGTGGAGCAGCATATTATGTCCGAGGCAAGTTACATCCATGGAAGTGGAGCGGTATGAGTAATACCAACCGATACGTTAGACATAGTCGTTCCAGTACGCATCCAACGGTTGACGTACCTATAGAATGTTCAAGTCTATCGTAGTCTGACTTAGTCATTGATAAATGTTACATACACCTACATACATTCATACGCATGCAGGTGCGGACATATGTCACCACTACGGTCTGGCCTTCAATTTTCACTTGCATGAGAAGTTAGACGGCATCATTAACCAAGAGAGTGAAACTGTATGGCGCGACTTCTGGTACCATTCCAACAAGTGCGTTAATAAGTACGTGATTGGGTAATGCAGTGTAGATGTAATCTAATTGGTAGGGCAGATACTGACTGGGTCAGTGCACACCGTCATGATCATGATACAATGGCAAAACCCGCGGCCTGTGTCCACAGATGGTACACTAGCAACATCTAGTGTACCATCTGTGGACATCCGCGACATCCGCGACCTGTGTCCACAGATGGTGCACCAGCAACATCCGCGGCCTGTTTCCACAGATGTCACACTTTAAACATCCGTATTATGTGTCCACATATGGTACATTGCCAACATCCGCGGCCTGTGTCCACAGATGGTACATTGTGAACATCCGCAGCCTGTGTCTACAGATGGTACATTTACAACACCCGAGGCCTATGTCCACAGATGGTACACCAGCAAAATCCGTAGTATCTGTCCACAGATGGTACCCTGGCAACATCCGCGGCCTGTGTCCACAGATGGTACACCAGCAACATCCGCAGCAGTAGTTTAGATGTAATCTAATTGGTAGGGCAGATACGGACTGGGTTAGTGCACACCGTCATGATCATGATAAAATGGCAAAACCCGCGGCCCGTGTCCACAGATGGTACATTGTTAACATCCGCAGCCTGTGTCTACAGATGGTACACTTGCAACATCCATGGCCTGTGTCCACATATGGTATATTGGCAACATCCGCAATCTGTGTCCACAGCTGGTACATTGTCAACATCCGCGGCCTGTGTCCATAGATGGTACACTTGCAACATCCGGGGCCTGAGTCTACAGATGGTACATTGGCAACATCCGGGGCCTGTGTCCACAGATGGTACACTGGCAACACCCGCAGTTTCACGCCTATTTTCCGGCGGGTAACTCTTACCCATCGGTGCTAGCCGACATGCTGTCCGGACTTTGTGTCGGCTTCTCCTGGGTACGTATAGCCTGGCAGACATGCTGTCCGGACTTTGTGTCGGCTTCTCCTGGGTACGTATAGCCTGGCAGACATGCTGTCCGGACTTTGTGTCGGCTTCTCCTGGGTACGTATAGCCTGGCAGACATGCTGTCCGACTTTGTGTGCTTCTCCTGGGTACGTATAGCCTGGCAGACATGCTGTGGCTTTGTGTCGGCTTCTCCTGGGTACGTATAGCCTGGCAGACATGCTGTCCGGACGTTGTGTCGGCTTCTCCTGGGTACGTATAGCCTGGCAGACATGGTGTCCGGACTTTGTGTCGGCTTCTCCTGGGTACGTATAGCCTGGCAGACATGCTGTCCGGACGTTGTGTCGGCTTCTCCTGGGTACGTATAGCCTGGCAGACATGCTGTCCGGACTTTGTGTCGGCTTCTCCTGGGTGCGTGAAGCCTGGAGCCTCTTGTCTGTCCTCTTCTATGTCAGTACTGATATTTAACTGTACCATGCACTTTTTTGTTGTACTGGCGACTTCAGAAATCATGTCAATTGACTGCCATTCATTTATCACCTTAGCGCCGTACTGCGAGCAACGAGCCTCTCCGACTTAAAACACTCAGTGCAACTGAGTGCAGCTCTGTGCGACTCAGCGCAGCAACTGAATCCGTCGAAATGTGGCGCATGTGTTCCAGTGGCACATCATTCTGTTGACAGATTGAGCGTTTTGGCTTGCAACGCCCACGATGCACAAGGTACTCGACTCTCTTTAGTCGTCTGTGACAAACAGCAAGACGAACACCGAGGAATGCCAGTTAGTGTGTGCTAGTACGCATTGCGGTGTGCAATGCACATCCATGAACCGCAGATCAACACAGGGCGGTATAGGACGCCGTCCGCAAACCTGTACGGCCGAGGCCAAGATGGCTGGCTTCGTGGCTGCGGCACAGTAGGAGCACCTAGGAGGCACCTAGGAGCTCCTACGTGGCTGCGGCACCGTAGGAGCGGGGTCGGGCATCACAGCATGTAGCAGTGACACAAACAGCCAACCACAGGCGGTGGCAACGTAAGCGGCCGTCTAATTGTAGTAGCAACGCAAACAGCCAACTTGTTGCAGTAGCAACATAAGCAGCTAACCAGCTGTAGTAGAAACATAAACAGCCAACCGCCTGTAGCGGTACTGTAAACGGCAAACCACCTGCAGTTGTAACGTAACAATCTGTAGTAGTAGCGTGCCGGATATAACTGACACCGGTCAGAACCTTCTCGTTGATTGCTAAGCGCTCGTAATGCTGCTAATGTACGATGAAAACCAAAATGAGCGCTGATGAAGAAATGTTGAAAGGTGTTGTAGCGCGTGAATAAGTAAGATAGGATATATGGCTGGAAGGCAGTTGCGTCGCTTGTGCAAATGCAGTTGGTGCGACAGCATGACGATATTGAATCACAGGCTGCCTTCAATTGTGCTGCCAAAATTGTTGAACACAATGCCTTGAGGGAAATCCATGCTGCTCAGGCGACATGATTCCATCATGCCCCAAAGGAAAGAAACATTTATTTCAAAGACCTTGCCAAAAAGTGGGGTGAGAACAATGGATCCACATTTGGTGTTACTTTTTTTGTTGGTCCGTCCTCGTGGATCTGGACGATATTTGCTTTTTCCATACACTCGGAAATGTGGTTCAATTGAACTATTGAGGGTTTATTTTCATTTCAATTTATCCATTTTATTTCCATGGTAACCGTTGCGTGCCGTCAGAACATTCTGATAACTCGAACATTTATATACCCGATATTAATGTAATATTTTTACATTCATTCATACATTTATATGACATTCATACACCTTTCATATGACAATTCAACATTAATAAACCTTTACTACAGACAGCTGGAAAGGCAGGCGCCGACAATTATTCGGTACAAGACTGGCTGTTCAGGCGGCATTTCACACAGTTGGGAGGTTCCGTAAGCGCTGTGAACCCGGGCTGAGCACGGGCGGGGCGCAGGGGTGTTCCATCGGCGGGAGCTCTGCTCTGTGACGGACAGGTTTGGACCGGAACTCGTCAGTCGAAGTCAGCTCCGCACCCGGAGACGTTCCGCTTCCCGGCGGTTTGCAGTTTCCACGGACACATATCAGCCAGAAGCGACAGCCGGCCGCGAACAGATCGGTCCGGCCAGATCTGGGCACCAGCGCGACCTGGCGCGATACGCACGTGCAGCTGTTGACTGGAGTTGCGTGGAGTTGTGTTGGTCTGTAGATGCACTCTGTAGCTGGACAGCTGGGAACGGAAGTGCCAGTGCCGGCGGAAGTGCTGACGCACGACATTTGTGCACAAGATTCGCCCACTGACGTATGTGTGTTCTGAACTACGACATATGTGTGTTCTGAACTCCGACATATGTGTGTTCTGAACTATGACATATGTGTGTTCTGAACTATGACATATGTGTGTTCTGAACTACGACATATGTGTGTTTTGAACTAAGACATATGTGTGTGTTGAACTACGACATATGTGTGCTCTGAACTACGACATATGCCGGTGTTTTGAACTCGGACATGTGATCCCTGACCTCCGACATATGTGATCCCTGATGTCCGACATCTACAAGCTCTGACTTCCGATTTATGTGAGCTTTACTCTCCCATATTTCTGCTCTCTGATGTCCAAGGTTTGTGATTTCTGATCTCCGACGTCTATGAGCTTTACCCTCCGAAATTCATGATCTCTGCTCTTCGAATATCTGTGAGCTCAGGTCTCCGACATCTGTGGGCTTTACATTTCGACATGTGTGTTCTCAGACCTCTGCCATCTGCAATCTCTATCCTTCGAATATGAGAGCTTTATCCTCCGACATATGCAACCTCTGTCCTCTCCGACATCCGTGGTTTCAGACCTTCGACATCTGTAAGCTCAGACCTCCGACATCTGTGAGCTTTACCCTCCGACATATGTGGTCGCTGACCCGTGACCTTCATGAGCTCTGATCTCCGACAGGCGGCCAGCCCGGCCTGCACGGAGCTGGAGACGATCGTGCTGGACTGGCTGGGCAAGATGGTCGGTCTTCCAGACCAGTTTCTCTCCTTCACCGAGGATAGCACCGGTGGGGGCGTCATACAGGTCGGTGCCTCTCCGCCGAGGACAGCGTCTACAGCGGAGCTATGCAGGTCGGTTTCCCTCGTTCACCGAGGACAGCGTCTGCAGCGGAGCACAATACGGATACATTTATCTTCTTCAGCGAGGAAAGCACGTGCGTCGGTGTTATCTCGATCAAATCCCACTACTCATCTTGTGGCCACCAATGCCGGCAGGTTAAACTTTCCTTCAAGAGGGTGCTTGATATATATTAATGTGTACATGTGTATGTGTGTGTTTGTTTGTTTGTTTGTGTATGTGTGTGTATATGTGTGTGTGTGTGTGTGTGTGTGTGTGTGTGTGTGTAATCGTTCTTTCATCAGTTTCTAAGAACTTGGGATTGCAATGATTAGATGTCTGCTAACCCTCGCCGTGCCGGGGTGATCTCGAAAGCCCCCATCTGACGTCCGATTTAAGAATACTGGAATGCAATGCAAAACACCGTTTGTAAGCTCTAGCCAGGGAGAGCCCGAAGCATACCCCAGGTCTGCATTTCCACTGATAATAAGGCCACCGGAGGCCAATTTATGTTATATGTGAACCACTTCTAAAATCCATGGAAATAGTAAAAAGGCAGAAATGGTTTTAAGTCGACATTGTTTTTGGTTCTATAATTAGCAAATGTTGATGATTTTATGTTCATTATAGTGAAAAAGGATCAGGACTGGGTAGGTTAGGGGGCTCAGAAGCAGGCTTGAAAACAAGCTTTCTAACTGTGTATGTTAAATACAGGGAACATAATGCCACTGACAAGCCCATGTAGGCTAGAGCACATATTGCATCTTATTTCTTCATTGTCTGCCCTGCTGAGGTTGCTAAAAGTCGCAATCAGTCAACCCATTGAACCCAGATGAACCTCTATGCCACACACACACGGGAGTAAACCCGCTCAGATGAACCTTTATACCACACACACGGGAGTAGACCCTCTCAGATGAACCTTTATACCACACACACGGGAGTAGATCCTCTCAGATGAACCTTTATACCACACACACACACACACACACACACACACACACACACACACACACACACAGACCCCATCCATACACACACACGGGAGTAGACCCGCTCAGATGAACCTTTATACCACACACACGTAGACCCTCTCATCCTTTACACACACACACACACACACACACACACACACACACACACACACACACACACACACACACACACACACACGGGAGTAGACCCCTCGGATGAACCTTTATACACACACACACACACACACACACACACACACACACACACACACACACACACACACACACACACACACACACACACACACACACACACGGGAGTAGACCCGCTCGGATGAACCTTAATGCCACACGGGAATAGACCCGCTGGGGTTTCGCCCTCCCTCGTAACTACTGGTGATAGCTACTGCCTGGCATGTGCACCGGACACCTGTTGCTGGACGTGACGCGCCACTGACCTAGTGTTCCGGTTGGCAGAGTTCGGCCAGCGAGTGCGTGCTGGTGTCGCTGCTGGCGGCACGTGCGCAGGCCATCCGCCGGCTGAAGCAGCAGCAGCCCTACACCGAGGAGGGCGTGCTGCTGTCCAAGCTGATGGCCTACTGCAGCAAGGAGGCGCACAGCTGCGTCGAGAAGGCCGCCATGATCAGCTTCGTGAAGCTGCGCATCCTGGAGCCGGACGAGAAGTTCAGCCTGCGTGGAGCCACACTCAAACAGGTGAGCGGGCCGGGCCGGTTGGAGCTCAGCAGGCTCGTGCTGCTGAGCCGGCAGCAGCCGGACGATAAGTTCAGCCAGCGTGGGGCCGCACTCAAACAGGTGGCCGGGCCGGGCCGGTTGGAGTGTCGTTCCTCTGAGGCGGTGACCAGCGGAGAGAAGTTGGGAAAGGGGTGGTCGGCCCCGTGGAACCTGGGCCACAGCGTTCGACCCGTCCACGGCAGCCTCGCAATGCGTGCGCCCGTTTTCTACCGCTCATTCTGATATGTTTGGCTCAGTGTATTACTAGAAAGCTGTTGAAATCAGCTTAGGTGTTTGAGTGATGTCAGTACAAGCAAGGCCTCAAGCCGAAGGGAATTTCGGGAACCAAGCCGAGAACAAAATCAACTTGAGCGTAATGCTCTTGGGAGGTTAATAACTTTTCCACGAACTGCCTTCAGAGGTATGTTGTGACAATGCCACTTGTTTGAACCTTGCAATGCTTCGACCATGATTTTTTTCTTTCGATCTTGCGCCTAGCGCCCGACCGCACCGCTGTGATAAGTCGGGAATAGTTGCTGGGGGTCTGCTTAAACCGTCATGCTAGGCCACAGCTTACTTAATTTTACAGCTTAATTTAATGTATACTTACTTAATACTTAACAGCTTAATTTAATGCTTGAATAAATGATTGCGCTGGATGCGAAATCTCGCCAGGTGGTTTCATTGCTCCAGATAATGTACATGCCTCCACAATGTCATCCTACGTCCTGCTGCACTGGGCCCCTTACAAAGGAGTATCCCTTTAAGAACAATAACCGATTAGTAATTGAGTTGTTCATGGTGGTTGTCCTCGCTATCTTTGGATACCCCCAATGTGCAATATGCTACACTTCATCCCCTGTGCTCCGCACAAGAACCCAACCTTGTCGTTGCTGCTCTATCAGCCATCTACAGCAGCTTATTTCGATCTGTAAAGCATATCTGGGCAAGGCAATTGCGGGTCTGTGACTGAGATCTGCACCCCGCCCCACGTGGGGGAGTAATGTTCGGCGACATACTGCGCGTCATATGTGACACGTCACATGTTACATGTCACATGTGACGTGTCACACAGACGTCCTCTCAGAACTGACAAGCAATGCATTGTGTTTCCTTTTGGAATGTTGGCATCGCGGCGACTGAACGTCGCCTCTGGATCCTGCCTGGTTCCAAAATAACACCAGTCCATGAACAACAATACGGTTGGCATGGCAACAGTTGTTTGATACCACTTCCAATTCGCAAAGCCGTACAGTTAGTGTTAGCATTCGCAACGACTCTGGGAGGCTGGTGACAGGTGAACCTACTTTATAAGTACAGGCACGCAAGTGTGCAACGGTAGGCCCGACATGACAAATTATGTGAGCTTCTCCTTGCGACAGCATGTGAAGTTCGTGAGTGTCTCTCTTCGTACAGTAACGCTTTATATTTTCACACTAAACTTACGCATTTCGCCAAGTTTCTGCCAACGTGCAATGCATTATGAACAGCAAGCACATGCCCTTAACCGCTTCCGGCCGTCGATAGAGCCACATTCAACTCTGTCCATCACATTCAACACGTCGTTTCCAAAGTTTTCGGAAGACGTAAAATCAAGTAAACAGAGCATGTCCGGAACTCTCTGGTGACGTCTAAGCGGAGTGGGGGGGGGGGAACTTTTAGCCAGACCATTCGAAACATGCCAAATTACTTCACAAAAACAGAGCAGACAGTAATTGAGTTGCCGCTGTGTGCCACATACGACTGTGTAGATATGTGTACGTGTGCATCTGTGCGTGCGTGCCTGCATGCGTGCCTACATGTACACGTGCACGCATGCGTAAGAGCTTGTGCCACCCGGGCCGGGTGACACCGGCTGAAGCCAAGCCGGGGAGTCGCCGGTCACGTGGCTACGTCGTCAGGTCTCACGACCTGCGTGCCCCAGGGCATGGCTACAGCGTGGCCGGCGTCAGTCCGACGGAGGGCGCCGCGCTGATAGGCCGTCGAATTAGCTGCTGCGGGAACACGAAGAGCTGGAAGGCTGTGAGACAAAAAGTACCGCGACACAACGTGACATCCGTGCCAATTCGACACGTCGGCATGGCGCGCTTAGGTTCCAGACACGCGCATCATTTTGACAGACGAGTAAAATGTCGGCAAGATTACAGCCAATTTCGGTTGAAGGGACAATTCTCATAATGCGCACATGCCGAAGTCGATGGTAATATTTCCATGCTCCTATGCCAGTCAAGTTTTGTGTGCTGTATGGGTGGGGTAACAGGCAGCAGTAGGTGTGGTGCTGTGTGGGCATGACAACAATAGGGTTAGTGCCGTGTGAGTGTGACACCAGACAGCAGTAGGTGTGGTGCTGTGCGGGTGTAGCAGCAGCAGGTGTACTGCTGTGTGGGTGTGGCAGCAGTAGGTGTGGTGCCGTGTGGGTGTAGCAGCAGCAGGTGTGCTGCTGTGTGGGTGTGGCAGCAGTAGGTGTGGTGCCGTGTGGGTGTGGCAGCAGCAGGTGTGGTGTTGTGTGGGTGTGGCAGCAGCAGGTGTGGTGTTGTGTGGGTGTGGCAGCAGTAGGTGTGGTGTTGTGTGGGTGTGGCAGCAGTAGGTGTGGTGCTGTGTGGGTGTGGCAGCAGTAGGTGTGCTGCTGTGTGGGTGTGGCAGCAGTAGGTGTGGTGCTGTGTGGGTGTGGCAGCAGTAGGTGTGGTGTTGTGTGGGTGTGGCAGCAGCAGGTGTGGTGCTGTGTGGGTGTGGCAGCAGCAGGTGTGGTGCTGTGTGGGTGTGGCAGCAGCAGGTGTGGTGCTGTGTGGGTGTGGCAGCAGCAGGTGTGGTGCTGTGTGGGTGTGGCAGCAGCAGGTGTGGTGCTGTGTGGGTGTGGCAGCAGTAGGTATGGTGCTGTGTGGGTGTGGCAGCAGTAGGTGTGCTGCTGTGTGGGTGTGGCAGCATTGTAGGTGTGGTGCTGTGTGGGTGTGGCAGCAGTAGGTGTGGTGCTGTGTGGGTGTGGCAGCAGCAGGTATGGTGCTGTGTGGGTGTGGCAGCAGCAGGTGTGGTGCTGTGTGGGTGTGGCAGCAGTAGGTGTGGTGCTGTGTGGGTGTGGCAGCAGTAGGTGTGGTGTTGTGTGGGTGTGGCAGCAGCAGGTATGGTGCTGTGTGGGTGTGGCAGCAGCAGGTGTGGTGCTGTGTGGGTGTGGCAGCAGGCAGGTAGGTGTGGTGCTGTGTGGGTGTGACACCAGGCAGCAGTAGGTGTGGTGCTGTGTGGGTGTGGCAGCAGTAGGCATGGTGCTGTGTGGGTGTGGCAGCAGTAGGTGTGCTGCTGTGTGGGTGTGGCAGCAGCATGTGTGGTGCTGTGGATGTGGCAGCAATAGGTGTGTGCTGTGTGGGTGTGGCAGCAGTAGGTGTGGTGCTGTGTGGGTGTGGCAGCAGCAGGTGTGGTGCTGTGTGGGTGTGGCAGTAGCAGGTGTGGTGCTGTGTTGGTGTGGCAGCAGCAGGTGTGGTGTTGTGTGGGTGTGACACCAGGCAGCAGTAGGTGTGGTGCTCTTTGGGTGTGGCAGCAGTAGGTGTGGTGCTGTGTGGGTGTGGCAGCAGTAGGTATGGTGCTGTGTGGGTGTGGCAGCAGTAGGTGTGCTGCTGTGTGGGTGTGACAGCAGTAGGTGTGGTGCTGTGTGGGTGTGGCAGCAGCAGGTGTGGTGCTGTGGAGGTGTGGCAGCAGCAGGTGTGGTGCTGTGTGGGTGTGGTAGCAGTAGGTGTGTGCTGTGTGGGTGTGGCAGCAGTAGGTGTGGTGCTGTGTGGGTGTAGCAGCAGTAGGTGTGGTGCTGTGTGGGTGTGGCAGCAAGTAGGTGTGGTGTTGTGTGGGTGTGGCAGCAGCAGGTGTGGTGCTGTGTGGGTGTGGCAGCAGTAGGTGTGGTGCTGTGTGGGTGTGGCAGCAGCAGGTGTGGTGTTGTGTGGGTGTGGCAGCAGCAGGTATGGTGTTGTGTGGGTGTGGCAGCAGCAGGTGTGGTGCTGTGTGGGTGTGGCAGCAGTAGGTGTGGTGCTGTGTGGGTGTGGCAGCAGCAGGTGTGGTGCTGTGTGGGTGTGGCAGCAGGCAGCAGTAGGTGTGGTGTTGTGTGGGTGTGGCAGCAGCAGGTGGTGCTGTGTGGTGTGGCAGCAATAGGTATGGTGCTGTGTGGGTGTGGCAGCACAGGTGTGGTGCTGTTGGTGTGGCAGCAGCAGGTGTGGTGCTGTGTGGGTGTGGCAGCAGAGGTGTGGTGCTGTGTGGGTGTGGCAGCGGTGTGTTGGTGTGGCAGCATTGCTGTGGTGATGTGTGGGCACTGTGACGCATTGTCAGAACTTCACCTCCATGAGGCAGATGTGTTGAGCGAAGTTTTCTCATCGCGTTTGACAGTCGCTGCCTCGCTCTGTTCTTAATCGCCCTTGCCATTACCTGAGGAGATGCAATGACCTTACTTTTGGCACCATACTGTCATTGGCACAGTCTTCTCATCTCTTGGCGACATGGGTTTGAGGTTAAGCACGTGTTCACATGCAGTGGTGCTGGGTACGTTTGCAGTTGGCCCGCCTCAATGAGTAGCAGATGGAGTTGGCCGTGATTGAGTTCAGAGAAGACATCTTACGACTTGGTTGACAACGGTGGCTGACACGCGGTGCCTTACCCACGGCATCTCTGGCTCCTACGCCCCCTTCACCCTGGCGATGGGGCATCTACAAAACAACGGCACCAAGACCATTGTCGGCATCAAGGTCACTGTCGGCGCATTGGTGGCTTTTGGCCAATTTCCGATCGAATTTCCTCTCTTTCCTCGGACACGTCGTTGACCTTTGCTTGCCCTTCTTGACCCCCATCATTTTCATTCGCATCGCCTGTGCATCTTTCACGGCGACGATTCTGAAATTTCCATTTCCGTCACGGTCAGAAGGCCTACAACGTTCTGTTTCAGTTCGGCAATCTCAGTCCTCAATCTCTCTACTTGCTGCGCCGCCGTGTTTGCGCACGATTTGACTAAGTATGGGACACATCCGTAAGTATCTGAATAGCTTCCGAATAAGTATCCAAATTACACCTTCATCGAAAACGAAACCTCTTCGGTACTAAGCCATAGCTCTCGCACTCCTTCAAAAATCACTGGTGAGTTACATGTTTCTCCACTTTTGCAAAGAGTCGTCCTAATTCTCTGATGGGCGACTATTGCTGCGAACCGCCTTTGTCAGCGTCTCGTGTGATGTCCTGCACCGATGTTTTCTCACCTCGTGCGTGGTCGGGCTGCTGAGCAGAACTGGCGGCTGTTTGTGGACTACGAGTGCACACCTCATCTTCTCCCGTCTGCTGGTGCTGCCCAACACCCCAACCAGTCATCAGATGTGGCACCGACACGGTTCTGATACTGGCATCAGAGTTCAGACGCAGCAGCAGCACACGACTGCCGTTGAGCTGGACACAGAGCGCCGGCTGCAGCTGTCGGCTCCTGCTGGCACGCTCGTACAACCCCTCCATCGTGCACTCCCACTCCCAGCGTGCACTTCCACTCCCACCGTGCACTCACACTCCCACCGTGCATTAACACTCCCATCGTGCACTCATACTCCCATCGTGCACTCACACTCCCACCGTGCACTAACACTCCCACCGTGCATTCATACTCCCATCGTGCACTCACACTCCCATCGTGCACCCACACTCACACTCACACTCCCATCGTGCACTCACACTCACACTATGCACAAACGCTCACATCTTGCACCAACACTCCCATCGCGCTCTCTGCACGAGCTGCCGATGACCCCGAGCCGGCACCAGTCGGCTGTTCTGGCCCACCCGGCCGGCTGCCACCTCTGGCCCGACTGTCGACAGGCGATGGACGAGGACCGCGCCGCGGGCCTGGAGCCGTTCTTCGTGTCCACCACGCTCGGCACGACGTCGTGCTGCTCGTTCGATCGTCTCGAGGAGGTGGGGCCCGTGTGCCAGGCGGCCGGCGTCTGGCTGCACGTGGACTCGGCGTACGCCGGCAACTCCTTCATCTGCCCGGAGTTCAAGCCGCTCATGAAGGGCATCGAGGTAGGTGGGGACCGGGCGCCGACGTTTGTCTCAGCTGAACGGCGGCTGAGTTGGCCGGGTAGCAAGAGACATGTAGGCAGAGATGTACTCACAAGCGAGCGGCGGCTGTGAGCTGGTGGGGTAGCGAGAGGCACGTGGGCAGAGATGCGCTGATCGAGGTCCGCTCCCGGGTGATAGTCAATCATGCAAGGTAGCTTGTATTCGCTGAGACACAGCAACAAAAAGCCGAAACCTTTACCACTAAGATGAACTTGGGTGAAGATGACCATTAACACGCGCCTATCCGAACCATCGACAGCTTAACACTCCTGCTGGAGGGCCTCTCAGATGACGCGCACCGAAGGGGGGATTTGCCCACTAGGATCTCGGAAACTACCGAAGCTACGAACACAACATTTGGTAGGTAGATCACAGGCATAGTGAACTCACTTCAGTACAAACTTAATTACCCTAGGTAAATGCATTCGGAGTAAAATGAGGTCAAAATTGGCCGCCACGCCACTCCGTCGCGTTACTCCACTGCACCGACGAAACCTTTGTGACCTTGACCGCTCCGAGTCAGTGTCCGACGTCCTGAGATTTTAGTGTGAGTGGTAGGTTGGTGTGCTGGTGACCGTGCTGTGTGTACGGGTGTTTGTGGATCTGAGGCGTATCATGTGATGCAGTGTCCGAATCAATTTCCGAGGTCAGAGGTGTGTGTGTGTGTGTGTGTGTGTGTGTGTGTGTGTGTGTGTGTGTGTGTGTGTGTGTGTGTGTGTGTGTGTGTGTGTGTGTGTGTGTGTGTGTGTGTGTGTGTGTGTGTGTGTGTGTGTGTGTGTGTGTGTGTGTGTGTGTGTGTGTGTGTGTGAGTGGTAGGTTGGTGTGCTGGTGACCGTGCTGAGTGTGGGGATGTTTGTGGATCTGAGGCGTATCATGTGATGTCCGAGTCAGTACGGATAGTCATGCACAGTGGACACGACACACACGAGCACACATTCATTTGTCCACCCTAATATGCTACAAGACCCGTCCCATTTTGACGCCTATGAACAAAAGCAGGAGATAGGCAGAGTGCTGAGACCGACAGACAGTCCCTATCTCTGCTGCAGTCCCTGATCGTCAGTGTTGTCAGCGGCATCGTCAGCGTCGTCAGCGTCGTGAGGATGTCGAACGTCCTGACGAGAGATACCGACACTATAACTGTTTTTTTAACGTTTTCAGTACGCCATGTCCTTCAACATGAACCCCAACAAGTGGATGCTGGTCAACTTCGACTGCTCTACGATGTGGTGAGTACTGGTCATGACACGGAACTAAACATATCCGCATCCGGTGCTAAACAGGAAGTAGGTTAAAGGAACGATGTATACATGTTTTGGGAAATCCTGATGTGTTCAACATTCGTCTTGAGCGTGCTGGACACTGATCACGACCTGAAATTTCACTTGGCTGCTTTACAGGTGCTCTCGTCGTCAAAAGATCAAAAGGTCAAAAGGTCAAAAGATCAAAAGGTCAAAAGATCAAAAGGTCAAAAGACAATTGGTGTGTGTGGTCACGTGGTCAGATGACCTGACCCACCCCCGAGCGGTGTCGGAATGTCACGAGCATGACAGTTGGTGGGTGTGGTCGAGTGGCCAGACGATGATATTGTGCTGGGCGTGGTTATCATCCAGGGGAAGGCTGAAGATCTCACGAACCCGGGGTCCAGGTTTTTATTTTCAAGATTTTTTTTAGACTGAATAGGAATGATGAGAAATTAACATTATCAGGGTACTAAACCAGATGGGCCCAGACTTCCTCCAATCCATCCGGGATCTCTAGATGTGGCCCAGGATAACCATTGGCACCAATTTTCATCAAAATTCAAAAGATGGGTGTATTGAGTACCGGTCGATTTGTCTAGAGTTAATTAATCTAGGGTTAAGGGTCTATGGTCCAGGACTCTAGGACTCGGGGTCTACGGTTCAAGGTCTATGGTCTAGCGTCCAGGGTCTAGGGCTCAGTGCCTAGAGTCCAGGATCTGGGGTCTGGGGTCCATGGTCTAGGGCTAATTAATCTAGGGTCTCATGTTCACGCAGTCTGTCTGCAGTCTTCCGGTTAGTTTCTGACTTCGTCGTTCGCCGCGTTCATCGGCCCGTTCCTCGGCCCGTTCCTCGGCCCGTTCCTCGGCCCGTTCCTCGGCCCGTTCCTCAGCCCGTTCCTCAGCCCGTTCCTCGGCCCGTTCCTCGGCCCGTTCCTCAGCCCGTTCCTCGGCCCGTTCATTGGTCCGTTCCTCGACCCGCTTCTAGGCCAGTTTCTCGGCCTATTTCTCGACCAGTTTCCCGGCCCGTTTCTCTGCGCGTTCCCCAGTCCGCACCGGCTATAACACGTCCAGATGCCTCGGGCGACATCTGCCCGAGACGTATTGGTAGCGTTCGGCCGCGGTATCTCCGTGTATCTGGGCGGCCTAGATAGTCGGCTCGGCACAATGGCGGTCCGATCTGCTCGTGCGACGACTCCGGCCCAATCGGCTGACGATCGGCCTCTGCCGCCGCAGCTGACCGCCCACCCCGCGTGACCTCGACATGACCTCGACATGGCCTCACATGAACATGAATGGGCCATCTGTTCCCGTACCGGTGAATCGTGAGCAAGCAATGGCCGATAAACCGGCAATATGGCGACCACTGACTCACGCGAGAAACCGAGCGATGATGATGGAGAGGCGACCGGACCGTGCTTCATCACGCTCCGACATATCTCGTTGAACTTGCCCACTACCACCTAAATGGTAGTTGGACTTAGTCGCAGCTGAAGCTTGAGCACAACACGTGGTAAGGAATCTTTAAAAGACATGCCCGTTCTGGTTCATTGAGCAGAATCAGGCGTGATGCGAAGAGCCAGGCTCACAGCCCGGAAAACTGCAACAGGCATGCTCTGAGAAGCGACACGGCTCTTGCGATATATCCTCTCTCTTGCTCTCTCTCTCTCTCTCTCTCTCTCTCTCTCTCTCTCTCTCTCTCTCTCTCTCTCTCTCTCTCTCTCTCTCTCTCATCTCCCTTGGGGCTCTAAAATCCGTTTCACCACTGCTACTTGTCGTTCCCTGGCCGTACAGTGACTAATCACTAAATCGATCACTTTTTCACAATCACAGTGAATTATGCACGATCCCTTCGTCAGTCTGCTGTCCTCTGATAGGTCTCTCGCCACGCCATCGTGACGTAACGTGATGTGTCGTGTGCCACCTTGATCATGATGCTACCGTGCTGTTCGACAACAGTCACCGCGCCATGCGGTGCAGTATCTACGTCTGCACGTCAATCTGCGGGAGTACAGAGATTTGGTGTTACTGTTTTGTCAGGTGGACATTGGTGCTATCTGACGTGCATTATTCACCAGGTGTGTTATAACACACATTGTTGCCTATTGTATTATTTTGAAGCTTACGTCAGCTCGTAAAAAGTTTGATGGATAATAATTGGACATTACGGGAGCAGGTATATTTTGAAGGGAATTCGTAAGTGTTCGGGTTCCCCGCATGCTTTTAGCGCCCTGATATGTTTTTTAGACCTGGATGCGAATTTTATGACAACTGATGCGAATCGGTGGTGGGCTCGACCGACGGAATTGTTTGGGCCGCAGCGCGTCTTTTCTGGATTCCGTTTATTTTTGCGACTGAGGCGGGAGTCTTCGAGGTCCCAGCGCTTCTTTCAGGGCCTGTTCTGAATTTGTCGGAGCCCGGATCGCTACTCGCGCTTGCCAGTCGCATCGCTACGCACACTTGCCAGTCACATCGCTACGCACACTTGCCATTCCTGTCGCTACGCGCACTTGCCATTCCTATCGCTACCCCCGCTTGCCATTCCTATCGCTACGCGCGCTTGCCAGTCCATTGGCACTCGAGCTTGCTTTTTGGAACAATGGCCCACGTCAAGTGGCTGGCGACATGATCAGGACCGCTATCCTAGTCAACTGACGGAGACGATGCTCGTACATTCCTGATGGATGACCTCACGGCTGGCGAAGAGCCTGACAATCCATATATTTCACCAGGTTAGGAGTAGCATACTCATGAGATACAGTGACACGTATCCACAAGAAGTACAATGGCACGTGTTCACAAGAGAGGCAGTGACACGTACTCACAGGAGGGACATTGACGAATGTTCACAAGAGGGACAGTGGCACGTGTTCACAAGAGGGACAGTGACGTTCACCAGAGGGACAGTGACACGTGTTCACAATAGAGGCAGTGGCACGTACTCACAAGAGGGACAGTGCCACGTGATCACCAGAGGGACAATGACACGTGTTCACAAGAGGGACAGTGATACGTGTTCACAACTTCCCATGGCCTCGAAATTGGTTCTTTGATTCCCTGTTGGAAAGATGAAAAGCCACCCATAGAGACCACACCAATCTGGCGACATTTATTCATGGTGTGATTTTTGCATGGAACTCTGATTTCTCATCGTGATTTTCTGTGGATATTTCTGGACTTCTCAGTACAGGCAGCAGCATCGGGAACTGACTCTTCCCGTCGCCATTTCACCAGCTTCTAGGGCTAGGAACATTTTACAAAATATTTTCAGCGAATGGAAGCAAAATAGAGTGACACGACACTCCTTTCGATGTCAGTGAAATTACTGTTTTTTTATATTAGTGAAGTATTGGACACACGGAATAAAGTTTTACACAGATGGCAATTGCAGCTCAGCTGATGGATGCAACTACGACTAACCGACCCACCGTCTCTCCTCCGTCAACAGTGTCAGTCAGAAGTGCCAGCCAAAACATCTAGACTGATTTCCGATGAGTTATCACAACCGGAGCGGAACTCGGCATACAAAACAACGTCGTCAAATGTTCTCCTCCTATACATTTTGAACTAAAAAAGGCTGCCGAAAGCTGGCAGTTCCGAGAGCATGTCATTTTCACTCGGAGCTTACAAAGATCCATATCAAATAGTCCCAAGCGGCGAACAATACCCCTTCTTCCACCTCCTCGTAAGCCAATATATTAATATGCTTTCTTTCCGTGGGAGACCCTCAGCATCACGTTATCAGGCCATTGATGAATGGTGTCTTTGGTATATTGCCCCAATGGAAGAATTTGCATCACAGTTTTTCAAGGAACAACAAAAGCAGAAGACCTGCCTTCAAAGCAATATGACGCGGTGACCAACCGTGTCCTTCAGGTATGATAATGATCCATTAGCAGAGCGAGCTATCTTATCTCCCGATAGGGTGAGGGATCGGTTCAAGCTAGCCCAAGCTCTGTAACTCTGACCGTTACCTTTAACTCTGAATGTTACCCTGCCTCCCGACAGGGTGAGGGATCGGTTCAAGCTGACCCAAGCTCCGTAACTCTGACCGTTACCTTGTCTCTCGACAGGGTGAGGGAACGGTTCAAGCTGACCCAAGCTCTGTAGCATCTGACCGTTACCTTGTATCCCAACAGGGTGAGGGATCGGTTCAAGCTGACCCAAGCTCTGTAGCATCTGACCGTTACCTTGTATCCCGACAGGGTGAGGGATCGGTTAACTTATCTGACCGTTACCTTGTATCTCAACAGGGTGAGGGATCGGTTCAAGCTAACCCAAGCTCTGTAACATCTGACCGTTACCTTGTATCCCGACAGGGTGAGGGATCGGTTCAAGCTGACCCAAGCTCTGTAGCATCTGACCGTTACCTTGTATCCCGACAGGGTGAGGGATCGGTTCAAGCTGACCCAAGCTCTGTAGCATCTGACCGTTACCTTGTATCCCGACAGGGTGAGGGATCGGTTCAAGCTAACCCAAGTTCTGTAGCATCTGACCGTTACCTTGTATCCCAACAGTGACCCAACCTCTGTAACTCTGACCGTTACCTTGTATCCCGACAGGGTGAGGGATCGGTTCAAGCTGACCCAAGCGCTGGTGGTGGACCCACTCTATCTGCAGCACAACTACTCGGACAAGTCCATCGACTACCGCGTAGGTTCAACTTGGGAAATATAAAGGAGATGAATAAGAAGGCCCACCGCTTCGGCAGGAGTTCGAGCCAAGTTTTGTAGTGTTTCCGGGCCTGCCTTAGAAAGACAATGTCGCGGAGTTCGGAGTACATTGCATTTGATGCCTTTTCTAATGACGTCGGAGTTCGACATGTCAGGCTACATATTTCAGTAAAAAGAAGAACACTCAATTTCGATAGATGAGGTTTTCCTCTCGCAGGAAGGGCATCGAGTTGTAGAGGTGCTGTATCACTTGCTGCATGCTTCCATATCATTTTACATCTTGGATGTAACCACTGCCGTTACTGGGGATGGGGGAGGGGGAGTGGCGACGACAGACTGCTGCTTGACACTGACTCTGGTGACCGTCTGACCCTCTGACTGTGACCGTCTGAACTTTTGACTCTTTGATTGTGACCCTCTGATACTATTACTTTGACCCTCTAACTGTACCCTCTGACCCTCCAATTGTGACCCCCTAGCCCTCTAACTGTACCCTCTGACCCTCCAACTGTGACCCTCTAACTATCTGGCTGCGACCCTCTGACCCTCCAACTGCGACCCCCTAACCCTCTGACTGCGACCCTCTGACCCTCCAACTGCGACCCCCTAACCCTCTGACTGCGACCCTCTGACCCTCCAACTGTGACCTCCTAACCCTCTGACTGTGACCCTCTGACCCTCCAAATGTGACCCCCTAACCCTCTGACTGCGCTCTGACCCTCCAACTGCGACCCCCTAACCCTCTGACTGCGACCCTCTGACCCTCTGAGCGTGCCGACAGCACTGGGGTATCCCGCTGAGCCGGCGGTTCCGCTCGCTGAAGCTGTGGTTCGTGATCCGGAGCCACGGCGTGGAGGGTCTGCGGCGGTACATCAGAGAGCACGTCCGGCTGGCCAAGCACTTCCAGAGCTACGTCGAGGCCAACGAAAAGTTCGAGCTGATGAACGAGGTGAAGGTGAGGAGAGTCGGCGGCGCGGGCAGCGCCCGAGTCGTGTGTGTCTGGTGGTGCTGGGAGCTTGCGTCGCTGGCGATGCTGGCAGATGGCGAACGGAAACCGGCTCGAGCAGGGGCTTCGCGGCATTCGGTTGTTTGTTGGTTGGTTCACGACACACTTTATGCACATTCACGGCTAATGGCGCCGCCCACACTGTTTCGCCGGTGGGCCGCGGGATTGGGAAATGTCCTGAGCGGCGCTAGTGTCGAACCCGGGATCTTTGGTACCCATAGCCCGACACCTTAACCACTCGGCCATCCCCGCCCCTTCGCAGCATTCGGTTGGCGCAACGACTTCAGGCAGCGTTCCGGTCTATAGTGCATGTGTCTGTGGAAATATGAAAGATCTATGGCATTGCATTTGCATTCGGCTGAGAAGGCTCTCGTTTGAAACCCAGGCGAAGTCTTTCATCGCATCATATCACCCTCTGAACAGACAGTACATTTCAGCATATAGTAAGTAAGGCCTTGTCGAGTGTAGGAAATCATTAATGTGTGTGCTTATAAAATGTATTCTTGGAACTAGAATAAGATTAAAAGGTGTGCAAGTCTCTGACAAATCAAGTGATGTTAAGTGTTTAATGTTAAGAAACAAACATCAAGACAAGAGACACAGCCAGGGAGGTCCGGGCCCGGCCGCTTTAACAACAACAACAAAAACAATTTCATGTTTCAAACAACACAATTCCGTATGTTCACCACACAAAATCAGAAGTTTTCGCCGCATAGTGTTCACCTTTGATGGAATCGTTCCATAGTGGCTGTTGAGCTTGGCAACTCCTCCCCAACAGCTGTAACCATTCAGCATCGCCGTCAACCATGCTATGCCACACTGTATGACCGTGTTGTTGCTGGCTAGCTACCTGTCAACGACATGTTCAGGGGTACTCGTCCTACTATCCAGTACCTGGTGCTAACCTATCTACGACGTGTTCAGGGGTACGTATCCTACCATGTAGTACCTGGTGTTGACCATATCTACATGTCCATGGTTACTCATCCCACTATGCAGTACCTGGTGTTGACCTATATGCAAAAGAATAAAAGGTGAATTATGTTCTAGCTGAACTTGGTCTACGCCGACAAATGGCATCCATGTTTGCGCCCTGAGGCATACTTGGTCGGACTCTCGAGATCTACTGATAACTAGCCAAGGGAAAATACATATTATCATAGTTGTGATGGTGGGAGCAGACATTTAGGATAGTTGCTGAATAAGGACAGTGCTGACGTGAATAAAAAAACAATCAAACCAAGGGCATCTTGTTTGAATAACTTGACGCAACTGTCTGCATACCACCCATTTTTGGAAACAATTTTGCATCCGACTTGACTTTAATGCAGATTATAACCTACTGCAGCACATTAAAAAAAGTAAGGCACCTTGGTTTTATCTAATTTCATCTGATGTGGTTTTATGGCGAGATAACGCTGGCTTGGTAACAGCCACCCGTTTGCAGCTGGGACTGGTCTGCTTCCGGCTAAAAGGAACCAACGCTCTGAATCAGAAGCTGCTGACCAACATCAACGCGTCCGGCAAGCTGCACATGGTGCCGGCCTCGCTCAACGACGTGTTCGTCATCCGCTTCTGCGTCTGCGCGCAGAACGCCAGCGAGAAGGACATTGGTGAGTTGTTCAAGCCCACCGTCCTGGTGTATCGGGTGGGTCAGGCTGCACGTTCCGTCGGCGGTGTTGTTCTGCGCTGCGTGGAGCCGCTCAAGGTACGCCGTCGGCGTGGCATGTACAGGTTGAGGTGTTTTGTGGTGGCACAGCCGACTTGGCCATGACATTAGCGGAGTGAGGTGTTTTGTGGTGGCACAGCCGACTTGGCCATGACATTAGCGGGGTGAGGTGTTTTGTGGTGGCACAGCCGACTTTGCCATAACATTAGCGGGGTGAAGTGTTTTGTGACGGTCCAGCTAGTCTATCCGTGACATACACAGGATGAGATATTCTGTGGTGGTACAGCTTCTCGACTGCGTGTGCTACTACTGTCCAGGTCATTTGCATTTTTCCATTTAGGCTGCGTGTGACACATTTTGTTATTATTCCAGAAACCCGCTTGACCCTTCCCAGTTACACCACGGAAGACCATACGAACAATGCCTCAGCTGCCTCTCGCTCTGTCCACAGTATACGCCTGGACCGTAATCACACAATACGCAGAAGACTTACTTCAGGAAGATAGTCGCATTGCAGGGAAGCCAAGAGAGGTAATCATGAGTCCGCTAAAACAATTGCGCCGAAATGGTTACGTCCCTTGTACAGATATCTGCATTACTGGCTTTCTTGTAATTACCTTGTGTGCTTCTGTTTTCTCTCCATGAAATTATGCATATGGAAAACTACACATGGACAATGTGCCTATCTACAATGTACAATGCATGTACAATGCACATTGTTCCCATATGCACGTATTCTATCAAATTCTTAAATGTACGTATGTAGGTCTTACATACATATAACTAAATCAATATATATATATATATATATATATATATATATATATATATATATATATATATATATATATATGTTTGTATGTATATATAAATACATGTCTCACTTCGGATGCCGAGTAGAGTGAAAGGTGACGTTATACTCCCCATTGTTTAGTTTGCAGTTCACATACTTCACGGCTTATGTTGGTCTCCTCATGCAGCGCGCTGCCGTGTATGCAAGTGTGTGGCTGGTCAGGTATGTCTCGCGTCGCGCCGCTCCAGCTGTCCCTTCCTCCCAGCTCGACACGGCCAAGCCGAACGGGCCCGACCAGGTGTACAGCGACCTGGCCAAGAAGGGCCGCGACGCGCTCAAGCAGAAGCGGTCGTTCTTCGTGCGCATGGTGTCAGACCCGAAGCTGTACAACCCCAAGATCGTCAAGTCGCTGCCGCGCACCGCCACCAACGGCGCGTCCGGCCCGGCGGCGGAGGCGGCCGCCGCGCGCGGCTCCATGTGAGTGGTGCTGCTCTGTCGTCTGTCCCGTCTGTCCGGCTGTCTGTCGTCTGTCCTGTCTGTCCGGCTGTCTGTCGTCTGTCCTGTCTGTCCGGCTGTCTGTCGTCTGTCCTGTCTGTCCGGCTGTCTGTCGTCTGTCCTGTCTGTCCGGCCCGGCGGCGGAGGCGGCCGCGCGCGGCTCCATGTGGTGGCGATGCTCTGTCTTTTGTCTGTCTGTCTGTCGTCTGTCTGTCTGTCCGGCTGTCTGTCTGTCCTGTCTGTCCGGTCCGGCCCGGCGGCGGAGGCGGCCGCCGCGCGCGGCTCCATGTGCGTGGCGATGCTCTGTCGTCTGTCCTGTCTGTCCTGCTGTCTGTCGGCTGTCCCGTCTGTCCGGCCCGGCGGCGGAGGCGGCCGCCGCGCGCGGCTCCATGTGAGTGGCGATGCTCTGTCGTCTGTCCTGTCTGTCCTGCTGTCTGTCGTCTGTCCTGTCTGTCCGGCTGTTCTGTTGTCTGGCTGTCTGTCCGGCTGTCTGTCGTCTGTCCTGTCTGTCCGGCCCGGCGGGTCGTGCGCGGTCTGTGAGTGGTGCTGTTCTGTCGTCTGTCCCGTCTGTCGGCTGTCCTGTTTGTCCGGCTGTCCGGGCGTCCGTCGGCCGGTCTGTCTTGCCCCAGCGTCTCGACCCACGGCCGAGCGCGCATGGAAGAGCCGGCTGTCGAGGTGGCATGCTTATCAGACGTGACCGTGGATTTCAGAAAATGATGGTGGAATACGCGTAGTGTAGTGGTGGAATATGTAGGAATGTTAATAATATGTATAGTATTTGTTCCTAGTCACGGATCGCTCAACCAGCATCTGTGTCAATTGTTGGATTTTCAAATGCAATAAGGATATAATTCAGAATGGCTAGACATTTTCAAAACCCTGACAAAACTCACATCGGATCTGACATCTCGATAGAGAGCAAGATTCCCACAAAACTTGGAACAACATCGTATAACTTTAAATATTCCAACAGAGCGGAGACCGACTCAAATTTCGGCAGCTCTTGCATCAAACCAAATCAGGTATTCCATCTGGGGCAATATTCTGCGGTTAAAATCTTGGACACCGAGGAGTCCTCAGCTGTACAGTGTAGAGTCGACGCTCGAGTGCCCGCTCCTTTTCTGGAATCCAGCCGCATGCGGAGCGAGAGGTCTGCTGTCAGATGTGGTCATGTGTCAGTTGTGCCGGCTCGCATTTTTGTGGGTGTCGTTTTGGGGCGCACCGCCGCCGGCCGGCGCAGTGCGCCTCTCGCTCGGCTGTTGTGTGGACGTGGGGCGGGCGTGTCGTTGTGGACGTGGTGGGCGTGGTCAGCGGCTGACGGGCCCGCCCGCCGCAGCGGCGGCCGGCGCATCAGCGCGGCCGAGGTGCTGGAAGAGGCGCCGGCGGCGGCCGCCCGGCCCGCCGGCAGCCTCGTGTTCAGCCCCTGGGCGCTGCTGGGCCGCCGCACGATGAGCGAGTCGACTGTGCTCAGCTGGCCGGAGGAGAGCGACCGGCGCGTGCCGAGCGACTCGACCCGACCCGGCCCGGCTGACATCTCCCGCTGCCGGGCGTCGCTGGCGTGATGGGACACGGCGGCACCGCACGTGGCCACGTGCCTGCAGCACACGTGACTGAGAGCGGCCTCACCGGTCACCTGCAGCACACGTGACTGAGAGCGGCCTCACCAGTCACCTGCAGCACACGTGACTGAGAGTGGTCTCACCAGTCACCTGCAGCACACGTGACTGAGAGTGGTCCACCAGTCACCGCAGCACACGTACCCCTGCAGCACACGTGGCTGAGAGTGGCCTCACCGGTCACCTGCAGCACACGTGACTGAGAGCGGCCTCACCAGTCACCTGCAGCACACGTGACTGAGAGTGGCCTCACCGGTCACCTGCAGCACACGTGACTGAGAGCGGCCTCACCGGTCACCTGCAGCACACGTGACTGAGAGCGGCCTCACCAGTCACCTGCAGCACACGTGACTGAGAGTGGCCTCACGGTCCTGCGTACCGTACCGCAGCGCACGTGCTGAGTGGCTCACCAGTCACCTGCAGCACACGTGACTGAGAGCGGCCTCACCGGTCACCTGCAGCACACGTGACTGAGAGCGGCCTCACCAGTCACCTGCAGCACACGTGGCTCCCGTACCTGCAGCGCACGTGACTGAGAGCCCGCCGGCACGCGAAGGGCCTCACCGGTCACCTGCAGCACACGTGACTGAGAGCGGCCTCACCAGTCACCTGCAGCACACGTGACTGAGAGCGGCCTCGCCGGTCACCTGCAGCCACGTGACCGGGGCTCGCCGGACCTGCAGCGCCGGGCCTCACCGGTCACCTGCAGCACACGTGACTGAGAGCGGCCTCACCGGTCACCTGCAGCACACGTGACTGAGAGCGGCCTCACCGGTCACCTGCAGCACACGTGACTGAGAGCGGCCTCACCGGTCACCTGCAGCGCACGTGACTGAGAGTGGCCTCATTGGAGATGGTGCGGCACGCGGCATGATCAGCTGTGGCTTTTGGCCGATTGTTTGATCAGTGTTGTTGGGATTCGGGCTTAGCTTTTGCTGGCGACGGTGATTTCACAAACGTCTAGCGAGAGGCTTGGATGCATATACTGTCCTATCACCATTACACTGCGAGCTCGAAACCGCTAGTGACACTACAGTTTGCAGATTGAAATGCGCAACCACTAGCTGTGTTCGGCTTTGACGGGCAGGCTACTCGGTGAACTTTCAGGTTAGCATCACACCTGAAGCCCCGGGCAATCGTCCCGACAATTGGGGCCGGACATCGCAGCCATGCTTGAAGATACGAAGGCAAAGCCAACGCGGCGTCACAGATAAGAGCCGTCCCATCTCACTAACTCTCACTTTATCTCACTAACATGCACAGAGACTACACACTCCCGCTGCACCACACTACGCGCTACATCACACTACCAGCTGCATCAGATTACCAGCTGCATCGCAGTACCAGCTGCACCACACTACCAGCTGCATCAGGTTACCAGCTGCATCGCAGTACCAGCTGCACTACACTACCAGCTGCATCAGGTTACCAGCTGCATCGCAGTACCAGCTGCACTACACTACCAGCTGCATCAGGTTACCAGCTGCATCGCAGTACCAGCTGCACCACACTACCAGCTGCATCACATTACCAGCTGCATCACACCACGCGCTACATCACATTACCGGCTGTATCACACCACGCGCTACATCACATTACCAGCTGCATCACACCACGCGCTACATCACATTACCGGCTGCATCACACCACGCGCTGCATCACATTACCGGCTGTATCACACCACGCGCTACATCACATTACCGGCTGTATCACACCACGCGCTACATCACATTACCGGCTGTATCACACCACGCGCTACATCACATTACCGGCTGCATCACACCACGCGCTACATCACATTACCGGCTGCATCACACCACGCGCTACATCACATTACCGGCTGCATCACACCACGCGCTACATCACATTATCGGCTGCGCCACATAAACGGGTGCTGCTACATCTGACCGACCGGTATCAGATAGAGCCTGAGGACACTGCCCTGACCATCCCCGTTGGATTGCCAGCGGTGATGCCGGGCAGTGCCCTGACCATCCCCGTTGGATTGCCAGCGGTGATGCCGGGCAGTGCCCTGACCATCCCCGTTGGATTGCCAGCGGTGATGCCGGGCAGTGCCCTGACCATCCCCGTTGGATTACCAACGGTGATGCCGGGCAGTGCCCTGACCTTCCCCGTTGGATTGCCAGCGGTGATGCCGGGCAGTGCCCTGACCATCCCCGTGAATTTGCCAGCGGTGATGCTTCCTTCATCTCCTGCATGTGTACATTTTCAGCTTCACGTGTCTTGCATGCCATACCGTGACGTGACGTGACGTGACGTGACGTGACCTGACGTGGCGTAGATATGCGGTTTTCTCGTCACTGGGAGTTCCGAGCGCTGACTGCGCCTCGGCAGTAATTATTCAGTAATGCATGCATGTCGCATGCATTACTGAATATCACTGGTTGCTGTTCAAACCGTTTTATATGATGTGCAGGGACAGCCGTAGTTTTCTTCCGAAGTTTGTATTCTTTGATCAACACCAAAGGTACTTTTAAACTGTTCTTGCAAAGTGCAGTGTGTCCAAAGGTTAAAAATATATCACGAGTGTCATGAAAATGTTCAAATATATGTACTCCAGCGCAGGCACTGACAAGCGTGGTTCCAGACCTTGTGATTATGGTCATATGCAACAATGGATGACCATGTATGATTGTGAGTGAGTAGGAATTTTCAGAGATAGGAAACAAAGCTCGTGATTTTGGAGCACTTCACTGGTACTGGATAAACTACCTTGTACCTTTTGCACGACTTGGCACAACAGAGGCCGTGTAGAAATTCCGATTGCACTTCCATGCGGTACAATTGGGCGAAAGGGCAGGTTATGCTGTTAATAAATATATCATATGTCCCTTGGCACGTGCACTGTGTAGTGGAAGCTTCCCATGCTGACTGGCAGATTGAGTGAAATGGCTTCTCACCACTCAATGCCCACAAACTATCATAGCTTGCAGACACATCTTCAGGAAGGCGGTCAGTAGAAACCAACAAGATGAGGTAAGCAGGCTCAGAGGCATTGGTGTAGAATGCAGAGTTGTAGGTGGTGCAGAGATTATAGTGTTGCAAGTGGTGCAGCCGGAGTGTTGCAGATGTTGCAGCTGTCGCATCTTCCCGAAAACAAATGCCTTGTTATATTTTCGGTTACAGCACAGGCTGTTTCTATCGGCATCTCGAATTTTGGACATTGCAATAGGAAAGGAATGGCCGATATATGACGTCATCCACCAGCCATGTACTGCTGAGTTATGCATCACACCAGCGGTGCTGTGCTGGCCTCTGCCGAAGATGTCGCCACAATCACTGACCCTCGTGCTGCGACCTGAGAACAGCGACTCCGTGTGGCAGCTACATCGAGATTGCTGGGTCAACATGGTAGGTCACATCGGCCTGGTGCTCCCGGCATGGTGGTGATGGCCTGGTGGTAATGGCCTGGTGGTGATGGTCTGGTGGTGACGGTCTGGTGGTGATGGCCTGGTGGTGATGGTCTGGTGGTGATGGTCTGGTGGTGATGGCCTGGTGGTGATGGTCTGGTGGTGATGGTCTGGTGGTGATGGTCTGGTGGTGATGGTCTGGTGGTAATGGTTGGTGGTAATGGTCTGGTGGTGATGGTCTGGTGGTGATGGTCTGGTGGTAATGGTCTGGTGGTGATGGTCTGGTGGTGATGGTCTGGTGGTAATGGTATGGTGGTAATGGTCTGGTGGTGATGGTCTGGTGGTAATTGTCTGGTGGTGATGGTCTGGTGGTAATGATCTGGTGGTGATGGTCTGGTGGTAATGGGCTGGTGGTGATGGTCTGGTGGTAATGGTCTGGTGGTATGTCTGGTGGTAATGGTCTGGTATGGTGTTGGTCTGGTGGTGATGGTCTGGTGGTGATGGTCTGGTGGTGACGGCCTGGTGGTGACGGTCTGGTGGTGACGGTCTGGTGGTGACGGCCTGGTGGTGATGGCCTGGTGGTGATGGCCTGGTGGTGACGGCCTGGTGGTGATGGTCTGGTGGTGATGGTCTGGTGGTGATGGCCTGGTGGTGATGGTCTGGTGGTGATGGTCTGGTGGTGATGGTCTGGTGGTGATGGCCTGGTGGTGATGGCCTGGTGGTGATGGTCTGGTGGTGATGGCCTGGTGGTGATGGTCTGGTGGTGATGGCCTGGTGGTGACGGCCTGGTGGTGATGGCCTGGTGGTGACGGCCTGGTGGTGATGGCCTGGTGCTGACGGCCTGGTGGTAATGGCCTGGTAATGATGGCCTGGTGACCCCTGCCTGGTGGTGACGGTCTGGTGGTAATGGCCTGGTGGTGACGGTCTGGTGGTGATGGCCTGGTGGTAATGGCCTGGTGGTGATGGCCTGGGGCTGGCAGCCGAGTGGAAAAGGTGATCGGCCGACGCGAACACCGGCCACAGTCGTCATACCAAAACAAACATCACCTAAGGCACCACCGGTCCGGGGCCCAACTATGACCCGGGGGCCATCATAGGGGAAAATACTATAGCAGCATATTCGATTTCCTATCTAATCAAATATCATATCCCAACTCCTGAACGCATACACTCCTTTATGAGACACATGTAATTAAGGCATCTCTACCACCTCATCAGGTGAACCATTGCAATGATGTTCTTTTACAACTTTTTTCATCATGGCGTTTTCGTTATGACACAAGAAATTTTTGAGGGGGGGGGGGGTTTTTTTTTGGCTCCATGCGATCTCCCATTGACGTTTCCTCTGCTGTTCCCTCGATAAGGCTGTTCCCTGCTGTTCCTCTGCTGTTCCCTGTTGACCTGGCTGTCACCAAGGTCAACGACACAAAAACTGACCGTATTCTCAAACAAGTGCAACGATGGACGCTCCACTGCCCATCAATGGGGGTAACGTCAGCTCAGTGCGTAGAATGTGGTGTCTTGGCCACACAAAGCATCACACCAAGCATTGCGCCTTACAAACATTTCATTAATTAGGTCTGGGCATGTGCTTCCCGAAGCCGGGCAAGAAGCTCTTGTAATTCCCGTGCCAAAACCTGGCAAATATCGTAGTGAGCCGAACAATTTTCAGCCCACTGCCCTCACCAGTTGTCTCGGAAAACATGGAACGCATTACCAATAAATGACTGATCTGGCACCTGGATATAATTTCCCTTTGATCTCAAATTCAATATGAGTTTTCGTCGAGTACGGAGTACAGTTCATCATCATTTTCTGTTAGAAACAGACATCCACTTAAGTTACAAAATCCATATGCACACTGTCACCGTATATTTAGTTGCATTTAGCAATTTATTTTATTGTTCTTTTTTATCGGGTTGTCTGCATCAGGTTCAGACTCTGCTGCCAGCCAGACATTTTCGATTGACGTTTCATAACAAATAGATTGCTGCAGCGAAAATGTATATCTCCAATTTTATTTCACATAATAATTAAGGACATATTCGCCTATATGTCCGCCAATCTATCGCATTCTCTTTTGCAGACTGCAACGCAATTTGGTGCTCCGATAAAATTACCGGCATCGCTTGCTTCGACTCCAAAACTCACCTGACCGGATATTTCAATGATTTATCAAATCGGTTTAATTTATTTTTGGCCACAAAATCTTCCACAATGATATTTGACAAAGCCTCTCCCTGCCTAAACCCAGAATAATCGCGTCGTCTTGAAAGCAATCACATACATTCCGGAAAGTCGTTTCAATTTCTGGGTGTCATCTTTAATCGTAAGCTGTATATGCATAAGCATGTCAAACATAACCTGAACAAATGTTTTCACCGTCTGAATTGATTTCGCTGCATTGATTGCATTTGGAGCCGATCGAAAAACATTTTGACGCCTGTATAAATCATTAGTTCCTTAGTCCTTAGTTGGATATGGCTCCGTAGTATATGCTGGTGTCTCTGAACTTCGAACATCTGGGCTACAATGCAAAAATAAATTTATCCATATCACAATAACCACTTATCCCCTCAAGTATTCAGAAACAGAGTTAGAAATTCCGCTATTAGCTCTCCGTCGAATGCAATAAACTTTTGGTATGCCGCGAAAATTGAAGTTGAGGAAAACCACCGCATACATTCATGTTTAAAGTTTTTTTTCTTCCAAATTTACACCATGAATATTTAGGTCCAGCCGAAAAACACACTAGCCATTCCATAACTTCATGCGCCGAAGCATTTTCTGTGGAAGTTCTCTACATTATTCCATGCATTATTTCTCTTCCTTCACCCATTATCCCACCGTGGCAGGTGGCCGAACGACACATATCTTATCTGGCCACCACTAAGATCATAACTTCGTCCAAAACATGCAAAGCAACAATTCCACCAGTTTCGTTCTCGTTATCGCTATGTTCCTTTTGTTTTTACCGAGGGCTCCAAAGACGACAACGTCGAGGAAAATGTTCTTTTGTGTGCGCTATTTTAAGCTTCGAGTACATACACGAAACGGCATCACTTGCCGAACGGAATGATCATTTTCATCGCCGAATTACAAGCCATTTTCATCGACCTTCGCTATGTCACAATCGTTCAATTGTTGTTCAATTTCACCCTATGATCAATGTCGTCATTTGCTGGGACTTCAAAGCCGCTTTACGCTCCTTTTCTTTAGTTTCTTTTTCGCATCATTGTCACATTTCGATTTATGACACACTAGAAACACTTCATCTGATGGGCGTGGAGGTCCGTTTCCTGTCGGTGCTTTGTCACTGTTTATCCAAGGAAACGACAAAGCAAACCAATTGCCAAGAGCATCATTTCGACTAACAGACATCGCAAAGCATTTTGAAGTTATTAAATCATGAACACAACAGAACATTGGGTTTTTTTTAAAACCAGCAATGGACTTAAACCGGTCACATCGCACGAGGCGCGGCAGGCGCGCGTCCAGCGCCATGCACCGGGGGTGCAGAGGCGGCCGGCACAGGAATCCCGCATCGAGCTATATGCTACAAATTATACTTAACCACGTCCAATCCGTGAAACCCAAGCTACTGGAGCTGAATGAGCACCTACATCGCCGCAACTATGACATCATCGGGATTGCCGAGGCGGCCCAAACCACCTACGCCTAGCCGCTCCTGATTCTGTCGGGATGCCAGCTGCTCTGCCCACTGCCGGGGTACCACCTGTTGTGCCCTGATCGCCTGACAAGCGCGGGCTCGGCGGGGTGGCGCTGGCTGCCAGGGATTCAGCATGTGCGCCACACCGCTGCACACCAACGCCAGCGCTACGCTCAACAGCAAGGTCGAGACGCTGCAGATTGTGGTGAAGGTCTGGCAGGAAGCGGCAGCCTGATGTGTGCACTGTGTCCATACGTCACGCTGCCAACTTAAGGGCGCACTTCAGCAAACAGGAGGATCAATGACAGCGTGTGTTTTTTGACCATGGGTGTTGCAAAGTGGTAAGATGGGGCGATTTTCACCTGGATTTTAGGAAGCCGTATTGAAACCGCGTGAAAACGTTCCTGTGTGATATTATCTCGGCTATTCCCTGGATCAGGCAGTCACTACTGACACATATTCTCCTGGTTTGATTCCAGAATGTGGAACTGCGCCTACCATGTGAAACGCTATGGCTCTGTTTTCTAATTTTAATCCTCACGCATTTGTCCGTGCGTTCATTGACCTTCCTCGCTTTCCTCTGCTGCACACTTGCTCGTCCTGTCGTCTTCGCCGGACCAACCCATATGCTCTGCACCGTGATCTCGTAGAAGCTGACTAGAGTGTTTGTTCGGCTTTTGGTGTTTGGCTCTCCTATTGTTAGTCTGAAGCGGGAGTATTCTGCCTCTATGATTTTATCGATCTTCGGCAACTCCGCTCCTATCCAAATCATGCAGCGGTGTCCATTGACACTAGAGAGTGTATGGGCCGCCGTCGAGCGGCGCTGGCGTCGCACGGACATGAGTCGGCCGAGTATGAACCGGGCAGTGCGGTCCGCTGTAAGGGTCGGCACCAGCAGCGATGTTGAGCAGCGCATCCAGGAGGACGGTAGCCGATCCGTGTGGAGGAACGCGGGTTCCACCGTGGGCAGCGGCAAGGCCAACCGCAAGAGTCAGTTCCGTCTTCCCCGTGTCGACGCGTGCTCGTTGGTGGTGGTGGTGCCGTTGCCGCTGTCGGGGCCACGGGCCGTCGTCTTCGGAGTGAATTAGTTGTCGCCCTGCGGTGAAGATGACATCAGCATCCGTATGGTACGGCTATCTTTTGACGCGGTCGGCACGATGCTTCTACATTTGGCGAACCCCAGCGTCACCCAATCTGACATTCCTACATCGCGGAAGAACTCCCTCGTCTACCCTATATTTAACACTGGCGATCCTTCCAATCCATCCAACTGCCGTCCTCTTTCAATTCGCCCTGCCCTTGACAAGATTGTGGAGCGCGCCGTCTACTCGCAGCTCTACAGCTACATGTCCCGAAGCTACCTTTCCAATGCAAAGCAAATGTTTTGACTTGATAGATTACTCGAAGCTTCTCTCAAAATTAAGCCTTTACGGCATCAATTCCAGGTTTTCAGCTTGCCTCCATAATCACACCCAGAGCGTTAACCTAATTGGCAGCCTGGAGACCAATTTTCAAAGTGTCTATCATCGCTCAACAACATCCCAGTCTCCCAAGGATCAGCTCTCGGCCCCTTGCTGTACTGCATCTTCTTCAACGACATTAGTCTGTTCGCAGCAGTCACAGTATAGTAGCTCAATACGCAGATGACACTTCAATTTTGATCAGTGGTGAAAACATGACTTACAAAATTTAGAAAACGCTGGAATAATGCCTCTTTTGACATGTGGTGTCGCCTGAATTTCCTCAAGACAAATGCTGTTAAGACTCAGCTGATGTTGATAAACTAGCAAAATCTTCGTCACGCTCCAAACTTTTCGGCAAAATGTCGCGATCGAAATTTCTCCCCAGTCTCGGAAGCAAAATATCTCGATAGCCCTGATAGCTCTGGCAGCTGGGACTCCCATGTCTCCATCATTACTAGGCCTGCTGCTTCGGTATTTTGAGCGGGCTGTCGCATCTAAGGGGAAAGGATTCTCACTGGTGGCTGAGACTAATGACCAGTCCACGAGGCCGGTTGGCGACTTGTATATCCCCCGGTTTGTTTGATTGTTTATTGATTGGTTCACGACGCACTTTTTGCACATTCACGGCTAATAGCGCCGCCCACACTGTTTCGCCGGTGGGCAGCGGGATTGGGAAATGTCCTGAGTGGCGCTAGAGTCGAACCAGGGACCTTTGGTACCTATAGCCCGACACATTAACCACTCGGCCATCCCCGCCCCTATATCCCCCGGTGACGAATCGAAATGGCATGTGGCAATTTCGGTGTTGCGTGAAACCACAATAGCCACAAGTTGACTGTGGATGACTTTAATATACGTCTGCGTCTGAGCCTGAGTAGAGGAAACAACATACAAATGCACCAATATGTTGTTATCTAAAGCAATCAACAAACCATCCCTCCACTAACGGAAACGCATCCTAGAACTAGTGGCCGACTTCCTTGTTGCCGGTGTAGCCTCGACCAGCCCACCCGCAGTGTCCGCGGCAGCACGTACACCCCCGCTGGCGAACCAGTGGATTCAAATTCAATTAAATTCCCTCCAGAGCAAATGAAGAATTACATACGGTAGAGCAGCCAGGATTTTCTTACCGAGTGGGGGTGGGGGAGGGCGACCAAAAATGCGATGAGATGAAAAAAAATCTTCCGGTGGTCGTAGTGCGCCGAAAATTTAGGGTTTTGCATGGTGAAAATGTTAAATGTTCTTGTTTTATCTAGTGTATTTTGTGATGAAAAGCGGAGGGCAGCGGGCCCCGGCCCCCTTTCTAAGTCTCTGATTGCACAGCTCCATAAGTTAGGTCATTGTGAGCCAGCTACTTGCTGAGCTACCTGCTTTTATTATGTTCATGCGTCACTGGCCTCATCTTCCAGTATCGTCCCAGCCAGGAACCTTTGTGTCATATAGACTGCCTTGCTGCTGCCAGGGTAACTATCATGACCTGGCAGGGTAACTAGCATGAAAGAAGCCATTCTGAAACTGTTTCAGAAATCACCTGGTCGTAAATTTGAAAATAAAACTGTTCGCATCTCTATGAGTTGTCCCGGGTCCCACTTTACCAGAGAAGGGAGCGAGTGGAGACCGCTCAACAGAGTATAAGTGACCGAACGTCCGAATTTAATGGGAGGGGTGTACCGGCTTTAGGTTGATTCTTTCCAATCACGGTCACATTTCCTGATTTGATTGAGACATTGCACCACGGTGCCCCGTCTCATCTGCCTATTGAAAGGATCAGGGTTCCTTGCCCGTGGGCGACGTGTCCCCTCGTCCTCCGTCGTGGAGCAGTCTATGCCTCCTCCACTGCTCTGGATTCGTCACTGGATATCGTGAGACGGTAGAACGTGCAACAGTTCCATGTTTTGTAGTCTCGTTCTTGCACAGGAATACTTCCTCTGTCTTTACTGTGGTTTTTCAGTTGATAACCAGCTGACAATTTGGGCACTTAGAAAATATGTTGGATGTTGAACGCGAAAAAAAACGTCATGCGGTTGTCAATAGATCTGAGTGCTCAGAATATACACATAAAAAGATGCAAATTAATTTATCATGGCTGCGCCTCTGTATTTAGTTCAGTAACCAACGCCCATGCTGTAGTTCCTGGTGTGCTTTGCAAGAGACAAGTCCATCGCATGTCCACCCCTGTTCCCGATCGCCATATGTAAAACAGAGGCTGTCACTTCTGATCAATTCCCACTTCTATCTCCACACAATTCATTTCTTGCGGCGATGATATCCCTTCCACTCTCTCAGACCGACGGGGAATTTTCACCTCTTCCTGATCCTTTATTGTACATGTGCAGGAGATTCAGCACACGGGCGGCACGGGGCTAACCTGTGACGTAACGTGATGACGTAACGTGATGACGTAACGTGTCGCCCGATGCGCCACGTCGGTCACTGGTTAACGATACGGAAGCAAGGCATGATGGGAGTAATCGATGCGTCGAGATGGCGACACCAAAAAACCAATGGTGGCGAACGTAGGGCCTCAGTGACTGAATTCAGTTCCTGTCGTATTTGAGTATTGTCTGGCTTCGGCCTCCTTTCGGCCGAGATATTTAATTGGGACATATTGGTGACGTCACTACTGCAGAAGCCCTGTCAACGGTAAGAAAGAGAGAGAGAGAGGGAGAGGGAGGGAGAGGGAGAGGGAGAGGGAGAGGGAGAGGGAGAGGGAGAGGGAGAGGGAGGGAGAGGGAGAGGGAGAGGGAGAGGGAGAGGGGGAGAAGGAGGGGAGGGAGAGGGAGAGGGAGAGAGAGAGAGAGGGAGAGGGAGAGAAGGGGGATTGAAAGAGGTGGAGAAGGAAAATTGCTGGAGCCCACTACACGAAATAATACAATTAAAACACTGAGAGTTAAACCTTGATTGGTCGCGAACACCCGAATATTGTGACAATTGTGACTGTGGGCCCAGTCAAATCGGTTGAGCACACGCAGTGACGTCACAAATGCTGTGTCCGTGACACAGACGTGATCGTTTGTTGCAGCACGTCGTGGATATCGTGGCCGCTCGCGTTCCTCTTCCAGGGCGTCCTGGACGACAGCCGCCGTATGCCGTCAGTGCCGATCAGGTAAGTCAGGTCAGGTCAGGTCATCCCTGGCCCTGGCCTTGCTGACCTTAGCGCGGCCTGGGAACTGACCCTCCGACACTGACCTGCACCTTTGTATCAGCCCGGATCGGGGCTTCCTCTAAGCAATTTTCACGGGGTGGGATTTCTTGCTCATACCTAATTAGTAAAATATGTGCACAATAGCAAACGCGGACGTAAGGCGGTAACGAACAAACATCGTGCTGAGAACAAAAAAAGAGCTTGCCATGCAAGAGCGCCATTCTTTGTGTCGCATTTGTTATCCATGAACCTACGTGCCGAGTATCCAAGAACAACGAAAAAGGCCGAGCAAAACACAACCTATTTTTATATTATCTTCTGGTATTACAAATGATGTAAATCCCATAGCCACTCAAAAGGTCACGGATAGTTCACGTTAACCCTGTTCGGGCTGCGTCCTCCTTCGCAACTAAGCACGGGTTTTGGTCCCTTGTTTACGTTCGCACCGTTGCTGACGAAGCCATCAACACTACCTGCTACAGGACATGTTTATTTAAATATTTGGCAACATCAACTCATCGTGTGAGCACACTACAGCACAGCGCACGCACCATCAGCCGGCCAGCCGCCACAGTGCATCGATGGCGTCAAATAAATAGGCATCCTCTCTCTATAGTTGTTGACTTCCTCTCGCTCGCATGTGTCATAACCTGCACTCCTCAACGGAAAATCCACGCTGACCGTACATCAGTTTCGAAAATAATGGTTATTACACACATCGAGCTGACGGAAAGGGTTCCGGAAAAGGTTCCGGGCTCCTGAAGAGGGCCGCAGTCGATGGAGAGCGCCCTCGGGAAGATTTTAAGGGCCCTGGGCTGGGTCAACGCGAAGAGCTGCCAGGTCGATGGACGGGGGGGGGGGGGGTTGGAAGGGTTCAGAGCTGACGGAGATGACACCGACACAACATATAAAGCCTCTGAGTTGAATGCGGGACCCACGCCGAAAAAAGGGCCTCTGACCTGATGGAGTGGGCCCAAACTTTTGAAAAGGGGCCTCCGGCCTGTCGAAAAGGCCTTGGGTCGTCAAAGAGGGCTCCTGAGGTGCTGGAGTGGGCCCTAGTAGCCAGAGAGGACCTCTTACCGTCAGAAAATGCCCTTGCCCATACTGGAATGCCCATGCTAGCTGAAAAAAAAACCTTCTCGGCTGGAAAGGCACCATAAAAACTGAATAATAAACAGAGCACTGATGGCCCTGAGGTATAAACAGGGCGCTTCAGGGCCAGCTATATGGATGCCCTTGGGGTTTGAAAGGGCCGGTGGTGGATAAACATAACCCTTCCGAGTTGACGATTACTGGTAAAGGTCCATCTCAGAGCGGAAGTTCCCCCGATATGAGAGCTACACAGGGTCTGTGATGGGCCCATACAAGTAGGAGAGTACCCTGAGAGGCTTAGAGGGTCTCTGGAAGTCAAAGAAGACTGAACTGGGATTCTCCTGAGGTTTGAAGCTACCCCTAATGGATAAACGAGGTTCTCTAAGAGCCAAGATTACCTATGGGCTGGCGATTGCCGTGAGGAATACCGAGGGCCAGCCTTAGAGCACACAATGTGCTTGAAATAAAAAAAAAACTGTCGAAAAAAAGCGAGATGTCCCTTAGCAGCTTAATAAGGACCCTGGTAACTAATCGGGCCACTGACAGCTAAGAAGAGCAGATTAGGCTAACGATGGTTGAGGAAAACTGATAGCCCTCCTCAGAGCTAGAAAGTCTGTAGAAAAAGCTAGAAAGACTGTCAAGGACTGAGAATGGTCTCTAACAGCTGGAGATGGCCACTGAGTGTTAAAGAGGACTGGACTGGACTTGGATGCCAGCTGGTGGGAGTGATGACCTTGCGATGAGAAAGGTAGCCCCACGCTTTGACTGGTAGCTCTGTGGTGGAATAGGGAGCCTCATGTTCGAACTGCTAACCAGGTGATCAGACAGGCAGCCCCAAGTTCGAACTTGACTTTGCCCAGATATTTGAACAATGTTCGAACAGTTTCCTATATTAAAAATATCGCCCCTGGAACATACACATCTTGTTGAAAATAACTACTGTTGCAATTGATTGTGCGTAATTAGAAGTGGACAAGCATACAGCGATAGCTATGCCGCTTGAACAATGCCCATTTTCCAGGTTCCGTAATTGGGAAACGAAGTTAACAATTTCTGCTGGATCGTCCGACTCCCGCTCGACATCACCATCTGGCGGTGGAGACCACAAGTAATAGTTGGATACTCGCAGTATACGCGTCGCTGCTGTTCCGCACGCTCGTACGAAACATCCATCGGCGAACAGAAAACGGCTGGCGGGTCACTTGGAGCCAGTGGGTGGGAGATACGAACTGGAGTGGCAGAAGCACACCTACCAACATCCGTGTCTTGACTTGTGCTTTACATTTAATTTGCGATCAATATGGCGCCGTCCTACAGACCAAATATGAATTTCACCCCACTGGTAAAACATGTACGCTACCCTACACGCCAAATATGGGCGCCGCCCCGCCGACGATATTTGGGTACTACCCTTTGGACCAAATACAGATGCTATCCTACTGACTAAATATGGACTGCACCCTACAGACCGAATGCGGACGCTTCCCCGCCGGTGATATATGTATCGTCTTCTTATATCGATATAATATATCTTATATCGTCTTTGGCCAAATACAGACTGTCTTACTCACCAGTTATGGACGACGCCGCCTTACAGAGCACATATGGACGCCACTCTACAGACCAGATATGACGCTGCCCATACTGTCCTAGAGACCAAATATGGGCAGGTGCTTGCCCACCAACTACGCCGAGCAAAACGTGCATTGCATAATTGCACGATGCGTCTTCTTGCTGTTGTTTTGCTACCGCGTTCACAAACAAACTGACAGAAATAAAAGACATCGTAATGTCGACGAGTTTCTTTCCGGCAGTAGGTGTCCATGGACTGCTGGCTTCAGAGTTAGAGATCTCTCACGAAGCCAAGGGGGAGGAGGTCCGAGTCCCTATTTTGAAGACATGTTTTCAGATTTGATAGGGAAAATGACAAATTAAAATTAGCAGGGTGCGAAACCATAGGGATCCAGGCCTCCGGCCCACCAGGGATTTCTAGTCAGGGTTAGCTTGAAAGATCGTATTTTAATGGTGTCACAAAATAAGACTTGACATGTCTTCTAAACATTAGTGTAGCGTTGCTGATTGATTTCTTTTCATAGGTGTCATTGCGGTACGTCGTGCCCATAATATACATACATACTATATATATATGTATATATATATATATATATATATATATATATATATATACATGTATATTTATATATATATATATATATATATATATATATATATATATATATATATATATATATGTATATATATATATATATATATCTATATATATATATATATATATATATATATATATATATATATACATATATATACATACATGAGGTTGATCACTCAGTGACTGCATCTCGCAGATACAAAAAGATACCAAAGGACACCGCGTGGTTTTTTGAGACCCCGAACATTTTTGGTAGTGTTTCGGGAATTTTTAGCTTGATGGCACCATGTTTTTGGTTTCAGAGATATTTTGTGGGACCTGATGCATTTTTTTCGTGGATCCTATGTGATTTTTAAGGTCCCAGTTCGATTTTACGGGACCCGGTGCGAGTTTTGAAGTCATCGCTGCATCCATCTGGGCCCAGTGGCAAATTGTTGGGGCCCCGACGGGAACATTGTGAATTTTGCACGACTTTGGGTGGCACTGGCACGATTCGTTTCGCCCAGATCAGAATTTCCATGACGATGCTGTATTTATTTTGGACCACGAGTGCGAATTTTGTGCTGTCGGACGGACATTCTTAGGTCCACAACGTGGCTTTTGAGGGTCCGTGGTGAGTTTTCGTGCATTTACATGGTTTGGCGCGGATGTTTGGGGGCCCAAGGGGAGTTAGCGGGGAACCAGAGCGATTCTGGGGACTCCGGCGCACTTTCTCGAGGCCCGGGTGCAATCTTTTCATAAAGACATAAAGACATAAAAGATTAGTGCAACTATGAGCCACAAGGGCCCTTCTTGGTTGCACTCTGTACACTGAACCAGTTGCCCACCAAATCTGTCAATCAGCCCTCCCTGTAATACTGAAAAGCAAGCCCTCTATTCTTATAATGATGGTCTATGCTGTTTTTAAAGATGTTCAATAGCAGCACGCTACTGACAATGTTTTCTGGCAGCTGGTTCCAGTGTTCTACTACCCTGTTGGTGAAGAAAGTTTGCCTTAACCTTGTTCTGCTGTGGTTAACTTTAATTTTGAATTTATGACCTCTAATTGCATCATTTCTGTTCAATTCATACCTTTCCCCAAGATATCCCCTCTCCAGACCATGGCCAAATGTAAAGACCTCGATGAGATCTCCTCTCAGCCTTCTATATCTAAGTGAAAACATATTCAATTTCTTCAATCTTTCCTCATATGCCAGGTTGATTATGCCATTAACCATTTTTGTAGCCCTCTTTTGTACTCTCTCTAAAAGCCAACAATCTTTTTCATAGCTAGGAGACCAAGCTTGGATGCATTATTCCAAATGTCGCCTGACGTATGCACAGTAAAGACAGTTTTCAGAGACACAGTTTTCAGAACCTCGGCGGGGTTCTTGGTGTCCACCATCTCTCAATGGCGGGTGGGGAAATGTCCCCTTTTCCCTCCCTCGGACACGCCACTGCTCCGAAGCGAACGAGGTCCCCAGAGGATACAATGGGCTTCCTAAAAGGGAGAAGGAGAGGTCACCGAAACGGAAGAAGCAGCCCTCGAGGTCGGAAAGGAAACCCAATGACGGGATAGAAGATCTTGAACACGGAAGAGGAGGTCCCAAGACAGAAGAAGAGGCTTCTAATACTGTACAAGGGGCCCCAAGACAGAAGAGGAGTCTTCTAAGGCGAAAAAGAGGCCGCTTAGACAGAACTCAGACCAAGACGACAGTGCATGGTCCAAGACGGGCCACCAGGTCACCTGGACGTATGGCGCGACTCCCAGGTGAAATCGGAGGCCCTGAAAAAGGGGGAAACAGGCTCCCGATTCGGGAAAAGGTCGCTTTGTAGCCCGAGGAGGCCCACGGCGACATACGCCCTCCCACGCCCCGACTAGTGGCGCAGTCCTCGTTTAAGATTGCCTACTTATCTGAACTATGCGGCCTTATGGAACAGTGTTTCCAGCATTCCATAATAGTGAAGTAACGTGAGAAAACTCTACCTTTAGGTGGTTAACTGATATAATGCGGCAAAGTGAAGTCCTATTGAATAGTGTACACATCTGAATAGATGATTGAAACCAGGGCTGCATATTTCTCACGAAGCAAAGTCCAAGTCCTTATCTCCAGCACATATTTTCAGCTCGAATAGGGAAATTATAAATTAGCATTAGCAGGGTGCCAAACCAGAGGCACCAGACCTCCCCCAACCAGGATCTCGAGCCACGATTGGAACGATATGTGATGCTACGTCACCCAGCTACTCAGCACGCATAGCTGCACGTTTGTCGCCCGACGACGCTGACAGTCGGTCGACAAGCTCCACCGTCAGAGGTGTGGTGCCGGGCAGCGTCCCGGCAGTACATGCTGCCCATGTGCATGCTATATAGGAGCCATGCAGATCAGCACAAGCCCTGGCTCGTCCAGCATGACATGCCCGTACTGGTGACATTCGAGTACGGCTCAGCATGGCATGCCCGTACTGTTGACATTCGAGTACGGCTCAGCATGGCACGCCCGTACTGTTGACATTCGAGTACGGCTCAGCATGGCATGCCCGTACTGTTGACATTCGAGTACGGCTCAGCATGACATGCCCGTACTGTTGACATTCGAGTACGGCTCAGCATGGCATGCCCGTACTGTTGACATTCGAGTACGGCTCAGCATGACATGCCCGTACTGTTGACATTCGAGTACGGCTCAGCATGGCATGCCCGTACTGTTGACATTTGAGTACGGCTCGGCAGCACACCGATACGTCCGCAGCATGATACACCCGCACTTGTTGCTGCCGCTGTTCGGGGGCGGGCGGCGTGGCGGCAGGGTGCCCCTATCCAGGCCAATAGGCCGTGTGTTCGCGTCGTTTGCCCGTCGCTACACTTCGGCCCCGCATGACCCGGCGGTCGGTGCGTCGTAGCCGCAAACAGAGCCGGCCGGTCATCTACCGTGGGCAGTCGGCCTAATGCCGCGCCCCTGGCTCCGACCGCCTCATATCGGCGGTGTTATCTCCCCGGGCACCAGTCATGCGCAGCACTCTACCCGGCTCTGACGCGAACAATGGTGTATTACGATCTTCGGACTGTGCTGAATTCAAATCCGCTTTCAATACATAGATGTCGACGAATTGCGGCGTTGTGTAGTAGCGGGCGGTACCAAGTGCCAGCGACGAATAGTCATTAGACGGCAAAATGGAAAAAAACCGGCTGGAAGTGGCAGAGAAGAACAGCAGAAGGCGCCAAATGCAACATCAAGTAAGCTGGATGAAGATAATTGATGACAGGGGCGCAGCCAGGATTTTCCTAATGGGGGTAAGATGATGCGATGAAACAGAGACAGGTTTTGGGTAGCGAAGAGCGCAGAATATTTGTGGTTTTGCGTGGAAAAATATAAATATGCCTTGTTTAATCTAGTATATTTTTGGTTGATAGATGGGGGACGCCCCCGTTACTGCGCCTCTAATTGATGGATAAATTTGGGGGAGGTGCGCCTCTGTAGCGAATGAGGGATTTGGATGAATCTGCAAATATCAAAACATGTCTAATTTTCAAATAATCAAATGACAATTACAAATGACACACTGATCGTTATTAACATCATTTTCGCCTGGATTATAAGTATTGTGATAAGCGCGTCCGCAATCACCGAACATAATCAGTGACAACACTAAAACTGATTCCAGTAATCAGATGGAACACCTCATGTCGACTCGTGCATTCAACCGAGTCCTGTCTCTCCGCCTCTCTCACCAGCTTCTCGACAGCCACATTAACTTTCGAACAGCATTTATTCTTCCCTCAGATATGAGGAAATGCCAGTCCTACCCAGCCTAATGTGCCGAGGCCTGGGCAATGGAAGGATAGGACCGTAGGCCCTCTCTATTGGGGCAGTCTAGTGATCGTCTTAGATACGACGGAATGCCAGTCCTAACCGCCTGCTGTGCCGAGGCCTGGGCAGTAGGACAGGACCGGAGAGAACCGGCGCGGTGCGGTTGCCGTCTTTACCGCTATGGCGCACCGATGAGGTGAGACCATCGACAGCCGCCGGGCAGCCCATCAACCGGGCCGCGGCCGACGCGGCGCCAGCGTGCAGGCCGCAATTACGCAACATCCGCTCGGCTGGTAACAGTACCAGGATCACCGACAAACGCTGCGAGGGCACTGGGGCAGGTCGCGACCTTGGCCGGTAGATGCCACCGACAGCGCTGCCCGGCGACCTCCGACGACCTCACTTGACGTCGGTCGGCACGGCCGCCATCATGCGGCCCGGCCTGGCCAGAGCGCCATTAAATAACGGCCCGGCCTGGCCAGAGCACTATGAAATAACGACCCGGCCTAGTCAGAACACCATGAAATACCGTCACGACTGGTCAGAGCACCACCAAATAACGGTCCAGACTGGTCGGAACACCATCAAATAACGACCATGCCTGGCCGGAGCACCACTAAATAACGGTCCAACCTTGTCGGAGCACCATGAAATAACGGCCCAGCCCGGCCGGACACCATTAAATAACGGCCCTGCCTATAGCTAGAGCACCATCAAATAACGGCCCGGCCTGGCCAGAGCACCATTAAATAACGGCCCTGCCTAGAGCTAGTGCACCATCAAATAACGGCCCGGCCTGACCAGCGAACCATTAAATAACGACCCTGCCTAGAGCTAGAGCACCATCAAATAACGGCCCGGCCTGGCCAGAGCACCATTAAATAACGGCCCTGCCTATAGCTAGAGCACCATCAAATAACGGCTCGGCCTGGCCGGAGCATCATGAAATAACGGCCTGGTCTGGCCAGGCAAGCGTGGAAGTGAAGAGGACGGCAGAAGTCTTCAACCTGCCTGAAGGAGGACGATAAACTCCGCCGTCGAAGCCGCAGTAAGCAGCGTCAGCAAGAACGGGACAGGTTTCAGGATGATTGGCTGGTCCGGGCTTTCCGGTCAGATCCTCACACCGCATGGGGCTAGGGAGTCATATATCTCCTCTAAAATTCAAACTGAGCATCGCACCGAACCGAAAGAGGTATCATCGGAAAGCGTTCGACGAGTAGGGCCAGCAACCATCCAAACACATTTCATCGTCAAAAAGTGACGTCACTAGTGGGCTTACGAGGTTACGACTGCCGCCATTTTTCTTGTTTGTTTCTGGGAGTTCATTTCAGGGAATATTTTGAAAACAAAACTTGTTTGGAGTGACAAAAGGAAGGCGAAATCAACCATGGCCTCAATATGTCTGCTGACCCAAACATTTAAATGCTTACTTTATGAAATTTGCAACATTTTTCACTTCAATTTTTTGGAAGTTATGCTTTCTAATGGTTAGAACACACCGAGAAACGTCGTTTTAAGTAAACGTGTCCTCATAAAAGTGGCCCACTGCAAGAATCTTCAATTTTAGCCCTTGGGCAAATATGAAAATCAAGCAAAGCATGAAGAGCATAAAAATGGGAAAATCCGTCTGGTATATTTTTTTGCGCCCCTAAAGTAAACGCTGAATGTTTCATTGAAATATCTTTATCCCTTAAAGCGTAACAAGTTTAACTTTTTTTGGAGGGTACCTCACTTGACTTTGACTGACTCGGTGACCGTGGATGACCTGAGTTCAAAATCTTCACCTAACATGCCAAATGAGGGTGACAAAAGGCGTGCCAAAACCTGTAAACCTTAGGCAAACTTGTAAACCTTAGGACGGGGTAGAAAAAGACCTCGCGCCGAGACGACGCGAGTTAGCATAATCCAAAACGCTACAATCGGCTTGGGATGCTGTGACACCAGCAGTATCAGAAACATCATCATTACAGTAGTCCATGATGATAAGAAGCTCACGTAGAAACTCAATGCTCTCGTGCATAGAGAAACTTTAACCAACACGTGGTGCAGCAGGCAACTAGTTTTGTGGCTGTACATTAGTTCTGGCGTCCTACGACTTACTTTGTGCTTCGAAATCACGAAACTGTGCCGAGAAGCGCAGGAAATTGATCAACATACCATCACGTTATTAAAATGTCTTCACCTTTTTTACTCTACGCAAGATTTGCTTCTCCCACATAGCCCGTCTGCCGGTGTCGGTCTCCAAAGCAGTGGCTGTCGCACCGACCACCAGCGACCGCCATCCGTCTCGCTGCCTGGCCGTCCGCTCTCCCGGACTGCTGGTTATCGAGACGGCTCATCCTGGCCCAGATAGCAGTTTCTCTCGGCCCCGCGCCGCAGACCACGTGACGCACACTCCGGCGCGCGCCAGCTGTCACGTGACGGCCAGCTGCAGGACCGCGACGCCGGCGGCGGCGGCTCGCCGGCGTCCCGGCCCTCCGCAAGTAGGCTAGTCACCAGCCGGCTATCCTTTGGGAGGCGCGGCGCCGCTGACCTACACTGTGTCGGCGCCGCTCGCCGTCGCCTCCCGCCCCGGCGCGCTGACACCGTTACCGAGCCGAAGTTTGGCATGCGCCCGGCGTGTATCGGCGGCCGCGGGGTTCCACCGGGGGCGCCACGTCACCCGCTCGGGCTGTGGGGTTCCACCAGGGGCGCCACGTCACCCGCCCGGGCTGTGGGGTTCCACCGGGGGCGCCACGTCACCCGCCCGGGCTGTGGGGTTCCACCGGGGGCGCCACGTCACCCGCCCGGGCTGTGGGGTTCCACCGGGGGCGCCACGTCACCCGCCCGGGCTGTGGGGTTCCACCAGGGGCGCCACGTCACCCGCCCGGGCTGTGGGGTTCCACCAGGGGCGCCACGTCACCCGCCCGGGCTGTGGGGTTCCACCAGGGGCGCCACGTCACCCGCCCGGGCTGTGGGGTTCCACCAGGGGCGCCACGTCACCCGCCCGGGCTGTGGGGTTCCACCAGGGGCGCCACGTCACCCGCCCGGGCTGTGGGGTTCCACCAGGGGCCGTCACCGCCCGGGCTGTGGGGTTCCACCAGGGGCGCCACGTCACCCGCCCGGGCTGTGGGGTTCCACCGGGGCGCCACGTCACCCGCTCGGGCTGTGGGGTTCCACCAGGGGCGCCACGTCACCCGCCCGGGCTGTGGGGTTCCACCGGGGGCGCCACGTCACCCGCCCGGGCTGTGGGGTTCCACCAGGGGCGCCACGTCACCCGCCCGGGCTGTGGGGTTCCACCAGGGGCGCCACGTCACCCGCCCGGGCTGTGGGGTTCCACCGGGGGCGCCACGTCACCCGCCCGGGCTGTGGGGTTCCACCAGGGGCGCCACGTCACCCGCCCGGGCTGTGGGGTTCCACCAGGGGCGCCACGTCACCCGCCCGGGCTGTGGGGTTCCACCAGGGGCGCCACGTCACCCGCCCGGGCTGTGGGGTTCCACCAGGGGCGCCACGTCACCCGCCCGGGCTGTGGGGTTCCACCAGGGGCGCCACGTCACCCGCCCGGGCTGTGGGGTTCCACCAGGGGCGCCACGTCACCCGCCCGGGCTGTGGGGTTCCACCAGGGGCGCCACGTCACCCGCCCGGGCATGGCCGGCCGGCCGCCGCTGGTGCTCCCTCGGCCTGGTGCCACAGTTCCCAAACCATGCAGCCGACCGCGACGGACGTCACACCGTCCAGCCATGTCGGGCAGAACGCCGGGAAACTGGACACAATTCGACCAGAAGCATAGTGCCGGAACGCCGGGAAAATAGACAAAATTTGACCAGAAGCATGTTGCTGGAACCAGAAAACATAGTGCCACGGTGGCCCTCCCCGTGCCGGCCGGCAAATACAACTTCGTCAGTCCGGGGTTCTTGCAAGCCCTCATTTATCTCCCGATCTACATGCATAAGTTAGGATAAAATATTCAACACCATTGGAAAGATTTGGTCACGAAGAGCCGGAAGAACACTTTCAATTTGAGCTTTAACCGACAGTGAGATCACCAGATGCTAAATGACGTCAGACCACTCCGATGCCATACTGGGTTAACATACGGATCTAGACTTAAATCACTGGACATATTACTTTAAATGGCAGAGTTTGTCTGTTCGGGAGTGCGCTTCAAGAACCAAAACATATAGATGTATTTATATTGATCATAGTAAAAACAAGTGTCAATATCGGGTAGATCAGTTCAGGTCAGGTCAAAATCGGGCACGGAACACAACTACCGAACTATGCATGTTGGAAGTAGAAGAGAAATGGCATTGGCAGGTCGGCCGATGTGAACTGGAGCTATTACGCCTTAGTTCTACATTTTCGACCATGATGGGGTCATTAAAGACCATATTAGGTCAAACAAGTGGGAAAAAAGAAACCAAAACCGAAAGTCTTTGCCTAGGGGAATGGCCAGAAAATCATTAATATGTGTTCCGGATTGCTTCAGCACAACAATTTAAGCAAAATGTGAGGATGCTTGATGTGAGAAAATCCCAACGTCAGGTTAGATGACACTGCATGACCGAGTCATGTAAGCTGAAGCTTTAATATCTCATGTGTATTACTTTTGATGCGTAAACAATTTGATCAGAGAAAAACTGATATGATACTAAAGGATCTGTATCAACTGCCCGGTTACTGACTCCAGTCTACTTGGTCTGGCCAGATCGCATTAACCACGAACACGTATTTTAACACGAAATGCTTATTGCATACAGTTTTTTTTTCGCGACATTCCACTGGATGGGCAAAATAATACATAACGTCTGACCACAATTCGATTTCTTAATCCTTTGGTAGCTCAGCTGAATGGCACGAGAAACTCTTTCTCAATCCCCTCTCATTCACCCTCCAATCTCTCTTGCATGCGCGCTTGCCAATTTGCCTGCCGGTGTGTTCTCCTTGAGGACAGTAGTGCGTATGGTGACGGACTTGTAATATTCACGCCACGTCTACCTGCAGGGCAATGCAGATCGTTATGCACACGAAAAAAACCTGGTGGCTATGAAGAAGCAGCCTCTAGGCCCCGAACACTCGGCATGCCAATGTGGGACCACTGTGACACCACTGTGACACCACCGCGACACCACTGTGACACCACCGTGGCACCACTATGACACCACTGTGACACCACTGTGACACCACTGTGACACCGCTGTGACACCACCGTAACATCACTGTTGCACCACTATGACACCACTGTGACACCACTGTGACACCGCTGCGACATTACTGTGACACCACTGTGACACCACTGTGACACCAATGTGACACCACTGTGACACCACTGTGACACCACTGCGGCACCACAATGGCACCACAGTGACGTCACTACGATACCGCAGTGACACTACTGTTACACCACTGCGACACCATTGTGACACCGTCGCCGGACGTTTGGCGCGCCGGCGTCGACAGGCTACACGCGCCCGCACCAGGATCGCTGCCGATTGGAAAGCAGACGGCGGTCACTGGTGCGACATCATTTCCGACGCGTCATCTGTTGCCGTGTGGTGCGACGGCAGCGACAGCCGGCCTCGGTGGCCGGCTCTGGGTCCGCTACTGTCCCGGCGAGCCGCCCCAGACGGGCGCCGTCGTCACGCCACGGCACGGCACGGCGCGGCACGGCACGGCACGGCACGGCACGGCACGGCACGGCACGGCACGGCACGGCACGCATGCGTCCATGGCTGAGGACAGGCGCCGGCCGGCCCGGGGCGGGATCTCGTCACGGAGAGGAGGAGCTCTCGGCCGACACGTGCCGAAGTGATGTCTCATCGTGACGCATTCCTCTCTTGGCTTCGCTCAATCGCTGCGCAATGGGAAGGCGACTTCTTGTGGCGAAGAAGGTCGACGCCCCCGAGAGACATATTCAGCTCGTCTGTCGAATGGCGGCAGAAGTAGGTGGGGAGGTATGTCGAGTCGGTGGCGGGCGATGGACGTTGGTGGGAAGGCATGTCGTGTCGGTGCGAGCCTCGGCGCCGGATAGCTGTACACCTGTCACAGTTATCCGTCGTCGGCCGGCCGAAGGCGGAGCATCTCAGCCGATCTGAAAAGAGGGGCGCACACATTCCCCGGCTCGGTCCGGATGTCGGGCCTCGCCTGGCCGACCCGGTGACCGATTTTCCGGCGAGATGCCCCTGCGGTCCAGGCGGACTGGCGGACGCTCCCGGTCATCTCACGCGGACGGCGGCGGTGTGGCTGGCGCGCCGCCGACTCACCGCCGTCGGCGCTCAGACCAGGACAGGGTCGGTGTCCTGGGCCGGCCCCCGCACGACCGTAGGCCAGTGTCCTGATTCAGGACCCGCACCGAATCCGTAGGCCAGTGTCCTGATTCAGCACCGGACCATAGGTCAGTGTCCTGATTCAGCACCGGACCGTAGGTCAGTGTCCTGATTCAGCACCGGACCATAGGTCAGTGTGGTCAGTGTCCTGATCCGGACCATAGGCTGTCCGGACCGGCCGTAGGTCGGTGTCCTGGCCCGGCACGCACAACCGCAGGTCAGTGTCCTGATCAGGGATCTGACCGTAGGTCGGTGTCCTGATCCGGGACCCGATTGTAGGTCAGCGTTCTGATTCGTGACCCGACCGCAGGTCAGTGTCCTGACCCGGGATCTGACCGTAGGCCGGTGTCCGATGTAGTCCTGATCGGGACCCGATCGTGGTAGTGTCCTGATCAGGGATCTCGTAGACCATGTCCTGATCAGGGATCTGACCGTAGGCCAGTGTCCTGACGACGTAGGTCAGTGTGATCCCCGACCGTAGATCAAGACCGTAGTGTCTTGATCCGGGGCAGAGGTGCACAGAACGTCAAGAATATCACCTACAAGCATTGCAACTCATAAATCTGTCACATTCTAAATCTGTCTGCGCCGCAATTGATCCCTATCAACTGTCATGGCGTATCTGTGACAGCCTGCTGCACCATGGTTCAGCATAATGGAGCTGGCTGCGTGCAGCTGATATTGTGCACCGGGATCTGTCTGAAAAGAGTTAGCGCTGCCAAATGTCCTGTTCCGAAATTGCAGTAACAACTTATAGAAATGTAAACGAATAATTTGTGAAGTAACCAAAAATGAACTGTACATGAAATAGTGTTGCGCTAAGATGTCTTTCCTGAAGTAATGGGTTTTCCTTATGTGGTGAATACATTTCCTTATTCGAATAATGATCATCTGTCGCAACAACGGCACAGTTTCAGCCAAAATCTGTCACCTACGCTGGTAGGCGAGTTGGCAGGTTTGTGCACCTCTGATCCGAGGCTCCGGCTGATGGTGAGTGCCCTGGTCCGAGACCCTGGTAGGTAAGTGCTCTGGTCCGGGACCCTGGTAGGTGAGTGCTCTGGTCCGGGACCCTGGTAGGTGAGTGCCCTGGTCCGGGACCCTGGTAGGTGAGTGCCCTGGTCCGGGACCCTGGTAGGTGAGTGCCCTGGTCCGGGACCCTGGTAGGTGAGTGCCCTGGTCCGGGACCCTGGTAGGTGAGTGCCCTGGTCCGGGACCCTGGTAGGTGAGTGCCCTGGTCCGGGACCCTGGTAGGTGAGTGCCCTGGTCCGAGACCCTGGTAGGTGAGTGCCCTGGTCCGGGACCCTGGTAGGTGAGTGCCCTGGTCCGGGACCCTGGTAGGTGAGTGCCCTGGTCCGGGACCCTGGTAGGTGAGTGCCCTGGTCCGGGACCCTGGTAGGTGAGTGCCCTGGTCGGGCTGGAGGTGGGGCCTGGTGGACCCTGGTAGGTGAGTGCCCTGGTCCGAGACCCTGGTAGGTGAGTGCCCTGGTCCGAGACCCTGGTAGGTGAGTGCCCTGGTCCGGGACCCTGGTAGGTGAGTGCCCTGGTCCGGGACCCTGGTAGGTGAGTGCCCTGGTCCGAGACCCTGGTAGGTGAGTGCCCTGGTCCGGGACCCTGGTAGGTGAGTGCCCTGGTCCGGGACCCTGGTAGGTGAGTGCCCTGGTCCGGGACCCTGGTAGGTGAGTGCCCTGGTCCGAGACCCTGGTAGGTGAGTGCCCTGGTCCGGAGACCCTGGTAGGTGAGTGCCCTGGTCCGGGACCCTGGTAGGTGAGTGCCCTGGTCGGGACCCTGGTAGGTGAGTGCCCTGGTCCGAGACCCTGGTAGGTGAGTGCCCTGGTCCGAGACCCTGGTAGGTGAGTGCCCTGGTCCGGGACCCTGGTAGGTGAGGCCCTGGTCCGAGACCTGGTAGGTGAGTGCCCTGGTCCGGGACCCTGGTAGGTGAGTGCCCTGGTCCGGGACCTGGTAGGTGAGTGCCCTGGTCGGGACCCTGGTAGGTGAGTGCCCTGGTCGAGACCCTGGTAGGTGAGTGCCCTGGTCCGGGACCCTGGTAGGTGAGTGCCCTGGTCCGGGACCCTGGTAGGTGAGTGCCCTGGTCCGGGACCCTGGTAGGTGAGTGCCCTGGTCGAAGCGCCGGTGGCGGTGGCGCGGTGTACTGGAGGCGCTGCTGAAGGATAGATGTGGCGGTGACGCTGCTGAAGGACGGATGTGGCGGTGGCGCGGTGTACTGGAGGCGCTGCTGAAGGACGGATGTGGCGGTGGCGCGGTGTACTGGAGGCGCTGCTGAAGGACGGATGTGGCGGTGGCGCGGTGTACTGGAGGCGCTGCTGAAGGACGGATGTGGCGGGTGTGGCGGAGGTGTGGCTGGAGGCGCTGCTGAAGGACGGATGTGGCGGTGACGCGGAGTACTGGAGGCGCTGCTGAAGGACGGATGTGGCGGTGGCGCGGTGTACTGGAGGCGCAGCGGATGGCCACCGGCCGCGGTCGACACCGTTAGCGGTCGCGTCCGTCGGCCGCCCGGCTATATGGGTCACTCGTCGCCGCACGCCCTGGAAGCGGCCGGCGCAGTCGGCACACACGGCCCACAGCCGCGGCCCGTTGTCGGCGCGCCCCATCTCGAATTCCTCCGATACACTTATGGCGCGGCGGCGCGGCGGCGCGGGTGCGCGGCGGCCGCGGCGTCCGGCGCGCGCTCCGTGGACGCGGACGCGGACGCGGACGTTGACGTGATCGACCTTGGTCGGACGTGCACGTGCGTCTGTACTCACCTCGGATGTGCACGCGCTGTTGGCAAGGCCATGCCTCATTCACGATCACTGACACGTGTTGGTTTTTCTTCATGATGCGCGAGCCACAAAAAGTTGACCTGGGTACGCTGGCGCTGTCGGCTCCTGGGCCCGGAGTAGAAACGGGCCCTCGCTGTGCGGTTCGTCACTCCACGAGGGGTGTGCGGTCGCTTAGGCGACTACGGCGCCACAAAAGGGTATAGACTCACCAGCACACACATCTACACATGAGCAAACGCATACACAGGCACCCCCCCCCCACACATACCTCCCACACACACAAGCACACACATACGCATGCACACGCAAGCAATTGCGATAAATCGTCACCTCTGAAGCTCCTGCTATATGACCGTTGCAGTCGCTGCGCCCCCAGACTACTCTAAAGCATACCACCCTGCACATCCATAATATCATCTCCCAGGCCTCTCTTTTCTCCGATTAAACCTCTTTAGGTTTGACTCTGTTTCTAATATGCCGTTCCATTTATTCTCCAGTTGCTGCCAGTGACAGTCATCCTCCAATTTTTCTTCCAACTTTGTTCCAAATCTTCAATATTCTTGATCATTGATATTCTTCAGCTTTATCCAATAATCTTCAAACTCTTCCTGGCTCAACTACGCAGAGATATTCCATATCATGGTCGGCTCCTGTACTCTCCCGCACATAATCGACAAGTGATTTCAAACTCTGGCATATAATGTGCCCCTTATTTCTCAGAAATAACAAACGTCACCGCACAGTTTGCAGACCACACCATACGAGACAAAAGCAGATTTGCAGCCTATCGTAGGTTTTCCTGCTTTCTTCCCATATACTGAAATTTATTCACACATGACGAGGCATTCACAATATTTATTTCCAGTCTTGTTACTACAGCTAATTTTGTAGTTGCCTTCGATTCACATGCACCATCCTTCTCGTTTTTTTTATGCACCAATTTATCGCTTAGGTTTGGTGCTAGTGCTTACTCTTCTCTAGGCTAGCTTAGGGTCGCCCGAGAACAGGTTTCGTATAGGCTCTTCGATGACTGTAGGATGTGACGCTTGTCTCTCAGCATCCGTCTAACGTGGTGAAGGTGTCTGGGTTAAATGCAGACCATGTGTACTCTCCTAACCGTGGATTTACATTGAGCTCTTTGTGTCGGATCTGTCCATTTTGTGGGCCATGTGCATAATTTGTCTTTCGATTACTTCTATCGGTTGCTCCCTTTGCGATAGACGTTCTTTAGTCATGTTTTGCTTTGACCGTACGAGTTGTGAGCGCTACATACACGCTTTGCGCGGACTGCTAGCCCAAATGGGATGGCGCGCTTCACTGATTTTGGGTGGTCTGGACCGAACCACCCGCACGTCTTCCATCGCTGGATCTTGACGTCACTGCTGCATGTTTAATGTTGTGTAAGATAATGCGGAGGTCCATAAAAAACACTCTTGCCGTAGTAACTCAAAACGGTTTACATTTCCGGGCGAGTGTTGTTGGCTAGTTTATGGAAACTTTTCAACTGCTATGCATCTCCGCCAAAGATCCCAAATATGCTGTCAATGAATGTATAAAGGTGCATTGCTTGATATGTGCAAAATGTGGTAAGGTCCAGACTCTATAACATGGCGGGGTCATCAGTCTGGATGAAATGTGATTTGTTATATCGCTGGAAATAGTGGCTTTCAAGAGCCAGCTGTATGTTATCAATGAGGCCTTCTGTTGAAACAAACTTCGTACTGACGCTCAGTTCAGCATCCAACGATTTCTGTCGTTCTCAAACTGCCCCGTCAAAGGCCGATGGGAGTAATTTTCAACCTACAATTATGTTTTAAAGCCATGTTAGCTTTCATTTCTCACACCCCTTCATTCCATAGTCATAGTTTCATAGTCGTATAATGAGTTCTCCATATTCATGGCTTTTCAGCACTCGCGTCAATACATGGTTCAATCATGAAAGAGAAACTCGAATTATGAAAAACACTAAATATCACAAAACGTCAATGAAAAGAGATAAAATGATAAAACATGGCAAAACATTCCTTCATCCCTCTTACGATTCACCCCACCGCAAATTGAGCTTCGACTGGCGCTGGCCGTCGTTACCACGCTGCTGAAAACATCTGAAGAATCCGTTTCTGAAATTGTTGTTGCTGTTGTTTTCAGTGCTTCTTTATATTATTCCTGCTCGTCTTTCCATCTTGTTTTCCATCATTGTTATTGCCACTGCCACTAGGGTCGCCACCGCCGCCACCTTTATTGTTGTTGTTATTACAACTGCCTCACACGGAGTAGGGTAAACACACGGAGGGATAATTAGATGCATTTAATACATCCAGGCGTATTTGTCCTTGAAGAATGATGTAACTCACATAACCACAAAGGACATGCCGTATAGTAAAGTACGCTTTTACTTCGCAATAATGTCATACAGCATGTAGGTGTATTTCCCGAGGAAGATGACTTGCACATACAGACTTGCGTATTACGTGTAACAACTTACGCCTGTAACAACTTACGCCTGTATTTCGCAATACCAGTACACATATCGTAAATTAAACGGCAAAACACCTGCGCTCTCACTTTCTTTCGCACTCACGAGGCTGCAGTCGCCTTGCCAGTTGCCGGAGTAGCGATGTCGGTGCGCCTCCTCAACCTGCAGGGCAAACCGACACCGTTTCTCATCCCGGACCGGTGCGAGGCTATAAGCCTGTACCAGAGCGATGCTAGGCTCGGCGAGATCGTCAACGCGTTGCCACGCCAATGGCGCCGGCGCGCCCAGCGAAATCGCCGACATGTTTGGCGGGAGCACTGCGGTGCAGTATCTGCTCACTGCGAGTCCAGACGCAATACGGAGCGGGCCCGACTCTCGGCCGAGCCGTGCGACCGAGACGCGACGCTGCGGGTCGCCGCCTGCCACATGCCGGGAGCCGCGGCAGGAGCCGACCGCTCCCTGACCAATGCCGCGCCGCAAACGTCCCCAGCCGCGCTCGGACTAACTGTTCTGGCGCGCCGCAGCGCCTCGCCGCCGCTTTCCGGCCGCTGTAGCGGTATATGCGTTTTAATTTCATTGACGCCGCACGCTCAGCGCTGATGGCCAGGTGGAGCGTCGTGGCGCGCCTCCCGGGGCGGGAGCTGCCGGACAACACCAGCACCGGCCCACCAGATGCACCTGCCGGGGCTGGAGCTGCCGGACAACACCAGCACCGGCCCACCAGATGTACCTGCCGGGGCTGGAGCTGCCGGACAACATCAGCACCGGCCCACCAGATGTACCTGCCGGGGCTGGAGCTGCCGGACAACACCAGCACCGGCCCACCAGATGTACCTGCCGGGGCTGGAGCTGCCGGACAACACCAGCACCGGCCCACCAGATGAACCCGCCGGGGCTGGAGCTGCCGGACAACACCAGCACCGGCCCACCAGATGCACCTGCCGGGGCTGGAGCTGCCGGACAACACCAGCACCGGCCCACCAGATGTACCTCCCGGGGCTGGAGCTGCCGGACAACACCAGCACCGGCCCACCAGATGAACCTGCCGGGGCTGGAGCTGCCGGACAACACCAGCACCGGCCCACCAGATGTATCTGCCGGGGCTGGAGCTGCCGGACAACACCAGCACCGGCCCACCAGATGTATCTGCCGGAAGGCGTGCGGGGCTGCCGGACAACACCAGCACCGGCCCACCAGATGTATCTGCCGGGGCTGGAGCTGCCGGACAACACCAGCACCGGCCCACCAGATGAACCTGCCGGGGCTGGAGCTGTCGGACAACACCAACACTGGCCCACCAGATGTATCTGCCGGGGCTGGAGCTGTCAGACAACATCAGCACTGGCCCACCAGATGTATCTGCCGGGGCTGGAGCTGCCGGACAACACCAGCACCGGCCCACCAGATGTACCTGCCGGGGCTGGAGCTGCCGGACAACACCAGCACCGGCCCATCAGAGCACTGCTGGATCTGTCGGAGGACATTAACACCGGCCCACCAGATGACCTGGTGTGACGGCATGGTATGGTTTGACCTGATGTGGACAGTATGGCGGCGTGGCGAGAATCAGGTCGCGCGTGCCAGTGTCGATGGTCAGATGCTGGCTGTTCGTCCAAGTCACCCACCCAGCCCCATCGCCCGCCTAAAACGTCTGAGACGCCTGGGAGCCTGGACGTGGTGCTGGCTCACGACGTTGTGAGCTGTGATGTGAGCTGTGTTGTGGGCCTTGTTGTGGGCTGTGTTGTGGGCTGTGTTGTGGGCAGTGTTGTGGGCTGTGTTGTGGGCTGTGTTGTGGGCTTCACTGTGGACTGTGTTGTGGGCTGTGTTGTGGACTGTGTTGTGGGCTGTGTTGTGGGCTGCGTTGTGGGCCGTGTTGTGGGCTGTGTTGTGGGCTGTGCTGTGGGCTGTGTTGTGGGCTGTGTTGTGGGCTGTGTTGTGGGCTGTGTTGTGGGCTGTGTTGTGGGCTGTGTTGTGGGCTGTGTTGTGGGCTGTGTTGTGGGCTGTGTTGTGGGCTGTGTTGTGGGCTGTGTTGTGGGCGGTGCTGTGGGATGTGTTGTGGGCTGTGTTGTGGGCTGTGTTGTGGGCTGTGTTGTGGACTGTGCTGTAAGCTGTGTTGTGGGCTGTGTTGTGGGCTGTGTTGTGGACTGTGTTGTGGGCTGTGTTGTGGGCTGTGTTGTGGGCTGTGTTGTGGGCTGTGCTGTGGGCTGTGTTGTGGGCTGTGTTGTGGGCCGTGTTGTGGGCTGTGTTATGAGCTGTGTTCTGGGCCGTGTTGTGGGCTGTGCTGTGTGCTGTGTTGTGGGCTGTGCTGTGGGCTGTGTTGTGGGCTGTGTTGTGGGCTGTGCTGTGGGCTGTGTTGTGGGCTGTGTTGTGGGCTGTGTTGTGGGCTGTGCTGTGGGCTGTGTTGTGGGCTCATTGGGCCGGAGAGTCGGCGTTCAGCCGAACATGGTGGCCTCAGCTACGCAGCAGTCGTTGCCCTCGCAATGTGAGTCGCGCGTGTGGAGGGTGCCGTCGGTAGAGTCGGGCGGCAGCTGCTCGACTCCGACACTCCAGGCGGCGAGGCGAGCGCAGGCCCCGGGCGGCCCGCTCAGCCGTTGACCCCATTCCAGTGACCCATTTCCGCGCCGGCCTTCCTGCGTCCTTGCTGCGTGGGTCCCGCTGACCTGTGATGGGCCGGCCGGTGTCGCTGACCCAGTGACCTTCGGGTGAGGGAAGTCGTGCAGCGGAGGTCGTTGCTCTCTGGAAGCACGGATCTGAGCGTGCTAGAACGGTCGCATTCCTCTCCCGCACGGCATGCCTCCACGCGCAGCTCTCCATCTTGCTTGAGCGACACTGTTATCGCACGTCATGAATGCGCTCGTGCGATTTGCACGGTCAACGTCGACACGGTGGCATTGTGCGGAGGTGCCACTCTTTATGACGGCCGGCTGTGCGCCGCGTGCAGAGAACTGGTCAAACCCGTCGCGGCGACTGGAAGGTCGCCCCGTGGCATGCTGACCCTGGCATGGCCGAGGCGGGAGGCCACTTTCCACCAGTCAATCTGTAAAAAGTGACATTCGACAGGAGGACATTCCTTTCATTGCAAGAAACCAGGCATGCTCAAGCTGGACGCTCCAAGTCAGAAGCCGAAGAGGTAGCTGGCCAGCGGCCACGGCTTGCGTGGCTTGTTGTGAAAATCGGACTAGCATAGGCTCGCAAAAACAAACCGCGTGCATATAATTGTAAGTTGCAGTTCTTGTTGTCGTGTTTACCTCCATCCCTCTCACATTTGCATGCCTTTTATTTTATCCACTTTTTTCTTTCAAGTTTGACTATTCATCCCATTTCCTGTTTCTTCTATTGTTTTTTGTCCTTTGACTTGTATTCTTTTACTTTATGTTCTTTTTTACTTTTCCCGGTGACATTATATCCTTTGAGGTATTAATACAAATTTACTTGTATCCTTTTTTAATTTTAAATTTTTTTTTGGCATGTGACGTTTCGTCTTTTCGACTTTCATCTCCGAGATCCTTGGTGATGTTGACGTTTGTCCTGCGATCTTTTCTCTCTTCGACTTTTTCTGTTGAAATAATTTCAATTTTACTTTTTCCATTTGCTATTTTTCCATTTCACTTTGTCCTTTGACTTTTGTCTCTTGACTTCTAATAATAGAATCACATAGAAACGACTCCATGAGCCACAGCCAGAAATCTTGCGTCAGATTTTTTCCCTCTGAATTATCATGCTGGATATCATGCCTCGTGTGTGTGACTCGACGTAGCTACAAATAGGATCCCTACGCAGTAGCTATCTGTGCTGAAGCATAGCCGTATTCGCAACCTTAGAGTTTGCCTGCAGTCTAATATACACACACGTAGCAAACTAGTTTTGTCGAGATAGCTGGCCTGTAATTTACCACGAACTTTCCATTGCACTTTTAGAAAATCGGTACGCCCATTTTCGAGTACACCGGACAATAAAAAACGCTTGAACATGACGCCTAGAGGAGCTGATATAGCTTGAGCACACGGAACTAAACACCTAACACATATGTCATCACGTATGGCTGCATTATTCGAGCTCATTTTCTGCAACTGGTTTTCTACACCTTCTGCAATTATTATAATATCTTCCATCTTACCGCCTGCCATAGCACAACCTTCAGTACCAAGGCTTTCGCATGTAAGTACCAAGGTTTTCCCGCTTGCATGTACCAAGTCTTTCGCATGTAATTTCCAAGGTTTTCTCGTTGGCAAGTACTAGATGCCGGCGACTAAGTCACTGTGACCAGAAGCTCTAGTAAGGAGTCCACTCTTCGACTTGTTGCTGATGATTAGGGAGCTGTGATCACCATTAGTATATTCAGTGTTTTTGTTTGTTTGTGATGCATTGTCCAGGTTCACCGGAATGGACTCATCGCTGCAAGAAGCGTGAATTCCGAAGTACTGTTTGTTTCGATCGTGCCAGGCAAACATTGTTCCAATCTGTATATGATTGCTTATGAGGAGGCTCTTGGAACGAACGCACGCAGAAAGCTGGACCGGCTGCACCTCTTTTTCTGTCAGGGCTTCAGAGATCGTACCTGGTATGCACCCTGTGTAAGCTGGGTATGCTGTACCTTGCTCTTATCCTTAAGATAGGTAATTATCACAGTAAAATCGTGTTCTTAGACAGGGGCGAACATTGGCATTCCGTACAAGTCCGCTTTTAGTTTTGTTTTCCTGATATCGAGATGATTTTTGTTTGTTTCCTCCTGACTCAGACTTAGGGACCCGATCAGCGCCACCGGGACCAGTAATGTTTTTTCTTCTTCTTCAGACAGTGCTGTCACCACCAGTGGCTCGGCTAGGCTGCAACACACGATTGTGAGAGGATTGATGTGATTACTGGAGTGTCGGACACATCGCCTTCGTCGTCTGACCTCCGAAAAGACACACAGTTAAGGCAGCTGGGGCGAGGTAACCGAAGAATGTGCACCATACATCCACCATACGGGAAGCATCATGCATTCAGTTTTAACACTGCGTTATATGTAATTATGGACTATAAATAGAAATAGGAACACATATTGCATACCACCAAATCAATATGGTCGCATCTCGTACTGAACAGTGATGCGACCAGCCTTTCGCTGGTGGAGACACGAATTACCACATGCATGATAGCTATCCAAACTGACAGGTCATGTGAGGCAACACAACATAATCAACACAATTCAAGCTCTTCCGTGCTTCGTAGCTTCTGAAAGAAAGTAAACCAGGCACATTCCTGGACGTGACATGTACTGACCCGCTTCCTTCAATGCAGCTTCCACCTTGTCGCACTTTTAGCATCCTATTTGCTCTCAGCTGTCAGCGGCATTGTATAATTTTCCGGACCGGCAGGTTCTTTCACGAGTAAATCATGCACTAACTTATTAATTCTATCGTTCTCCGTATCATCCTGTGTGTATCAGTTCTTGCGCCAGCAGAAGTTAAACTGTGGGAAAACATGCGTTGTCAGAGAGATCGCCTCACTTCTTCATGCTAGGTGGGTTTTCAGAACAACGTGAGAAAGTAGCTAGCCGAGATACCCTGGCGCTCGAGTCGGCGAGTTGGTGTGTCAGTATACCTCCGTTTAATACGTGTGTACTGAAGTGTACCAGAGAGAGAGAGAGAGAGAGAGAGGGGAGCAAGATATATACATATATATATATATATATATATATATATATATATATATATATATATATATATATGTATATATATATATATATGTATATACATACATATATATATATATATATATATATATATATATATGTATATATATATATATATATATATATATATATATATATATATATTTATATACATATATATATATATATATATATATATATATATATATATATATATATATATATATATATATATATATATATATATATTTCCGCGGTGTCTGCTGGGAAGGTCGGTGGCGGACCAGTCCCAACAACGTTCGATCGTGAAGAATTTGTTTACGGAAGCGAGTGAAGAGCCACCTGGTCGGGACGATGTGGTCAGCGAGGCGGAACTGGAGTGGGCGCGCAGGGAAGGCGGATTCGATTCGTCTCGGCGGTCCGTTCGATCGGCCGAACGGACCGCTGAGAACGGCGGCGAAAAGGGGGTCATCGCGCAAGGTGGCTGATGGGAGTCGCGGTGGAAGGATGCGCATCGAACAACGGTCATGGTGATGCTGTGAGGGCAGATGACGAGGCCGGACGGGTGGGGGGGGGGGACGGTGCTCGGACGGTGGTGGGACTGTGATGGGCAGTTGGGCAGGGAGGGTGGCCACCATAGTGTTGTGGGACGACGGCGGGGAGTTGGGTGGGAGGGTGGTCAGCGCAGTGATGCGACGGCGGGGGTAGCTGGGTGGAATTTTAGCGGGTGCAGCTGGGTAAGCCGGGTGGTAAGGCTATGATCCGCCGGTGGTTACCTGGGTGGTCAGGCCATGTTCCGGCGGTGGGGGCAACCGGATGGCAAGGCTAAGCTCTGGCGGTGCTAAACCGGGTGGTAAGGCTACGCTCCGGCGGTGGTAAGCTGGGTGGTAAGAATATCTTCCGGCGGTGGTAAACCTGGTGGTGAGGCTACGCTCCGGGGGTGGTAAGCCGGGTTGTACGGCTACGTTCCGGCGGTGATAATCCGGATAGCAAGGTGACGCTTCGGCGGTGTTTAGCCGGGACGCAAGGCGGTGGCAAGCCGGGTGGTAAGCCGGGTGGTGAGCCGGGTGGGGAGTGTGTGGGAGGCGCGTGCCGCCGCCGCCCGACGTTAGCGGTCTGCCGTCCGAGTAATGGCCGGCAGACGTGCTCCGTCGGCGGCCCACCCAGCCGCACGTGGCGCTGGCGTAACGGGCCCACTTGTCTCGTCTTGTCTGGCCGGCGTCCTGCTCCGTTGGCATGGATACCGACGCAAGCATGGCCACCGAGTGCCGACTGGGTGCGTGTCGAGCGATCAGCCAGCTGGCGCGGCCCCGTCTCGGTGCCGTCGCGTGCTACTGGCGTCGGCGGTGTCACTGACATCAGTAGTGTCACTGACACCGGTGGTGTAACTGGTGGCGCTGACAGCAGTAGTACCGCTGGAACCATTGGTATGCTTGGCATTGCTGGTGCCAGTGGAGCCACTGGCCACTGGCATCGGTGGAATAATTGGAATCACTTGAATCATTGACATCACTGGATTCATTGACATCGCTGGAATCATTTGCATAACTGGAATCATTGGGTTCAATCAGCGGTGTCACTATCATCACTGGTGTCACGGGCATCACTGAAATCGTTAGGATCACCGGCATCAGTGGTATCACTGACATTACTGGGATCAGCGTATCGCGACACCGCAATGTGCAGATGCAGTCCATAGGGAGGGATGGGGGAGGGGTATGATAATTATACCGTGCATAATTATGATGCAGCCGTTGCATCCGTACAGCGACAGAACGACAGACAGACATCAACAAGTGTGTCCGTCATAACAGTCACCAACAAGTGTGTCCGTCACAACAGACAGTCACCAACAACTGTGTCCGTTACAACAGACAGTCACCAACAAGTGTGTCCGTCACAACAGACAGTCACCAACAAGTGTGTCCGTCACAACAGACAGTCACCAACAAGTGTGTCCGTCACAACAGACAGTCACCAACAAGTGTGTCCGTCACAACAGACAGTCACCAACAAGTGTGTCCGTCACAACAGACAGTCACCAACAAGTGTGTCCGTCACAACAGACAGTCACCAACAAGTGTGTCCGTCACAACAGACAGCCACCGACATATGTGTCCGTCAAATTATCAACAGATATGCGTTAAAAATCACGCTGGGCCACCAAAATTCCGATCGGGTACCGAATAAAGACAAACCCTCGAAAAATTGCGTCGGGCCCCAAAAAATATCCGTGGCGTCACAGAAGTTATGTGGTAACCCCGATACGTACAGGGGAACTACGAGAATTTGTGTCATCGCTCCCTTCTCCGAAAAATCGAGTTGGGTGCCTATGATTGGCGTCGAGCACAACAATCCCCATACAGGGCCCCAAGTAAACACAGCGACCCTAGTTCACTTCAGCTAGGTCGATGAATTTACATGACCTGAGGTTGAAAGTCAGACGCAAGAACATGAGAGATTAGGAAATTAGTATTGAAAATTTAGCGGGCACTGCGCATCGCCACTTTTTGCGTGAAGATCTTAGAGGGCTTAGAAACTCGGATTGTCGGGTCCGCGGATAAACCCTGAGCAACATTTGTTACTCTGCTAGTTTCTGATGGCAAACAGAGGTTTTATGGTTGATACAGCACCCACTATCGCCGATTTCAAGCCGTGTATCCTAGAGAAACGCCAACCGGCGGGTAGTTCGTGACGGGATATCGCGATTGACATCAAATTTGACCCAGTGGAGTCATTGACCGACCTTTGGGGTGAAGTCGAATGCAAAATAATTAGGAAATAGGAATTTACTTCGCAAGCTTTGTCAAAGTTCCTGCTGGATTGTGCACGAAATCCCGCCGTTGTGGTCCGTAAAGTCATTCCAATGATGTACCGCTCCTGTCGAATTTTGCCACAGAAGGACCAGCCGATGTCAAAGTCTTTGCCCCCATTTTCTAGATTTTAGAAAGTCTGCTCAGTGCCTAGCTTTTGCTTCTCCGGAGTAAAAATTGACGTTGATTCGAATTCAACATGAGAAATTACGACAAACTGGTTCCAAGCCCGAAAAATGTCATGTAAGTTCAGCTTAGGCCAATGTCCTCGGACTTAGAAAGGCCAACACAAATATCGATGTCATCGTAGTAAGATAAACCCCAAGAGGTCCAAGAGCCTAAACATTATTTCCTCAGTGTTATCAAGTGTCAGAAACCGCGAAGAGCTGATGTTTTGCCCAAAATAATGCATTATAGAAACCAAGATTAGGGGCGGTTGCATACCTTCGCCTTTTCAGGATGTCAGTCCTCCTTGCCATTGAGTTATCAGCTGTCCAACATTCATCTTCCAGTTAAAACACTTGCCTCATCCGCTGTGAGATAACCACGGAGATGCATAGCACACTACAACCATGCAAAACAACCTTTTCAATAGAATAAAATACTCAAGACATTTTAACATTTCTTTTAGGTATCACTAAATGAACGTCTTTGTTTTCCATCACGGTCCGCCGTGCCAGGTAATGCCTTATTTGAAAGGAGGCGTGGGCGTTTACAATCACTGCCATGAAGTCTTCCAATGGCCATTGTCTTCTTACTGCTAATCCTAAAAGCATACCAGTGCAGTGAAGTATGCAAGTGACGCACATACATGATAGGTAGAGGTGGGGAGTATGGACTAAAGCGTAACTACTTTTGGCGGCTCGCTTTCGTATTTCAGCTGCATGGTCAGCTTGAGCCGAAGGACAGAACTGTGTTTTCCCGTGGGATTTAGGATAGAAGGTGAAGCGTGTTCCTCGTGACAAGTGCTCCATATGGTTATTATTCTTGGGTAAGCGGTAAGCCAGATTTAGATCCCTTCTGTTTGGCCACGGTTGACCTCCTGGTGGTGGAGGTCTGTATGGGCGACTCCGTCGTTCGAGATGTGTGAGACGCCCACCCAACACTTCTAATCAAATTTGACGCTGCACCTATGGAGATGCTTGGAAAGAGCGAGCGAAAATACAACTAGTCCTTGAACGTGGCAAAGAATAAGGCGGGAGTGGAGACTTCCACTTAGTTGCCCCATGTCTAACATGTTGCGTAAGCTCTAGCTATAATTGTACATTTAACAAGCGCCCTGGAGGTTTTTTTTGCGTACCTGCTTATAAATGACCGGCGCGTTGCTTAACACGCGTTCCGGAGGGACTCTGAAAATCACACGCACTGGAGGGGGGGGGGGCGGATTCCGCCCCGTAAGATCTCGGCTCCTACTAAAGCTGGAGAAACGAAATTTACAGGGTCGATGGGTACGGTAGTGAACTCTATTGTGTCCAAATGTCATAATTTTAGGTCAACATCTTCAAGGTCAAATGAGGTCGCATATGTCAAACTTTTCTTGTTTTGCGTGGCATGGCTTGTTGCGTGGGATCGCTGTGATCAGGGGTGTCGATTTTTGGAGAGAAAAAACATTGGGGGGGGGGCGAAGTGTACTAGACCACTCTCTCCCCATCCCCCAACCAAAAACGCATCGGATTTCCACACTATATTTTCAGACCTCAATAATTCTGTTTGTTTTTGACGATTTTCCCGTTTCAACGGGAAAATCGTCCAGTAGCAAGTGAAGTCAAATAAGCAAAAGAGCAGTGCACAGTACATGTCAATACAAACTGTGAATCATGGCATGCTACTACAGTGTTATACAGTGGACTCGGGTACATCGTCATCGTCAACGTTATCGTCATCGTCATCGTCATCTTCAACGCCGCCGTCGCTCACCTCTCACTCCACACACCAACAAACACACAACTCTGAAATGAAATATTTATGCGCCGATTTTCAGGCTAAAACACATCGGCCTTCATGGAGCATCGGAGCACAGCAGGCCTGCACTGTGATGACGATGGGTGAAGTTACTTCTTCAGTGTCTAACATAAGGGAGGGACGAAGCAAAAGTTTTGGTTGGGCGAGTTCAGGGTCGGGAAGGGGGCACAGCTTCCACACAATCATAGGAATCGAAAACAATGTCCTCTGATCAAACATGTGCACTGATGTAGTCATCTTGATCGCCGAATCTAGTCAGTCACCATACACCACGCCAATCAAACTAAAATGTACAACGAATCATATGCATCAATTAACGCAATCGTCTTACCATTTGTTTCACAACAGTTTAAAACTTTCACCCGTACCCAATGGCGCAGCCAAGAGCAAGAGTTGGAAACACTGGGTACATGCCTCTCCGGTCACAGCTAAGGAATTCGAAAAGGTCAGCCCTAGGGATTCCCAGAAGTGCCAGCTGACGGTTTTGAAATGGATATGTCGTCTCGAATTATTTGGGGGGGTGGGGGGCTCTGGAGTCGGAAATAAAAAGTACAAAACTTCGGAAATTGTGAATAATGTCAGAAATCAAAACAGTGTTCACATCGTTGGAATTGGAATAGTCCACCCACCAGGTGTGTTGCAACAGGAACATTTTTTTACTGCAGCCCTGTTAATAGTGGTCTTCCTTTCCCTCCAAAAGGTTAAGTGCGGAGTTTTCTATACCTTTGGTGGTGGTTGGACCCACCATATTCGCCTTCTTGATCTCATTCACCAATTTTATTTCTAATTGCCTTGAAATTGACTTCGGACGGATCAAGGCGGATAATATTCCAAAATCTCCAAAATGCCACCATTCGCAGTAGTTGCAGCATAGCAACGCCGAATCCAGAGCATACTGTTCTTTCATCAAATAAAATAACTCTGCCTTTCCAAATATTAACCAAGGTCAAGGTTATTAAACAGAGGTTAGGTCAAAGCATCCCTTCTTATCGCAGTACGGAGAAAATATTTCGTGTAGAACTTGATAATATAATGATATGGACATTCTACTTTCAAATATGTGGCAAGGTTAATGATGTTAGGTCAGGTCAAGTATTATGCACATTTTACACAGTCATCTTTTGTGTAGAGCTGAGATATTTGTGCGCGACAGCTGCCTTGGCGACATTGCGCCCGCAATGTCGTCTTATGCCGAATGCTACTGTTCCTTGTGAATTGAAAGTTTAATTCGGTTTTAGAGCCACCGAAGTAGTACATCAGGACATTGTGTGAACAAACAATGATCCGAGATGACCCAGTTTCGTGTAACTGGACCTTATTATATAAAGCAAATATAAGGCATTTAAAGAGCAAGTATAAAGAGGTGCAAAATGTCGGACAGTAGGAACACATGGCAGACGTAAGGAGTCTTCATATAGGTGCGGGAGACACGAATAAGGCCACACGGGAGCCCCACCCAAAAGCATTTCTCGTCGCGCTGTCGTCAGTACCTGCAATCATTACCCTAGTGGAAATAAAGTCAGTCTCGCTGCTGACAGAATTTGCTTTTCTGATGTCATGAATATCCATTGATCGAAATGCACAACAAGACCAGCTGTGTCTCAAGCAGATTCAATGGCTTTGAGGGGGTGGAAGATATTACTACATGGGTGACATTGGTACCTATTAATGATAAGATGAAAGGAAGAATACGAAGAAAGTGACAACTAATGCACACAAAACTGCTCGGAAAGATGATGCAAAGCCGTGACTAATCCCACGCCGTTCACCATGACTGACCAGGGTCGTGGAGTGCGTACCGTCTACCAGGGTTGGATTTATACTTTGCAATCCTGGATGATGAGAGGACAATTTCTGAGTGATGGAATACGGAGAGGATGTTTTCCTTCAAACATCTGCATCAGAATCGCACTTTGAAGTTTCAAGTGAATTTTAAGCACTACCACAGGGCACAGGGCACATTGTCGAACAACGCCATCAGACATCCAAATTGAAAACACACGGAGGAAACAACATGGAGGATAATTTTGCGAAGAAGATAATGCTATGAATGGCAAAAATACAGAAAAAGGTCGTTTTTCGACGCTGACGTCCACTGCGGCGGACCGGGGCTGTGGAGCACACCTTCTGCTATGGCGGACCAGAGCCGCAAAGCACACCGTCCACTCTGGCGGACCAGTGCCGCATAGCACCGTAATGGACCGGAGTCGCGGAGTACACCGTCCACTGCGGCGGACCAGGGCCGCGGAGTACATCATCAACTGTGGCAGACCAGGGTCGCGGAGTACACCATCCACTGTGGTGGACCGGGACCGTGTGGCACACCGACTATGACGGACTAGGGCCGCGAAGCATAGCGTCCACTGCGGCGGATCACGATCGCGGAGTACATCATCTACTGTGGTGGATCAGGGTCGCGAAGCAAACCATACACTGTGGCGGATCAGGGCCGTGGACTACACCGTCCATTGAAACGGATCGGGGCCGCAGAGCACATCGTCCATTGTGGCGGACCGGAGCCGCGGAGTACACCGTCCATTGCGGCTGATCATAGCTATCAACAGGTCAAATTATGTCATGCCATGGCAGTGGCGTACATAGGATTTGCGAGAGGGGGCAAACTGATTTGGAAGGTGCCCACCTCCCCCATTAAAAAGGTCGGCAGATTTCCATCGATATTTGTTTAAAGGGGCTCTTGATATTTTTCCCATACGATAATTAGTGACCAAATTAACTGTCCTGTGGAAAGGGCCAAATCTAACACAATTATTTCTGAATCACCGAATTTCAACCCTAACGTCCCACATACTGTGTGAAGGTTTTTCTTTTGGTTTCCCTTGAAAAATCGTCTCACACTACTGAAATTACACCTGAACAAATCATCCAAAAATGCAAAATTTGCCAATATCACGTATTCCAATTAATAACGCGCGGTCGCCAAAACACCAACGTTCATGCACGTTTACACCCGCATTGCGCAATCTATGCGTTCGCCACTCTATATGCGCTTCTCCGGTTTCTGCTTGGCCTCCCACGTTTTGCTAGTTACAGTTACATGATAGTCTTGTGCCAGATTTGACATGTGGAATGCCTGGTATGGCGGCTAGCTAAAAAAAATCGATAAATTAAAATCAATGTATTGGTTGCCTTCTTCCCACATTTTCTCGTGCATAAGAAATCCGGAGACAAACTGAGCTCTGATGCACATATCTCTTTGGCTAAATAAACTTCCAGATTGGCTACCTAGCCATGACCAAAGCTAGGTGTTGGTAATTTTTACCCGTTGCGTTTTTCTTCTCCTATAGATGTGTTTTGGGGTTCGAGCTAATTTTTGTTAGGGGCCCGGCACATGCTTGAGCCCGGCACATGTTTGAGCCTGGCCCGGCACATGCTCTTTTTTGCAGCTTTGTTGCTTTTTATACACCGATGATATATTTCAGGTATCGGCGCGTTTTCGAAGACGCCGGTGTGTTTATTTAGTGCCCGGTCTTTGTGTTCCTTGTTTACGATCAATTTCCTTTTTGAGGCCCAGCCTGTTTCAGAGACCCCGTGCGGTCTTATGGTCCTGATGTCCCTTGAGGGTCTCCGTTATGCTTTTAACTAGCGTTCCAAGGTGTGATCAAACATCTCCTACATAGAGAGGCAAGGATGGACTATTAGGCAAGAGTGATGCCATACAATTCAGACCATAGTACTTTTGCTGCAATGCATACATTTTTCTGCATGTTGTTTTGTAGATTGATGCGCTCCTGCAGTTTGGTCAGGGTTGGAGTTGGAGGTGGATGGAACAGCACTGTGAAGGACATTGAATGTAGTTCAAAGGACTTCTTACTGCTTGCATTAACAATGCAGGTAATGAAGTAACCATTTCATTAATTGACCTACATGGTGTCCCGAGCGAGGAGTAGAATCGAGATGGGTTCTTGTGAAATACGTTGTAGAAGTAAGGTTATGATGTAGCTTTGAGACTCCAGTGGGAATGTGGTGTGGATTCACTCATTAGTTTAGCCATGCCAGAACCTAATAACCATAACCAACATAACCTAATCTAGCATATCCTAATATTCCTTTGGAGATAAAAATAGAACAAACATTTACGTAACATATTTTCTGAAAATATTATGAATTTATAAACCGAACCCAGTCAAACCTAATCTAGCGTCAGCTGCTTTTGAAGGAAAAAATTCCGATTTTAATTTTTTGGGAGAAAATTTTCCATCTTAAAAAACTGAACTAGCCTAAACCTAACCAAACCGGTATTATTGTGCTCTATGGTGGATACAAGACAATATTCTACATACATTTGGCTCCATATAGCAAACAAATGGGTAAGGTTTGATGAAGTTGTGTTAGTTTAGGTTTTTGAAGTTATATACTTGAAAAAAAAAATCAAAACGTTTCTTAAAAATTGAAAATTATTTCGTAAATTTGCAGTTTAAGGATCCTTTTATTCCTTTGAGTTTTCCTTCAGAATACCATGTTCATGCAGGTGACTAAGATGATGGGACCACTTATTTTCTGTACAAATGCTTACTTTTCAGGTTATGAGGAAACTAACGCGAAACGAGGCATTTTGAGTTAGGTAACTTAGCATAAAAATTGTTTTTAAAAAATGCAACAAAACCTTACCCAACATAGCGTAACCTACCTTTTAAGAACAAAAAATGCGTTTTTTAATGTCAGGCAATTTATTTTCTGAACATTATCAACATCAAAAAGAAACATAACTCAGACTAACCTAGCCAAAGCCGTTTTTGAATGTTTTTTTTGTGAAAATGTTTGTAACATTTTTGGTAATGTTTTCAGCATTATTGTGTTTTATACCGGATTGACTGCGTGTTTGGTAAATACGCGGTCAATGCGGCTGAAGCCGAAATGTGTTTTTGCACACATTTGCCTCCATAAAGCAAACAAATGGGTTAGGTTTGATTATGGTATGTTAGTTTAATTTTTTTTTAAGTTGGAAAAGTTGTCAATTTTGTCCCAAGAAAAACGCATTCTCACAGATAATAAGTGGTCCCATCATCTTAGTCACCGTCATGAACATGGTGTACTGAACAAAAATGTATTCCCCCAAAAAATCACCTTGAATTTCGCATTTCGCAATTATTTGTTTTCAAGAGCATCTCAGGGTAGGTTAGATTGGCTTAGATTTGATAAATTTTGTCAATTTTCAGAAAATAACATGCTTTAACTTCTAACATCATTCTGCCGCTCATTTTGATCGATCTGGTGGTGTTATGCTCTTGTTGTGGTATTTGTAAAGTATTTGTATTTGTTTCGTAGCATTCGGTGTAATCATAGCCTCGGTAACTGAAGTTGAGACGTGATCTCGTTGCGACGGTGCTGTCCGTGAAATGTGATGTTATGCGGACAGAACCCGCCTGACTGATAAATGTACAAATGTAGTCACCATGATTGTGCAGTTCAAGCTGGAATGTCATCTGATCCGCTTATGCACATTTTTGTTTATCCCGCAGAATACGAGTACTTGACCCCATGTTAAAATGGGATGGCAAAGGCCGCAATCTGGTCGAACTTTGCCATCCCATTTTAAATGTTCACTGGAAAGAACGGGACAAGTTTATAACTAACCCTAGTGAGCTGAAGACAAATATGTTTGCTTGTAGAAAAAGCAAAAATATAAGTGACCATAGCGTATTATTTCAGAAAAGTTTTCCGCATCCGAGTTGATATCATATTTAAATAACCTTCCTCTGACGTCATGCAGACGTGTTGGATAACTTCAGTCTACCCTCTAGCAAACGTACCTTTTGTTTGTTTTTTGTCACATGCGCGTCACACGCGCGTGTGGTAAATAACAAGTCAACGCTATTTTATTCAGTGCAGATGCCTATTGTGGTGCAGGACTGCTTCGGTTCCATATTATTTTTCACAATCACAACCCATTTCTGTGATTTGTGTTCCTGGCACTAGGATTGACTCATGCATGATATGTATTATGAATACCAAGCTTAACATTATTAGGTACATATTTGTGGTTACCGTCATTGGTTTGTGGTGAACAACTTCAGTACCCCTGGTTGTAATTTGACAATTGTAATGCTAAGCATGAATAATTGTGCTGTGTTTTGCTCCCTACTTTGTGTCATGGCATACTATTCACAGAGATCCATGCCTTATATCATTTCTTCATAGCTTGCACTTGTGTCACAAGACTCAAGTGACTCATTGTGATTTAAATGATGGACTCCTGATTCAACTCATTTGTTATAGAAAGATGTGATTCAACTCATAACTCAAGATATATTTTGAGGAAAACAATTTATTCGACTCGTGACTCATCCCAAAAAATGATTGATTCATGAGTTGATTCTTGATTCAACTTGAGTTGGGCACAAGTGTGATTGGTGGTATGTTCAAACATCAGTATGACAATGAAATTGTTGTTTCGTGGCATAACACATTGTTTAAGGCAATCTGATTTATAATCCATCAGCATCTGCTAATCTCAGCATTTTATCATGCAATTTGTCTATCTATTGTCAATCCACTATCTAAACGTAATCTGTTGCTTTACAGTACAAAATATGCTGGTAAACATCAACTAAGTTTTCTATACAGCATGGGGTATTCCTTTTTTTACTTTTTTTTCTTCATTTTTCCCTTTAGCTTTCTTATAAACATAAAAACAGCATGGCCTATTGGGTGGCCCAAATCAATACTGGGGGAGGGGCAAGATCAACATTGGTGGGGCCATGGCCCCCACAAAAGGATACAAATCGACGCTCCTGGCTGTGATTGTGTTTAAATTCTCCAAAATGGGCATCAGCGATGTTTTGGACATTACTAACGATGTACTACAGATGCTAGACGCGGCGTTTCACCTAAGGTCACTATATAGCAGCACTTTATCGGGTCATTACCTGTTCCAGTTAACGGAACCGGGCCGCCCGGCCGACTGATCCGTTGGGCGGCTTGGCGCAATCGGCTTCGCAAAGAAAGGAGTGAAGTACATGAATAAAGTATGGAAACACTTAGGTACACAATGACAGTAGTTTTCAGGATGCAACATGCAAAGTGCCATCAATCACATGACAGTCATTTGCATTTATGACGACATTCCAGTTGACCAGGTTTGGTTCAATTAACCTGTCATGAACTTGACCTGAATTGACCTCGGTGACCTAACATTACTTTGAAACATCATAACAATACACATGAAACAAGTCGCTAGTGTTGCCAAGAACACTTCCCTTTTGCCAATATACGGGAAGCGCATCAGCGTCGATTTTTGTGTTCTGGCGCTGAAATAAAATTAAAAAAAACTAACAGCCCCAAACTCGAAAAAAATGTTCGGCTGATGTTCGTTTTTCTTGCTTTAAACAACGCGCCGTCCATTTCTAAGCAGGTACACAAACAATGGCGTATATCGGCGGGTAAAATCTGGCATTATGTACGAAAAACCGGAGGTGTGGGCGGATTTCGCCCACCTCCAGGGCGCGTGTTAAAGCAAGAAAATGGAAATCCGCCGAAAATGTTTCGAGTTAGGGGATGTTAAAGTTTTTATTTAAAAAATTCCTAGCGCCAGGCCACATAAATCAGCGCTGATGCGCTTCCCGTATATTGACAAAATGGAAGTATTCTTGGCAACACTAGCGACTTGTTTGATCCATATTGTATCTGCAATATAGTTGCAAGGTCATGTTAGGTCACCGAGGTCAAATCAGGTCAAGTTCATGACAGGTTAATGGAACCAAACTTGGTCAACTGAAATGTTGTCATAAGTTCAAATGACTGCCATACGATTAATGCGACTTTGTATGTTACTCCCTACACATCCTTAGTTAGTTATTTGGGTTTTATGGCGCATCAACTGCAGTGGTTATACAGCGCCCATCCCTACACATCCTGAAAACTACTGTTTGTCATTGTGTACCTAAGTGTTTCCTTACTTTACTCATGCAATTCACTCCTTTCTTTACGAAGCCGATTACGCCGAGCCGCCCAACGGAGCAGTCGGGCGGACAGCCCGGTTCCGGTAGCTAGAGCAGGTAATGATCTGATAAAGTGCTGCCATGTAGGTGACCTGAGGTGAAACGCCGGGTCTAGCATCTGTATTGCATGATTAGTAATGTCCAAAACATCGTTGATGCCCATTTTGGAGCATTTAAACACAATTACAGCGATCCCACGCCACGCGAAGCCCACAACCCATGCCACGCAAAACAAGAAAAGTTCGACATATGCGACCTCATTTGACCTTGAAGATATCGTCCTAAGATCATGAAATGTGCACATAATGGAGTTGACTACCGTACCCATCGACCCTGCGAATTTTGTTACTCCAACTTTAATAGGAGCCGAGATCTTGGGGGGGGGCGGTGGAATCCGGGCTCTTCCAATGCGCGTAATTTTCAGAGGCTCTCCAGGGCGCGTGTTAAATTTGAGACCCATGAACATTATCTGGGAATATGATCACTTCAGCTATTTTTTTTCAGCTAAATTTCCCGGTTTCTTCCATGTTCTCGTTCCCCACAGAAATCAGCCGATGGAGCCGCCAATGGATGCCAATGGATGTCTGGCGGCAGGGCCGCCAATGGAAACCGAGAATCACGAGCCGATCACATGAGATAAACATGCTGACATTAATAATATTGAAATGGGCCCTGCGAAAATAGCGGTCGAAATCCGGAGACTTCTTTTTTTTGGTGCAGTCTGGGGCCCATAAAATATATTAGACCACACCGTCAGATTATCATAGTTGTGCCCTTGATTCTGCCAGAGCTGATTTGCGCTGAAAAGATATTGTGCTTGCCGGAGTCATATCAATTTAGGACTTCTTCGGTCATGACCAACAGCAGCGTTGACTACATTCGAATGCATGATGCATTTAGTTAACAGATGGTGTTCAGAGTTGTCGCAGGTGAAGTCAGATATGACAAGTCAAAGTCTGTTGCGAAGGAATGCGTTGGTGTGTTGTGAGTGTTGGGCGTTGGAGGGAATATCCACGCAGTGAGTGGCGAGAGTATGTGGTGGCGTGTTGTGAGCACTCGGTGTTGGAGGAAATGTCGGTGCGGTGAGTGGCGAAGGTATATGGTGGTATGTGTGAGCACTGGGTGTTGGAGAAATATCCTCGTAGCGAGTGGCTAAGTGCTCCGCGACGTGGGATTTGTGCTGTGGCGTTGACTGATAGTGAGCTGGGGGAGATGACAGCAGAACCCCGCGGTGCTGGATTCTGCTGTCGAAGGAGCGAATCTGTTTCGAAATTTGGCCGATGGGCGTCAACCGACTAGAATAGTTGGAATACTACTGCCAGCTTCCTCACTTCGCCTGGGAGATAATTTGCCGACGTTTTCCTTTTGGCACGGTGGGCGCGTGGCGTAATCGGCGCGGGGTGGGAGGCTCCAGAGTGGTGCGGGGAACCGCCTCGGCCACATGGGGACAGGAGGGTCACACCGTGGGCTGGGAACGCTGGGCGGTCGAGCTGCGCTGCTGGCGTTCCTTCGCACCGGGCCAAGCCGGACAGCGAGGGTGCGAGGCCAGTGAGACGCCACCCGAGGCATGCTAATCTGTGCGGCACACTTTCCTCCAGCCGTTTGATGCAGTGGCTCCTGTCCCATCCATCACCGTTACCTCGCATCAATACTCGCGTAAAATCATCCGGCCCATCACGGCGATGGAGGGTGATGCCGGAACCAATGACCTGTCAGGGCTGAGTTGTTGCATCGACATCTACCGGCGCGACCCGGAAGTTCTGATGCAGGCGTGTTTTCGTTTGCCGGGTGAGTCCGTTGGGGTCAAAACTGCACGCAAGTGGATGATCGGTGTCGCAGCGTTGTTTTTAAGTAGACACGCGTTTAGATGGCCGGTCAGTGTCACTGTTGGACACGGGTGAACGGCGGTCATGAACTGCAGCTCAACGCTGAGACCAGCCATGTCTGCTGAGGTCAGTCGCTGACTGTTGGTCACATGACGGCAGGAGGTCGCAGCCTAAAATTACGCTCATTACCGAACCCAATCAGAGTTCATGGTAGTTCGGCATTAGACTGTTGTTCGCTGTCCGATGTCGCTGTTGGCAAGACGTGAAGTAATTATCGAGCTGACATGGCCACACCCCGTATCCGACAGGTGATTTACTCTCCCTCGATCGGTCGGTACAGTGCAGTCGATAGCCAAGGTAAATTCGTAGACAGCCAAGTTTCACAAATGGTTAATACGACAAATGCACGAACGTCACTTATAGCTGTTCGCAATTTTGGTGGTTTTGACTTCATCAACTGGATGTTCAGATAGAGCAGCACGCGGATTCAAGTTTTCAAATGAGGTCCAATCCTTATCCGATTGATCCAATTCAATCCATATCCGCATGAACCGACTCAATCCATATCCACATGAATTAACCCAATCTGCATCTACATGAACTAACTTAATCCGTATATATATATATATATATATATATATATATATATATATATATATATATATATATATATATATATAGCCGTGCATGATTGACATATCCATAGTTTGTTCGACCGGTTCTAAAAAAATAAAACATCTAAAACTTGATTGATTGCGGTAATAAATAGCACGTAGACCATCAATATTGCACCACATTTTAGCTACAGCCCAGATGAGAGTCACCAGCTGACGGTCCAGATGTGAGTGATCAGCTGACGGTCCAGATGAGAATGACCTGCTGACGGTCCAGATGTGAGTGACCAACTGACGGTCCAGATGAGAGTGACCAGCTGACGGTCCAGATGAGAGTCACCAGCTGAAGGTCCAGATGAGAGTCACCAGCTGACGGTCCAGATGTGGGTGACCAGCTGACGGTCCAGATGAGAGTGACCTGCTTACGGTCCAGATGAGAGTGACCAGCTGACGGTCCAGATGAGAGTCACCAGCTGAAGGTCCAGATGAGAGTCACCAGCTGACGGTCCAGATGAGAATGACCTGCTGGCGGTCAAGATGTGAGTGACCTGCTTACGGTCCAGATGTGGGTGACCAGCTGACGGTCCAGATGTGAGTGACCATCTGACGGTCCAGATGTGAGTGACCAGCTGACGGTCCAGATGAGGGTCACCAGCTGACGGTCCAGATGAGAGTCATCAGCTGACGGTCCAGAAGAGAGTGACCAGCTGACGGTCCAGATGTGAGTGACCAGCTGACGGTCCAGATGAGAGTCATCAGCTGACGGTCCAGAAGAGAGTGACCAGCTGACGGTCCAGATGTGAGTGACCAGCTGACGGTCCAGATGAGGGTCACCAGCTGACGGTCAAGATGTGACGGACCATCTGACGGTCCAGATGAGAGTGGCCAGCTGACGGTCCAGATGTGAGTGACTAGCTGACGGTCCAGATGAGAGTCATCAGCTGACTGTCCAGAAGAGAGTGACCTGCTGACGGTCCAGATGATAGTGACCAGCTGACGGTCCAGATGAGAGTGACCAGCTGACGGTCCATATGAGAGTGGCCAGCTGATGGTCCAGATGATAGTGACCAGCTGATGGTCCAGATGAGAGTGACCAGCTGACGGTCCAGATGAGAGTGACCAGCTGACGGTCCAGATGTGGGTGACCAGCTGACGGTCCAGATGTGAGTGACCATCTGACGGTCCAGATGTGAGTGACCAGCTGACGGTCCAGATGAGGGTCACCAGCTGACGGTCCAGATGAGAGTCATCAGCTGACGGTCCAGATGTGAGTGACCAGCTGACGGTCCAGATGTGAGTGACCAGCTGACGGTCCAGATGAGGGTCACCAGCTGATGGTCAAGATGTGACGGACCATCTGACGGTCCAGATGATAGTGGCCAGCTGACGGTCCAGATGTGAGTGACTAGCTGACGGTCCAGATGAGAGTCATCAGCTGACGGTCCAGAAGAGAGTGACCTGCTGACGGTCCAGATGTGAGTGACCAGCTGATGGTCCAGATGAGAGTGACAAGCTGACGGTCCAGAAGAGAGTGACCTGCTGACGGTCCAGATGTGAGTGACCAGCTGACGGTCCAGATGAGGGTCACCAGCTGACGGTCAAGATGTGGGTGACCAGCTGACGGTCCAGATGTGGGTGACCAGCTGACGGTCCAGATGAGAGTCACCAGCTGACGGTCCAGATGAAAGGCTGACGGTCCAGATGAAAGGCTGACGGTCCAGATGAGAGTGGCCAGCTGATGGTCCAGATGAGAGTGACCAGCTGACGGTCCAGATGAGAGTGGCCAGCTGACGGTCCAGATGTGGGTGACCAGCTGACGGTCCAGATGATGGTGACCAGCTGACGGTCCAGACGTAAGTTACCAGCTGACGGTTCAGGTGTTCCAGTGGAGGCACTGACTTCGGAACGACAGCCGGGTGGCTTCCCATGGCACACTTGGAGCTACGAGTAGAACACCTGAGACGTCAACAACTCAGACCGTGTCTCCAGTATCGAACATAACCTAGCCCCAGTGTCACGCACCTGCGGTCTCTGTGACATGATCGGGCCTCAGTATCGGACATCCACGATGCTCGCCTTTGGTGAGAAGGTAATTCTGTTGCACTCTGATGTACCTTCCACACGATGATGTATATATTTCCACAGGGTCATCTTCCGTCAACTGCTGACAGGAAAGTCACTTGTATTCATTTCACTGCGAGTGTAGAGCTGCCAGCATTGAGCGTACCACTGGTGTAACTCATCGCATGCTCCCATTCATTTCCACCTTCATCACAACGCCCCTCCAATCAGTGGTCGGCAAATAGTACCAAAAAAGCACTGGCTACACCGTTTATTTCACAGCAGACAGTAACTGTTCACAGTTTGAGACGGAAGCCTCACCGATTTATGAATTGTAAATCTCACGCCGTGAGAGTTGGCCATCACCAACTGGTCCGTTTCACCGACATCGTAAATTGTTTACAAATCGAATGTGGGTGAGAGCGTGCTATTTTCCCGCCGCACGGTGCATCAGTGTGCCGTGGCTGCTGTTTTCCCGCCGCACGGTGCATCAGTGTGCCGTGGCTGCTGTTTTCCCGCCGCACGGTGCATCAGTGTGCCGCGGCTGCTGTTTTCCCGCCGCACGGTGCATCAGTGTGCCGTGGCTGCTGTTTTCCCGCCGCACGGTGCATCAGTGTGCCGTGGCTGCTGTTTTCCCGCCGCACGGTGCATCAGTGTGCCGTGGCTGCTGTTTTCCCGCCGCACGGTGCATCAGTGTGCCGTGGCTGCTGTTTTCCCGCCGCACGGTGCATCAGTGTGCCGTGGCTGCTGTTTTCCCGCCGCACGGTGCATCAGTGTGCCGTGGCTGCTGTTTTCCCGCCGCACGGTGCATCAGTGTGCCGTGGCTGCTTTTTCCGCCGCACGATGCATCAGTGTGCCGCGGCTGCTGTTTTCCCGCCGCACGGTCATCAGTGTGCCGTGGCTGTTATTTTCCCGCCGCACGGTGCATCAGTGTGCCGTGGCTGCTGTTTTCCCGCCGCACGGTGCATCAGTGTGCCGTGGCTGCTGTTTTCCCGCCGCACGGTGCATCAGTGTGCCGTGGCTGCTGTTTTCCCGCCGCACGGTGCATCAGTGTGCCGTGGCTGCCGTTTTCTCGCCGCACGGCGCTCACCAGTGCGCGCCGGCCGAGGCTGGCGACACAGTGCGCGGCGAGGTGCACGCGTGCGACGCCAGCCACCCGCCGCACGTACACGGCCGGCAGCCGAGCCGCGCACCTGGACCCGGATCTGGCCCGGCGCGCGGCGGTCGCAATGTGAAACGAAAGTGAAAACGGCCGCGCCGCGTTCGGGCCGGGGGCAAATGGCGGCGCGTTTCTCCGGCGCGCGGCCCGCCAGCCGGCGGCCGCGGCCCGGGCGTCGCTGCAGACGCTCGCTTACACCACACCGCAGCCGCGGGCTTTCTTTCCTTTGTGGCCGGGTGCCGTGCTGTCGTCCGGGTGTCGTCGGCCGGCTCGTCCGGCGGCCCGGCCGCGGCCCGTGTCGGCGCCGCCTCGCCGCGCTGCCGTTCCGCACGACGTCGCGACGGAGGGACTTCCGCACCTGGCTGTTGAGTGGCGCGCTTGCGACACGCCGCCGCCGGTGGGATTATGCGACAGTACAGTACGCCCACGCAGGTTAATTGCCCGTTGAAGGTGGTGATTACGAGTGCGATTGTTGTTGTTGCTTCAGTTTATCATGGCGAGTCATCACATCAATTGCCCGCGGTAACGGATGGTTAATTCTGCTTTAGCCGGGCGTTAAGGTGACCCCCGCCCTCGTTTGGTTATTAGAAGTGAACTGGACAAAAATGAAAACCTCTTACCAAAAATTGCAGAAGCTAAGGCTCGAGTTAATTTCGCATTTTTACGTGTTTTCATGGGCTCCCACTTTGAAATTGGCTACAGTTGTGATCTTCAGGACAACACAAAGTTTTGCTCCGTGAAAAATAGGTCAGTGTAATGCAGCCATGCACAGCATAATCTTGGATTCAGGAACGTTAACGCGTGAATTTGATAGCAAGATGGTGTGACATATTCGTAATTTGGACCCTTAAAATGCATCCGGTTGCCACATATTCATGAGCACACTGTATTCGAATGCTACCTGGAAACATTCGGAGCATAATGCTAATGCTAAGATGGTCCCACGCCACGTGGAAATAGTCTGCATGTCATCTGAGTAATAGTGAGCATGGTTGAGTTAAGCAATTCAATTAGAGCCTATGACGTTTCGAAGCCAAAGACTTCACTCTGGAGACGAACGGCCAGATGTGGCTTGCTGGGAACACTGCTGCACATATCTCTTCTTAGGCATCCTGGAATATGCCCCAGATCCGTTCACCATGGTCGAAATGACATCAATATGTCAGCTATTGCTGAAAATCGAGAGTATTGAACGAGGGTGGTTATCTATATGACATAGCGGTGTCTGTAAAACTCGACCTACCGATCCAGCGTAGTTCCAGTGTCGTGCGACCCTTTCCGCTGTCAGTCGAGTTTCCAAGGTATTTCCCGAGGTGGGAGGGGGTGCGGACCCAGCAAACGTATTGCGAACCAAGGGCTAGCGGTGCTTATGATGCTGGATACGCACCCTCTCTCAAGCTGGGAGTGGGTGCGTACTCAGCAAACGCATTGTTTACTGAAGGTTAGCGATGTTAATCGAGGACCCATTAGCATTCTCTAGTCAGACTGATTTGATTCATGATACGCGATCGCACAGCGGTGATCCAACGCAGCGTCATGTGTGTTGTGCTGTACTGGGTGGGGATGGCCGAGTGGTTAAGGTGTCGGGCTATGGGTATCAAAGGTCCCGGGTTCGACTCTGGCACCACTCAGGACATTTCCCAATCCCGCGGCCCACCGGTGAAACAGTGTGGTCGGCGCCATTAGCCGTGAATGTGCATAAAGTGTGTCGCGAACCAACCAATAAACAACAATAAAATAAACAATTGTGCCGCAGATTACGGGCGAATACACTAGTACCGGTGTTAAATGATGTCCGCTACTTTGGCTTCGCACAAGAGACTTGATGGAGACCACAATCTGATGTGTTATATTACTCTGGTCGGTGCCATTGGAGACGCTAAATACAGCACATGGAGCAACGCATTGCATCGCACCGAGAAAGCAGATTAGCAGTCTATGTAGTGTCATTTTAGTGAACTGCTCTTCGATGTTATGATATGATAATCATTGTATTGTGCGTCCGTGGGTGCCATCAACATAGGTGCCAACGCACTCCTACACCATAATTACCCCAAGTCGCGAAGTACCAACGCATCCTGCACCATAATCACTTCAAGTTGTGAGGCAGTACCACGTCAACGTGCCATTCCCCTATCCTGCTGAACATTAGCATTTGCAAGGTCTTGGGAAAACATACGCTCGGTATGAGCTGATACTTACGTACTCTCTCTCTATGCTCAGGGCAATACCAGCAACTAACATTGGTACGCATCTTGAGGTGGCCATAATTAGATCACTGGTGCATTGCATTTTGTTTGCAGATTGGTTCACATATCGGGGATGAAAAAGTCCTTGCCCTGCTGGATGTGGATACACATTTGTGGATCATTTGTAAGTGCAATTGAATTGCATTGAGTATTTTACATTTGTGAGTATATTGCAAGTACATTAAGGAACATTTGTAATAATCAGGAACATTTGCGTGTGGAATGCAGATGAATATATTTGTAACTCTTCGCTTCACCGCCTACCTTATCTTACTTATCTCATTTAGCTTTTCAGTGCCTAATAGATTGGCCCGTTTGCTGGTGTCCATGGCTGTAGCTCATAGCCTTCAGGTGAGGAGATTTGAGCACATCTCATGGAATATAACCCAACACCTTCAAGGTAAAAACGGCGAAGTAAGTGCTAGATATTGCATCGGAATCTCAACCGAACCAGGAAAAATACACCGCAAAGCAAGTGACGTTTCAGCTGTTCACCGGATTCTGTGGATAAATGATGGCGAATTCTTCTTCGACGATGATGACAACTTCGTCAGGCAGCGCGTCCTTTGAATGGCGCGACAGGACGCGGCGAGGGACGCGCGCCATCGTCACTCTTCGACACGCTGCGGAGGCTGCCGTCCGAGCCGTGACGGCGAAACATGGTGTGGTACCACGGTGAAACATGGCGAAACATGGTGTAGAGACGGCGAAACATGGTGTAGAGACGGGCGTGCGCCACAGGCACACCGCGCCGACAACGGCGGCACACCGCGCCGACAACGGCGGCACACCGCGCCGACAACGGCGGCACACCGCGCCGACAACGGCGGCACACCGCGCCGACAACGGCGGCACACCGCGCCGACAACGGCGGCACACCGCGCCGACAACGGCGGCACACCGCGCCGACAACGGCGGCACACCGCGCCGACAACGGCGGCACACCGCGCCGACAACGGCGGCACACCGCGCCGACAACGGCGGCACACCGCGCCGACAACGGCGGCACACCGCGCCGACAACGGCGGCACACCGCGCCGACAACGGCGGCACACCGCGCCGACAACGGCGGCACACCGCGCCGACAACGGCGGCACACCGCGCCGACAACGGCGGCACACCGCGCCGACAACGGCGGCACACCGCGCCGACAACAGCGGCACACCGCGCCGACAACGGCGGCACACCGCGCCGACAACGGCGGCACACCGCGCCGACAACGGCGGCACACCGCGCCGACAGCGGCGGCACACCGCGCCGACAGCGGCGGCACACCGCGCAGACAACGGCGGCACACGGACACTGGACGGCTGTGCGCACCACCGGTCGCACCACCGGTCATTGATGATCCCGTAGACGATTACATATGGACCCTGTCTCGGCCCGAAGGGCCTCACCAGGGATCCGTGGGATACCAAGTGGGTGGGGGGGGGGTCTGGGTGACCACCCAAGATCCTTGGCTACGACATTGACAGCCATACAAGCAAGCCGAAACCAGCCGGATGAGGCATCCACACAAGTCGCGACCCTCATCATCAGCTATTGTTCAGAGGTCTATGGTCCCGCTACGACTTTTGACAGAGCACTTCTACGCCCGTGCGAATGGCAATGATCGGGTTGACGCAGATATTTGCCGAGCGGATGTGCACATGCCATTGTGTCTGTCTGCCCATCTTCCCTCCATCCCGTCACACAAGACGTGACAGAACTGGCTCGCCCGTCTGGCGCGCTGCCTGTAGACTCGCTGAATTCATTTCACTTGTGCTCACCTGACGCGTGGCTGGCGTCGCTCGCTGCCAGGTGCGGTGCAGAGCACGTGCTCGGTGCGGTGCAGAGCACGTGTTCGGTGCGGTGCAGAGCACGTGCTCGGTGCGGTGCAGAGCACGTGTTCGGTGCGGTGCAGAGCACGTGCTCGTTGCAGGGCACGTGTTCGGTGCGGTGCAGAGCACGTGCTCGGTGCGGTGCAGGGCACGTGCTCGGTGCGGTGCAGAGCACGTGTTCGGTGCGGTGCAGAGCACGTGCTCGGTGCGGTGCAGAGCACGTGCTCGGTGCGGTGCAGAGCACGTGTTCGGTGCGGTGCAGAGCACGTGCTCGGTGCGGTGCAGAGCACGTGCTCGGTGCGGTGCAGAGCACGTGCTCGGTGCGGTGCAGAGCACGTGCTCGGTGCGGTGCAGAGCACGTGCTCGGTGCGGTGCAGAGCACGTGTTCGGTGCGGTGCAGAGCACGTGCTCGGTGCGGTGCAGAGCACGTGCTCGGTGCGGTGCAGAGCACGTGCTCGGTGCGGTGCAGAGCACGTGCTCGGTGCGGTGCAGAGCACGTGTTCGGTGCGGTGCAGAGCACGTGCTCGGTGCGGTGCAGAGCACGTGCTCGGTGCGGTGCAGAGCACGTGTTCGGTGCGGTGCAGAGCACGTGCTCGGTGCGGTGCAGAGCACGTGCTCGGTGCGGTGCAGAGCACGTGCTCGGTGGGTGAGAGCACGTGCTTAGGGCGCATGAAGGTCACGTGCATCGGTGCGGTGCAGAGCACGTGCTCGGTGCGGTGCAGAGCACGTGCTCGGTGCGGTGCAGAGCACGTGCTCGGTGCGGTGCAGAGCACGTGCTCGGTGCGGTGCAGAGCGTGTGGCTTTGGGTGCAGAGCACGTGCTCGGTGCGGTGCAGAGCACGTGCTCGGTGCGGTGCAGAGCACGTGCTCGGTGCGGTGCAGAGCACGCGCACCCGCTGCACGCGGCACAGACATCGGCGCCGCTGCAGCACGGCCGGCCAGCTAACGCCACTTGCCAAGCCCGCGCCAGCAATGCCATCTTCATTTGCGCTTCATTCGTTCATTCGACTTCCATTTTCCGAACAGGAACCACATGACCTGGCAGCAACGTGTTGATGCATGGGGTCGCCACGGTTAGCCAGCCTGGCACGAGCTTGTGGGCACCGATCCCAATCTGGGTGATTAGAGTGATTTGTGTCGATACCAACACATGTAGCCGACAAACCTTGGCCAGGTAGGGACGCCAGCGCACCGCAAAGGTTGCCACGGCGTCAGCATTGGGAGAAGTTTGACGTAGGCGAAATACATAATACATAATAGGCGAAATACATAACGTTGCGTCAGACGCAACAGAGGAAAAACACGTGCATATGCGCATCTCAGCGACATCCGTGTGATTGGGCCCAGCCGTGTCGACTCAACTGAGATGGCGCTGACAGTCAATGCCAGTGATTTGCGTTCATGACAAACACTCGATGTTCGGCAACGTTAAAATATTTGGCCATCCAGAGATCATTGAGGTCGTGTGAAGGTGTAAAAAGTGACCAAATGCTTGGTCAACCAGTGACCATTCAGGTCGTGCACAGGTAACAAAAGTCACCAAAAATTGGGTACGAGAAAGGTCCAGCGAACCGTGACCCAATTTAACCACGCCAGGGTCATAAACCAAGCAACTGAATGCAACTGAATGCCTCAAAAATCTATAAATCATTCGCTCCATGGGATTTTTTCTCCCCCCTTCCGGCTTTTAAAAAATAAAAAAAAAAAATTTAAAAAAAAAAAAATGGAAAAATAAATTTTAGAAAAAATTTAATTGTATATATTATATGATATGATATATATATATATATATATATATATATATATATTTGTATGTGTATATATGTATATATATATATATATATATATATATATATATATATACAAATATAATATAATTAATAATTTGGCTTTTGGATCACCATTGAAGAATACCGTCTGTGCTTGAAATGAAGTGTCGCCTCGAATTCATGCCGAGTGAAGCAATACCGTCTGTCAGCTTTCAACAAATGAAGTATCAGCCTACGAAATACTCATGCATTCACAGCACGGCCACGACTGAGTGGCTCGACCATTGCTAACGAAAACGCCCGCAAACAAGTGTCATCAGTTGTGCCGTGTCAAGGGCAGTGGCGCTGTCGAGCTGCTCTCGCCTATCGCCACAACACTCGCAGGATGACATTGGTGTCCACCCCCTGTGGCGGCCAGGGAACGGCAGAGTCTGGAGGAACTCTGCAAAACGGCCCACTCGGCTATGCCGGGGTGCACCTTTTGCGCCATTATCGGAGTCTCACAACTCGCGTTGTAGCGTGTTGTACGGCAGTACAGTCTTGTTGCATTGTGTTGGTACAAACACAGCGAGGCGACCGCCGCCCGACAGCCATTGGCCACCTCAGGTCACGTGTCGAGCTGTGATTGGTTGACTGAGGTGACGCCAGGTGGCGGACTATTACCCTGCCAGCGGAGGACCTGGTGAAAACAAAGATGTGCGTATGCCCTGACTACATGCATTCTTTTCAAATATATATGCATGCACATATATATATATATATATATATATATATATATATATGACATGTCTTTGTCTTTCTCCCCCCCTCTCTCTCTCTCTTTCTCTATCTCTCTCTCCCTATCTCTCTATATTTCTCTCTTCTCTCTCTCTCTCTCTTTATCTCCCTCTCTCCATTTATATCTCTTGTAGTCAGGATGCCACCAGTTCTGAGAAGATGTGATCACCTCTACTACCAAGGTCCTGCGGCAGATGATGTCGATTCCCTTAGGCTGTCACGAATCGCATAGGTCTGAGGTTACCAGCCGCCCCACGATTTCGTTGTGAGACGTAATCGGAATGGTTTGTGTATGAATGAATGTCATCTTGCCGTTACCAGTGTAGTTCCATATGGTCAGCTAAGGATGAAACATTATTTCTTAAATTGCTGTATGTAATACTTATATCGCATCGCTACATCGCAATCGTTCCATTGCAATAATTCCATCGCAATCACTATATGGCAATAATTCCATAGCAATAATTGTATCGCAATCATTCCATCGCAATCGTTTCACTGCAATAATTCCATTGATTGCAGATACCTGTTCCGAGGCGTCGAAGAGAGCGGATCCCTGAAGACTTTCTGAATAAGGCGAGGGGACTTCAAGCATTGATTGGCGAACACGATGTGATTCAATTCACCGATTTGTCAGATAGTAATTACAGTTTTTTTCTTCTGTGTTCCATCACTTCTACAATTACCAGTTATTTAAGTGTGAAGAGCTCGCCATGAAGAACACGTCACCCTCGAAGCGTAACACCCCACCATTAATCTACTACCAAACTATTCCGACTTCATACTATTACTTTAGTATTGACTGGAATTTTGTCTGAATACCATCGGCTAGGGAGAGGGAGTAAGTTTGATATTTGGGGTCATATATGAAATAACAGGTCCGATCAGGTCAAATGGAACGTGTTGGAAGCTTACATTCTCACCATTTTATACCAGAACCAGATCGATAAACTAACCTGGTCTTTTCGGCAATGCAGTCATTCTGGATCTTGCCGATATAGCGGATACACAAACTTGCCTTGGCGGCAACGGCTGACATCGCTTTGGTGGCATCGTGGCCAGACTAAACCAGACATTGAGAACTTTGCCAAGTTACACCCAACCAATTGATCTCAACAACCAAAGCTAGAATCCGACGTGAAAATATTGCAATAATAGTAAACACTACGGAATAATACCAGAACTGGTAATAGGTAGTGCCTTGGCTTGAACTCTCTAGAATAGCGACTTCATGGTGCTGAGCTGTATGGAGATGTAAGAATAAGATGCGTCCCCAGTGAATGCCGGGCGAATCTACGCTGCTTGGTGTTTCTTAAAATCTACTTGAAGGTTCAACTTTTATTTTGAGTCGTACTTGCACAATGAGGCTTTGGGTAAGGAGCCATTGGCAGGAAAAATGTTCAGTAGATTGGGCTAACCATTCCTATATTACATTTTTTTCGACTGCCTCCGGGAATGATTGCCTACGGCGCTGACCTCCTAATATTGGTCGTCACTCGGGTACTAGACTGCGCGATTCCAGGTGCAAGTGTTCCGGCTAATTTTCCGGTCGTCACCATGACGACGTTTTCTCTCCCAGCCGGCAGCCTGATCACAGTTTTCCAACGGTCACCGTCCGGGAAGCATTGCGGGGAAACGTTTTTTGCTCATCTCGGTATGAAGGCTCAATCTGCTGGAATGATAATGACACAGTGCTGCTGATCCTGGTTCGTGAAGTAGAGTCGGCTACGCTACTCGGCTATGGCATGAAATTCATGTTGAACCATGCTTTGAAGCGTCAGGGGGCACGAAATGTTCACCCTGAGATCTAGGTGTCTAATTGCGATGCGAGTCGACGGCGGCCAGCGAGACAACTAGCGCCACCGGTGGCAATTTGTGCAACTACTGCCAATGGAGCTGATTGCGACGACCATTAATGAAATGCTTGTCTGTCGTTTAAGATAGGTTATTTAAACAACATATTGTGGATTAAATATGCATTTAATTTGTTTTCCTACAATAGCACAAACACTGGAATGCGATACAAATTAGATGTCGGCTGAGGTACTACAGGATTGGAAACTGGAACTGGAAACTTTTCTTAGTATTGTATTTGTCGACACAAACAAATCGTATTACTAAAAGCTAACCCCATTACGGTAGGGCTCTTTGGACCCTAAGATATTGGAACCTACTAGGTCGACTTTAGGACCAAGGCTATGTCGGGGATATATATATATATATATATCGCATATGTGTGTGTGTGTGTGTGTATGTGTATGTATGTACATCTTAGTCTCTGTACTTTGGCACTCTTTTAGGTCCAAAACACTTGAGGTGTATTTGCCGCAAGGAAAGGAGAGGGCTCACTCCTGACCACATAGTATGAAGTGATGGATTTTTTTTTTAATGGCAACATTATGAATATTTTGGAATATTGCTCTCTTTTACCCGTGCCAGGCGAAAAGAAAACAAGAAAAGAACTAAACAAATCGACGTAATCAGCAACGAAAAGTGAGCATGTTCGTTTTGTTTCGGTGTAACAGCTTACTGATGAGCATGCTATAGCAGTCGACCAGAGACACAATGCTTGGAGAATCTCTCTGTGTGCGATTATAATGAGTTGACTTCCAGAGAACACATAGAATATGGGTGCAGGCTCTTTCGCATTGCAAAAATGCACATTTCTGTTTCATTTCTTTATACGATTCACCAATGGGTACCGGAGGTTTCATAGATCATGGCTATGCTCAACGACACTGATATTGAAATAAACTTCCACCCACCTTGTAGTGACAGCACTATATGAATAAAAACCTGGACACAGGTTGTCAATACGAACACCATGTGTGCAGCTTTCTCTCAGGCTCCGGGGTTGGCGCCAGTATTTCCAGGATGTGCCCTGGAGGGCGCTGGCCGGGGGTCGACGATGGCGGGAGAGCATGCTATTAGCTGAGGCCTCAGAGCTTCTGTTGTCCGAGTTATGCTGCTAGAGTGATTTCAATGTCGTATTCAGAATGCAGCAGCGGTCATCTACAGCGTGCTCATTGACCTGCGCCAATGGCAATGCCTCACCTTAGCTTTTGTTGTGCCCCGTTTTGATATGCGTCTATCTCCGCTTACGCTTTAAGGTTTGTTTACACGCGGCAGAAGCCCGGCAGATTGCCGGCAGAATTGCGATGTCGGCAGGGCTGCGCAGGATCCAGCAGAACCGAACAGAATCGAGCAGAACCCGACGTCGGCGACGTCCGCGGCCTCTGATGGGACAACATCGAGAGATGACGTCACGCAATGTATTTGGCCATAGCGATTATGATATAGCAGCTTTGTTCGACGTCGGCAACGTCGACGGCAAACAACTTGAAATGTTTCAAGTTGTCTGTCGTATTCTGCCGTCGAAAGCGAGCGTCGGACGGTTTCTGCTGTTGCCGTTTGACCTTTTCCTGGCTACCTTTGAAAAAATATTATTGTGAGTTTCATGAATGGAGTTATTGATGTGTAAATTGAGCCTTCCGTTGTCCATTGTAATATAACGTTCACTGCAATCCAAATGGAACACAATGGTATACACAATTAACGTGTTTCTTTTTGGGGAAGAGGGGTACGGGGAAAAGGCTCTTGCCACCAAATTGAGTCTGCTCAGGGTGGATTTGTGTGTACTTTTGATGTTGCTAATGCAGCACCGATTGACAAGCTTAACATTAGGCCATTGTTGCTAGCACCAATTCCTAATGCAGCATCATACGACAGAAGTTAATTCGTACATCGGCCATTTTCAAACGCAGGAATTCTGCCTGTTGAACGTCTCACACTCACCAATACTTGACGGCAGCATCTTCGCCCAACATGCGATTTAACATGAACAACAAGTCGTTGCTTGTCTCCTGCCGTGGATTCCTTTGTGAGTATTCACAGCGTTGGCATCTGTAGGCCGACTTATGAATGGTGTGCGTGATAAGGAGCCACATGAATACATGGTGATTGCCTTACCATGTGGTAATAACTGAGAACACGTTCATGTATGTCTCCTAAAACTGGCATGTTACTCCTCAGCCAAGTAGTGAACACAAATTAGCACCATTTGAAAACAAAATGTTTTGACATCACCGAACTTCCTTATGTTAGCCCCAAGCGCTGAGAGTTCATCGACATAATCGCACCGGGAGCATTTTCCACCTCGCAGCTTTCTGGGGAAATTATGTTCTTCTTTTTTAGGGGGGAGGTGCAACTACCGTATGTGGGGAAAAGAAGCACCTGCTTTCTAAGCTCCTCTATGATGCCAAGTATCGTGACATGGCATAATTTTCCTACAAAGTCTCTTTATGCAGAACTACTTCAGCACAGTACCGGATTTAAATCGAAAAATTGGAAGATCAAACCAGAATATACTGGTTTAAGTTCAAAATCCCAAACAAACTTGAAAATGCCCCGTCATGAGTATGTTGCCGAGAGTCAATATTCGTAATCGGGAAATGCAGTTTTCAGTATAGGAAATTGAGGCGGGTTTTTGATACTTGTCACATGCACATACTTGTCACATAGCATAGACTTCAAACCTGAATATCACAGCATAGCTTGACTCCCGCGCTCCACTGAGACATACGGCCGATGATGCGCCCTGCTCAGGTATTCTGTCGAACGCGCCCTGTTGAGGTATAGGGCCGAACGCGCCCTTTTGGAGTATGCGGCAGAACACGCCCTGCTGGGGAATATCGCCGAACGCGCCCTGCTGAGGTATTCTGTCGAAAGCGCCCTGCTAGAGTATATGGCAGAAGGCGTCATGCTGAGGAATGCTACCGAACACACCCTTCTGGGGAATATCGCCGAACGCGCCCTGATTGGGTATGCGGTAGAATGTGCCATGCTGGGGAATATTGCCGAACATGCCCTGCTGGGAATATCGCCGAACGCGCCCTGCTGGGGTATGCGGCCGAACGCGCTCTGCTGGGGTATGCGGCCGAACGCGCTCTGCTGGGGTATGCGGCCGAACGCGCTCTGCTGGAGCTAATTATTGTCCAATGGCTAACTAACTCAAGAACTGTTGGGACTGCAATGGGCTAAGGATATCGCGAGGAAGTTATGAAGGAACTTAGCGAGGAATACTTAAAGCATTTGCTCTCTCAAGTTCACATCTTGGATTCCAGATTCAGATATTAGGGCCTGGATCTCAAATACAAAGTTGGTTCGGGAATAGCAATTTTGGAGGTGATTCCAAATATGAAAACTGTTTTTGATTTGCCAACAACCTTTGCATCCTCTCTGAAGCTTCTAAACTCCAAAATGAAATTTTGATTGTTTCGTTACCCTGTTTTCAAAATGTTTCATACACAAATGGGTGAGCAAGAAATTGGAATGGATTGAACGCTCCCAGAAATGGTAGTCAATGCCAAATTTGCCCGTAGGAAGGTGCACGGTTCCGCCATAAGTTGTCACTGTGCACCCAGTAGGTAACGACACTACAAAAATGACTTCACTATAATGCCGCTACAATGTCAGTACAAAAATGAAGTGTCAAAAATTTCAAATAGAAAATCCGAGAGAGCAGTAGTGATGTAACGAGGAAACGCCAAATACTTCATGTTGATATTTGAATTTAGGAATCCACAGCGACCTGGTACGAGTTGAAAAGTCGACTTGAGGTGAGCTCACTCAACTCCATCGAGATGTGTGGCATTTGATGACCTGAAACCAAACTATCAACACAACGTACAAAGTTAATACCGGAACGGTTGTGCCAAACTTCGTCGCGCTCGGAACTAGCTTTTCGATACCCCAAATATTTCCCGGGGAAGCAATTGCCTCCCCTGAGGGTTGCGGGCAAGCATTTCGCCTCGCCTTGGCCTGTTGCACGACCAACGTCAAAGTCTTCCACTTATCCTAATGTCGACTCGAGATGTCAAGACTCCTAATAGCCCAGAGTGTCTAGCTGCACCACCGGCTGTCACACCGGCTATCCCACCAGCTGTCCCACAGACTATCCCACCAGCTGTCCCACAGACTATCCCACCAGCTGTCACGCCGGCTCTCCCACCAGCTGTCCCACCGACTATCCCACCGGCTGTCCCACCAGCTGTCCCACCGACTATCCCACCGGCTGTCCCACCGACTATCCCACCGGCTGTCCCACCAACTATCCCACCGACTATCCCACCGACTGTCCCACCGACTATCCCACCGGCTGTCCCACCGACTATCCCACCGGCTGTCCCACCAACTATCCCACCGGCTGTCCCACCGGCTGTCCCACCGGCTGTCCCACCGACTATCCCACCAACTGCGCCACCCACCAGTGACCTGGAATGCGAGCCCGTGACACGCCGAGCGCGCCGCGTCTGCCGGCGCGGCCCCTGCCGGCGCGCAGCCGGACCCAGTCTCGCTCCCTTTCCGGCCGGCGGGCGGGAGCCGACGTAAACAGATCGCCGGCTGGTACGACCGGCGCGGCCGTCACAAACGACCACATGACCACCCAAGTGGCGCGACATAGTTTCGCCGCCGCACAAACCGTCCCCGTCACGCGCCACGTACCCACGCGCCACGTACCCACGCGCCACGTACCCACGCCACGTACACACGCCGATCACTGCCGCTGCCGCTGCCGCTGTCGCTGCCGCTGCCGCTGCCGCTGCCGCTGCCGCTGCCGCTGCCGCTGCCGCTGCCGCTGCCGCTGCCGCTGCCGCTGCCGCTGCCGCTGCCGCTGCCGCTGCCGCTGCCGCTGCCGCTGCCGCTGCCGCTGCCGCTGCCGCTGCCGCTGCCGCTGCCGCTGCCGCTGTCGCTGCCGCTGTCGCTGCCGCTGTCGCTGCCGCTGTCGCTGCCGCTGCCGCTGCCGCTGCCGCTGCCGCTGCCGCTGTCGCTGCCGCTGCCGCTGCCGCTGCCGCTGCCGCTGCCGCTGCCGCTGTCGCTGCCGCTGCCGCTGCCGCACTGGCGGCGTCCAGTAGAGCGACATTGAGCGCGGATAGTCTCCCGGTGACGACCCGATCATGTCCATGCTGACTAAATATGCAGAGATGCCGGCATCATCTGAATGGCTTGATGCCTTGACGGATTCCTATTGGTGTTCTGATGACACTTCCAACACACCTTGATGGTGACTCAGTACTGCTGGCGACTCTTCGAGCACAATTTGATGGTGACTGAGCGCTGCTGATGACTCTTCAAGCACACCTTGATGGTGGATCAATACTGCTGACAACAGCCGAGTCCCGTAACGCCTTAATGATGATAACGCAGTGATGCTGAGAGCATCTATGCCGCTAACCTCCATACGTGAAATATCAGAACCATAAAGTGTTCAAAACAATCCCCAAAACACAAAAATGAAAAAGCATCAAACAATGCAAACTTGCACTGCAAGTCGTTATTCGATTAAAAAAAAAAAAAGAAGAGAAATGTCCCACAACATGTGAAATCCAACTGGCCTAGATGTTCATTGAACGCAGGATAATCGATGATGTATGTGTCTAACGTTCACCTACTTTCATCTTGGAAAGGTGAATGCGACAGTTTCTGTGGATCCATGCCATTTTCCTTGAAGTGAAAGTGTTCTCAAACCCGTCTTTGCAGTGCTGATGTAACTGATGTAAGATTGTAAGATTCAGATTGTAGATGTAATTTGTAAGATTCCTGATGTAAGATTTGGTCTAACGAACAGACAGCGAATGTCTAGAGAATAACAAAGTGGAACGATACTAAGTTGTATTTATGTTTTATCCAGTGCATATCAATACGACCTTAGCATTCGCAATGCCGGAGGCAGGGGGGGGGGGATGACATAGTTTCACTTGTAAACGTTCCAGTTTGCTTCAAAATTGGCATCAATTCTTTTGCTCGACATTTTAGGTCAGGTCAAACAGATCAATGTCCGGGTGTAGTTGGTCACCCGAGCATTGCCGTAGTGTTTGGCCGTGGTCGTGAAACGAATGCGATTTCGTGTTTCTAAACCGGTGAAACACCAACTCAAGACTTATTCTAGCACGTTGACACGTGCAAGGACCAAGGCTGCCGACCTGGCGACCATCTGGAACCCCTTAAACAGAACACCGCACGGAAAGTCCGGTCATCAGTTTCGCTGGAAAATTCACAGTATATAGACGAGGTTCTGTGAAACAGCTTGCCGAAGAGGAAGAGAATATTGTCTGCTGAAAATGGGGAGATGGAGAGAGAGAGGCGAAGAGAGATAGAGAGAGAGAGAGAGACAGAGAGAGAAGGAAGAGAGAGAGAGGAGGCAGCCGCTACCTTGCAACTACTCGCCAGGGAGACATGTCCTCTGTGCAGTGGCTGCGTCGGTTTGGTGTCAGTTAGTTAGTTATTTGGGTTTTAGGGCGCATCAACTGCAGTGGTTATACAGCGCCCATAGGTTTGGTGTCAGTGTGGGGTGGGGGTGGGGTAGACTGCAGTGGCTGTCGCTGGTTTGGTGTCAGTGTGGGGTGGGGGTGGGGGTGGGGTGGGGGAGACTGCAGTGGATGCCGCCGGTTTGGTGTCAGTGGGGTGGGACTGCAGTGGGTGCCGCCGGTTTGGTGTCAGTGGGGTGGGACTGCAGTGGCTGCCGCCGGTTTGGTGTCAGTGGGGTGGGACTGCAGTGGCTGCTGATGGTTTGGTGTTAGTGGGGTGCTACTGTGCCGCGTTGTAGTCACCGACGACAATGGTCCGTGACGCAGTCTCCAGAGTCGCCAGCTGTGGTGCGTGCCGTCAGCTGCGGCCGCTACTTCTGTGGTGGATGCACCGTCAGCTACGGTGGATACACCGTGATACCAGTGGTGGATACACCGTCAGCTATGGTGGATACACCGTCAGCTATGGTGGATGCACCGTCAGCTATGGTGGATACACCGTCATACCAGTGGTGGATACACCGTCAGCTATGGTGGATGCACCGTCACACCAGTGGTGGATACACCGTCAGCTATGGTGGATGCACCGTCAGCTATGGTGGATAAGCCGTCAGCTATGGTGGATACACCGTCAGCTATGGTGGATGCACCGTCACACCAGTGGTGGATACACCGTCAGCTATGGTGGATACACCGTCAGCTATGGTGGATACACCGTCAGCTATGGTGGATACACCGTCAGCTATGGTGGATACACCGTCAGCTATGGTGGATCCACCGTCAGCTATGGTGGATATACCGTCAGCTATGGTGGATACACCGTCAGCTATGGTGGATGCACCGTCACAGCAGTGGTGGATACACCGTCAGCTATGGTGGATGCACCGTCACACCAGTGGTGGATACACCGTCAGCTCTTTGGAAGACGCATCGTCAATTCGATGCAAGATATACAGTCCGATATGTCAATACACCAGGGTGCACATACCGCAGGCGTTTTGAGGATACAATAGGTAATTGTTCGGATAGTTTTATTTCTGATGTGGTTGTTTCCCTAAGCATGATTTGTGAACATTCGACGTTATTGAAAAGCATTGGAAAACATCAAAAAAGTGAAACATTCTTCTCACAATTATGAAAGAAGCCGGAAGGTATCCGGCTTTATTTTCGTAACCCCTTTGATCATAACAACACTACCGTTCTTGAGAACACTCCGTCTTAAAAAGAGTCAGTTTCAACGGTTTGTCACATATTTCCATATGGGCATACACCTGACTTGTTCCAGCCCGCCTACGTTGCAATATAGTCGTTCTGGCCATGCTCATCTCCCCAGATTGCACTCAACATCCGCCGCAGAATTGCAGCAACTTTGCCGCGCTGGAGTCCCGCCCCGTGGCGCTGCCACATTGTGCCATCCTTCACATTCGCAGGTGACAGGTCGGAACGGAGAACTACGCCGCCCACGCGCCGAGATCACGTGACGTCATCAGCGTAGCGCCCCCCCCCGGGAGGCGTCACCCGGCAGTGCTGGTGACACACTCTCCACCTGTCTATCGCGCCGCTATCCGTTCCTCTTCGTCGCCGCCTCCTCTCTCTGCGGTATCGCCGCTGATGTTGGCCGGATATGTGTACAGACGTAGGCGGCGGCGGCGGGTCACCAGCACGGCGAGCAGCCATCTCGCCCACATCCGGCTTCACAGCTGCGGCCACACTGCCCCGATAGTCACGCGTGGCGCAACGAGCGCCTCTCGGCGCTGGCGGGTCATGCTGAAGTCATGTCACTCGTCAGGCATGCAGCGGAACCGTACAGTGTCCCCGATCCACTACTTGAATCACGAACATCGCTCTTTTCTAATCAACTGGAGTCCAGTTAAAATTAGCTATTGAAATGTTGAAAAGACAGCAATGATATAGGAGAACGACTAGAAAGTCAATATATATGTGTGTATATGCATGAGTTTCATGTCATATTTTCGTTTCATTGTAATGATTCCTAGATGCATAACGCCAAAGTTAACTCTAAAATAGACATGATTAAACCAGCTCGATTTTTCACTTTCCTACCAATCTCATTCGAACTCAACCGAAATACCCTACCATCTTAGTCGGGCACACACAACGAGCAGCACGCATCTAACAGTGGCAGCCGCCGCCAGCAGGCGGTGACAATGGCGCGGCGCCACGTGAACCCACTGCACCCGCAGCTGTCGCCAACAGACGGTTACAGTGGAGTGTTCTAACGTCAGCCCACTACACCCGCAGCTGCCGCCACGTGAGCCCACTACACCCGCAGCTGCCGCCACGTGAGCCCACTACACCCGCAGCTGCCGCCACGTGACCCACTCACCGCATGCCGCCACGTGAGCCCACTACACCCGCAGCTGCCGCACGTGAGCCCACTACACCCGCAGCTGCCGCCACGTGAGCCCACTACACCCGCAGCTGCCGCCACGTGAGCCCACTACACCCGCAGCTGCCGCCACGTAAGCCCACTACACCCGCAGCTGCCGCCCCCGCAGCTGCCGCCACGTGAGCCCACTACACCCGCAGCTGCCGCCACGTGAGCCCACTACACCCGCAGCTGCCGCCACGTGAGCCCACTACACCCGCAGCTGCCGCCACGTGAGCCCACTACACCCGCAGCTGTCGCCACGTGAGCCCACTACACCCGCAGCTGTCGCCACGTGAGCCCACTACACCCGCAGCTGCCGCCACGTGAGCCCACTGCACCCGCAGCTGCCGCCACGTGAGCCCACTACACCCGCAGCTGCCGCCACGTGAGCCCACTACACCCGCAGCTGCCGCCACGTGAGCCCACTACACCCGCAGCTGCCGCCACGTGAACCCACTACACCCGCAGCTGCCGCCACGTGAGCGCACTACACCCGCAGCGATGCGCAGCAGACGCAGCAGGCGCAGCGGCCGCAGCGAGGCGCAGCAGGGCCGGCAGCCGCCACGTCTCGCCGTGTCGGCTCAGCTCATGTCGGCAATCTAGGTGCAACTTCCGCCGCCGGAAAACGCCGCCGCCAAGAGAAAGTGCCGATGCATCGGCGCGCGCCGACGGGCGAACACGTGTGGCGGCCGGCAGAACTGGGCTGCCGGTCGTCCCACCCATTTGGCGTCTGCTCACTGGGCCGACCCGCTGGACGGACCCACTGGGTGGACCCACTGGGCGGACCCACTGGGTGGACCCACTGGGTGGACCCACTGGTGGACCCACTGGGTGGACCCACTGGGACCCACTGGGTGGACCCACTGGATGGACCCACTGGATGGACCCACTGGACGGACCCACTGGGCGGACCCACTGGATGGAATTGGGTGGACCATGGGCGGACCCACTGGGTGGACCCACTGGGTGGAATCACTGGGCAGACCAACTGGGTGCCCACTGGATGGACAACGGTGGGACCAACTAGATGGAATGACTGGCGGACCACTGGGCAGACCACTGGGTGGACCCACTGGGTGGACCCACTGGGCGGACCCACTGGGTGGACCCACTGGGTGGAATGACTGGACGGACCCACTGGGCAGACCCACTGGAAGGACCCACTGGGTGCACACACTGGATGGACCCACTGGACAGAACAGACCCACTAGACAGACCCACTGGATGTATTTTTGGGAGCAGCGGCGGCATGCCTGCTGGCCACGGCATCTGAAGACTGATGGCTGCCGGCCTTAACAGCTGTCAGCTGACGACTGTAGCAGCTGACGGCTGACGGCCTCAGCAACTGACGGCTGACAGCTGCAACAGCTGACGGCTGACGGCCTCAGCAGCTGACGGCTGACAGCTGCAACAGCTGGCAGCTGACGACTGCAGCAGCTGACGGCTGACACCTGTAACAGCTGACAGCTGACGGCTACAGCAGCTGACGACCGCCGGCCGCGGCATCAGAAGGCTGACACCTGTAACAGCTGACAGATGACGGCTACAGCAGCTGACGACCGCCAGCTCCAGCAGCTGACGGCTGCCCGCCGACGGATGATGAAAGCGCCGTCGCTTCCAACGTGGCTGCATCGTGGTGGCCGGAGGGTTACACGCCGATGAGCAGCCGGACAGCCAGTGTACGAGGTGCTCAGATCGCCGCGGCTGCCACGTCTTTATTGAGTTACCAGGCGCAGAGCGAGTGAAATCTGCGGCATCACGATGTACCGACAGCCGGCCACAGCCGCCCGCCGCGCCCATTAGGCCGTCACACCTTCAGGAGAGCTGCAACTTACCTGCAACTGCTGGCTAGCTTCCGAGATCTCTGGAGAGGACGGGGAGGAAATCCGCCCTGAAACCTTCCGACTCCCGTTGTGCTCGAGGCCCTCTTGTTGGCGTGTTGATGCAGTGCCCTCCTTGCACAGTGGGTATTGGGGCAGGTGAAATCGTGTGCCTGGTCACAGACGTGCTCTCCGCCATTCGGGAGGATGGGGGATGCCATCTCGCGCACCAATATGGGGAGGTCACAGGTGACCGGGTGGGGGAGATGACATCTCGCGCACCAATATGGGGAGATCACAGGTGACCGGGTGGGGGAGATGACATCTCGCGCACCAATATGGGGAGATCACAGGTGACCGGGTGGGGAGATGTCATCTCGCACACCAGGACGACAAGTGACCGGAGCTATTCACCTGTCGCCAGGGTGAACACCACCGATGCTGAGCGTGCCGTAAGCCTGGCAGATCGGGCGGCAACGGTCTGACGAACGGCAAGTTTGCAACCGTGCAAAAAAAAAACACAACAAAAAGACAAACTTGCAAGGCTAAGTGATATTCTGAATAATTGCAAACTGAACGAGATATAATGTATGTTTTCAACGTCCCACCATAGGGTCATTTGATATATTTTGTGAATGCCCAGTGTGATCACTTTCTCCATTGGTCAGGAGAAACGGAGGTCAGTGGCAATGTAGCTGCCAAATCACCGCGCGGCTGTCATCCTGCTGCTCGTCGTTTGCGGTAAGCAGAGATAAGCTTCCTTGAGATATACAATGTTTAAAATCCGATACAAAAATATATTCATGGCAGCGAAACAATTCCGTTAATTTTCAGACAGGCTGTTGTAATTCAGAAACCAAGTGCTTCAACACCGGTAGCAGGGTAAATATTTTGCGGGCGCGGACCCAGAGAAATGTTCAATCTTTGTGTGTAAACAGGATGTTGCTGAATCAAAAACTAACCATTTTAGGAAAGTGGCATGCTCTGTTTCTTTATTTAGAACTTAACTTGGTTGTTTATGTAATACAAACGTGTTCAAGTCAGCTTAATTGATATGACCCAACTTCATCATTGGATGTCACAGCCATTACTTCCCGCTAGTATCAGTTGTGAAACAGATTATTATGGCCATGGCGAAATATGCACTGGACACCAACGCTACTGCTTACTCCAGATGCTTTGCAGGCTACTCGAGTTATTTCGGCCTTACATAGCTCGCTTGCGCGGGAGACTGCTGTACCCTCGGAGTGACCAGATCTCGCTCCCACGAAGGGTCGCTATATCCTCGACATGACCAGGTCTCGCTCCGGTGGAGGGCAACTGCACCCTCGACGTGGCCGGGTCTCGCTCTCTCGGAGGGCCGCTGCACCCTCGGAGTGACCAGTTCTCACTCTCTCGGAGGGCCGCTGCACCCTCGGAGTGACCGGGTCTCGCTCTCTCGGAGGGCCGCTGTACCCTCGGAGTGACCGGGTCTCGCTCTCTCGGAGGGCCGCTGTACCCTCGGAGTGACCGGGTCTCGCTCTCTCGGAGGGCCGCTGTACCCTCGGAGTGACCGGGTCTCACTCTCTCGGAGGGCCGCTGTACCCTCGGAGTGACCGGGTCTCGCTCTCTCGGAGGGCCGCTGTACCCTCGGCGTGACCGGGTCTCGCTCTCTCGGAGGGCCGCTGTACCCTCGGAGTGACCGGGTCTCGCTCTCTCGGAGGGCCGCTGTACCCTCGGAGTGACCGGGTCTCACTCTCTCGGAGGGCCGCTGTACCCTCGGAGTGACCGGGTCTCACTCTCTCGGAGGGCCGCTGTACCCTCGGGTGACCGGGTCTCACTCCCTCGGAGGGCCGCTGTACCCTCGGAGTGGCCGGGTCTCGCTCTCTCGGAGGGCCGCTGTACCCTCGGAGTGACCGGGTCTCGCTCTCTCGGAGGGCCGCTGTACCCTCGGAGTGACCGGGTCTCACTCTCTCGGAGGGCCGCTGTACCCTCGGGTGACCGGGTCTCGCTCTCTCGGAGGGCCGCTGTACCCTCGGAGTGACCGGGTCTCGCTCTCTCGGAGGGCCGCTGTACCCTCGGGTGACCGGGTCTCACTCTCTCGGAGGGCCGCTGGTCCTCGGGTGACCGGGTCTCGCTCTCTCGGAGGGCCGCTGTACCCTCGGGTGACCGGGTCTCGCTCTCTCGGAGGGCCGTGCCGGTGGAGTGACCGGGTCTCCTCTCGAGGGCCGCTGTAGAGTGACCGGGTTCCCGGAGGGCCGTGCCCTCGGGGACCGGGTCGCTTGCTGACCCTCGGAGTGACCGGGTCTCGCTCTCTCGGAGGGCCGCTGTACCCTCGGAGTGACCGGGTCTCGCTCTCTCGGAGGGCCGCTGTACCCTCGGAGTGACCGGGTCTCACTCTCGGAGGACCGTTGGTCCTGGGTGACCGGGTCTCTCGGAGGACCGTTATGTCCGGCGGACCGGGTCTCGTTCCCGGAGGGCCCCGGGTGAGCTGGTCTCGCTCTCTCGGAGGGCCGCTGTACCCTCGGGTGACCGGGTCTCGTCTCTCGGAGGGCCGCTGTACCCTCGGAGTGACCGGGTTCACTCGGAGTTTTTGGGTGACCGGGTCTCGGGCGCTGTACCTCGGGTGACCGGGTCTCCCGGAGGGCCGCTGTACCCTCGGGTGACCGGGTCTCACTCTCTCGGAGGACCGTTATGTCCTTGGCGTGACCGGGTCTCGTTCCCCGGAGGGCCGCTGTACCCTCGGGTGACCGGGTCTCACTCTCTCGGAGGGCCGCTGTACCCTCGTGACCGGGTCTCGTCTCGGAGGGCCGCTGACCCTCGGGTGACCGGGTCTCGCTCTCTCGGAGGGCCGCTGTACCCTCGGGTGACCGGGTCTCACTCTCTCGGAGGGCCGCTGTACCCTCGACGTGGCCGGGTCCCGCTCTCTCGGAGGGCCGCTGTACCCTCGGAGTGACCGGGTCTCGCTCTCTCGGAGGGCCGCTGTACCCTCGGAGTGACCGGGTCTCACTCTCTCGGAGGGCCGCTGTACCCTCGGAGTGACCGGGTCTCACTCTCTCGGAGGATCCGTTATGTCCTCGGCGTGACCGGGTCTCGTTCCCACGGAGGGCCGCTGTACCCTCGGAGTGAGCTGGTCTCACTCGCGGCGCGACCGTTGGCAAAAGCATAATATGATGTACGGTTAGTTGCAAAATACTCCTCAGAATCTCACAATAAAAGTTCAATTTCGCTTACAATGGTTCAGACCAACCCAAAGCGGGCATGTGCACAACATTTGTCAAAATTGGATTTGCCCTGTTCGAGTGCATAGATGTGCACATTCTACATCATCCTGTGTCAGTGTAATGATCAAGACTCGCATGCCTTGATGGTCTTGAGCATCCTCCACACAGCCGTTTCTGTCACTGTTCCCAAGACAGATATCAAGTTGAAGAGTGCACTTTCTTCAGATGACAGCATCACCGTCTCTGACATCGCCGTTCACTTCGTATATTCATTGCTACTTTTCACGCTTTTGTTTGTCAGGACGTCACAACTATCATTGCACGACATCATGCTATGGTCTTTCACTGGACATAATTGAAAAGAGCATTTATGAAAAATAGCCTTTTGCTCATATTGGGTAGGCAAAGACGAGAGAATCAACTAGATGCGCATATTTCTGCCAGGGGTCTTCTTCAGCGCACACGATTTTCAGAAAAAACCGCAACGCATCGTTACACAGAGCAACTCGAGCCTCAATAAAAAACGCGCGCTGAAAGTCGTTCCGCCAACATATTCAGCCAACATTCTAGAGAGAAAGTACGAATTAACAAAATCAGTATATTCTTGCACACATAAGCACGCACATACATTCACATACACCAACAAATACATACATACACACCCATACACCCACGCACACACGCATATATATATATATATATATATATATATATATGTATATATATTTCGTTTCACAGCATAGTAAGATATATGAATCATACCAGAAATTCTTACTGATCTCCCAATGCACACATTTGTCATCCAACACACTGCCGATTCGAACTCTCGAACCAGACTTGCTGGTAAACGCACAGTTCGTGAGAAATGTTTTTCTGCTAATGTGTATTTTGACATTGAAACTAATGCAGCTACATACCATCCTACACCGACATGCAAACCGACTACTGTTTGATTAAATTTGATATATGATACTGATACCACTGATGTGAATAACATGGAAACTAGTGATATTATGCTGGCTTCAGTAGGCGTCATGATGATGCGTGTGTCGAGTGTCGGGCTGTGGTTGCAAATGTGCATCGATTCTGCAATTCTATATTCTGCCACATCCCTACATATTCACCGGAGAGTAACACATATGCATCACATTCCAGCGAAGTCCCAACTCCACCTGATAGGCACAGCCATGTGCTATTTCCAGGTGCTACAACAGTGTCAGGGAACTACGCACCTGTGTTATGGCCACCTACTGCATCAGCATCAGTCAGCCGTACACCCGCGTCATGGATAGACACATACGTGTCTAACAAAATAGCACATTATATTAATTCGAGGCCAGAGCAGGCGTTGCATCGTGACGTCACACTCCAACCCACATCCTTGCCAGCATGCACGTCTTGACATACTTCCTTGATCGAAAGCGTCGGAAAGCCACCGGCAGAAACCCGAAACGGTTGTCGAGCGGCCACAGCGGCCCAGCAGCAGCAGCGCCTGGTGCCTCAGCCGGGCGTACCTCGTGCCTCAGCCGGGCGTACCTCGTACCTCAGCCGGGTGTGCCTCGTACCTCAGCCGGGCGTGCCTCGTACCTCAGCTGGGCGTGCCTCGTACCTCAGCCGGGCGTACCTCGTCTCAGCCAGGCGTCCCTTGTACCTCAGCCGGGCGTACCTCGTCTCAGCAAGGCGTGCCTCGTACCTCAGCCGGGCGTACCTCGTACCTCAGTGGGCGCGCTGCCATGTAGAAAAGTGCTCTAGTGCGACCACTGGTCGAGTGGGCTGCCCCGGGGGCGCGGACCGCTGCATCACCGTCAGACGTCCTACATCAGGGCTCGACAAACCACTATCAAGGACAGCGACGAGGATCCGTGAACCGATGTGGACGGATGCTCGTCCACGAAGATCGTTAGACATGGCTATGCCTTTCGAAACCTGCTCCGGTGCGATCGGGACCGCCACCTGCCGTGGTGGTTTCATGCTCCGTCTGCGAGCCGCTCGCTCTTGTTGAAGCTCTCTCGCAGTTTGGTCGGCACAACCTGTCAGAAACAGGGGACGAGTAGTCTAGGGGTAAGTTGCTCGCCTCACAATCGAAAGGTTGTGGATTCGAGTCTCACCTGCCGCTACTCTTCGTCCGCGACCAATCGGCGTGAGAGATTGGCGACGCTACATGACTCGACGGTCGATGTGTCGTAAAGCCAATAACCAAATAACCTGTCAGAAACAGCAGCTGCGTATGGCCTTGCTGGGAGCAGCTCCCGAGAGGAGTGTATTCATGCATGTTCTGTCACTGTTGTCGTTTTGTCCGCGCCAAGTTCCCGAGACGAGCTTAGTCATGGATGTTCTGTCGCTGTCGCCGTTTTGTCTGACTGGGGTTCAGTACCGATGTGATCTGCATATGTTACGAGCAGAAGTAATCCGCTCTCTTTAGATACGGCAGTGATGGTGGCTGTTAACTTGGGCTACATGTGCTTGACTTTAATGCATTCGAGGTACAAAATCTCTTGCGCATCATATCCAAGCAATCAAAGTAGTGAACTTTCGAAGTCCGTATGCGTGTAATTTACGTGCATGCAATCTGCAATAAACGGCCGACGGTGTTGGATCTGCTTTCGGCAGCACTTTGCTTGTACAAGCAGTTAGCCGCTCCTCTCCCTGGGCAACTTCCGAGGACGCCTCGTGAGCAGACTAGTTGCAAACGTCGGTGGCCGGCCTGAAGTGCCGGCCGAATGATGGACGAACCAGAACCGGAGGCGATGCAGGCATTGGTCCAGCTGACTGGAAGGCTCGCCTCGATGCCTGCGCTGCTGATGCGTGAAGCACATCTCGGAGAGAAGCCTCTCCCGAGAGAAGTCTCCATCTATTGCCGCATCTCAGCCAACTCGTCCCGGACTGCTGACGCCGATGTCGCTTCATCTCCAGCGTTCTGTCCAGCTGATGCGACAGCATGACCTGTGCCCGTGCCGTCCCGGACTGTTGACGCCGATGTCGCTCCATCTCCAGCGTTCTGTCCAGCTGATGCGACAGCATGACCTGTGCCCGTGCCGTCCCGGACTGTTGACGCCGATGTCGCTCCATCTCCAGCGTTCTGTCCAGCTGATACGACAGCATGACCTGTGGCCGTGCCGTTCTCGACCAGCACCTCGTGTCCTGATTCGCCTCACCAATCCCTGTCACCTGGCGCGGAGAGGCCGCTTCCGCTCGCACAAGCCCCTGCAACCGAGGATTTCTAATTCCGAGTATGAAACGACGCGTGGTGCCTCACCGCATGGAAGAGCCAGCTCTGCGCGGTCCGGGCGCGACATCTCAGCCATCAGTCGGCTCTGATCCCCAAAGTCCTGGGCCGATATACTGGGGGCTTGCGGTGCACTACCAAGCTGCACATCTGCCTGCTCTTGTACTGACTGATTTCTCGTCGAAATCGACCCCGGAGCGCCGCTTTCACGGCCTAACAGCTGTTGCGCTCTTTGGGCGGGAAGCGGCGCGACATCAAGCGGCTCGGCGCAAATCAAGCCCAACAGAAAAGAACTGGCCGTTCTTCAGTTGTGCCAGAGTTCAGCTGCGCGTCAAAATACTGGAGCAATGCGTCTCATTGATCCTCCTGGCCCCTTAGCCAAAAAAGCCGTCCTGGACCGAAATAGAGCCCTTGCTGCTCCATTCCCAGTCGCGAACTATCAGAGAAGCTGGAAACCAGACCATTGTAAAGCCTATCAATTACTAAGTGAAATACGCGTCGGCAACACTATTCCGTCGCTGTGGATGACTGACAGGAAAGCCAATGACGGAAGACCACATGCACATGATCGGGTTCAGATTATCACTGACCGAAAATGAACATGGACGTCGCCATCGAGTTCTCACACACAGTCATAAACAGTCAATAGCGCCTTCAATGACAATGAGGCACGGAATAACCGCCGGACGGTACGGGTGAACGAGACTATCCGTCCGCCATGCGGGGTACGTGGTGAAATCTCGACAGAAGTCGGCTACCGTCTAACGCTAATCGAACATAATAATGAGATAATAAGACACAATACAAACATGAACGCCCAATATTTAATCAAACGATTTTCACACTCGATACAGTAAAATATATTATCAAATTCCCGCCTCTCCCAGAGTGAATATGCTGAATTCAGTCTTGACTATTCGTGTTCACCCGGAAAGGAATGTGCTGCCGAATCTATACAATAGTAATATGATAATCTGGCAATAGAGCAGGCTGGAGTGGTAGCCTACCGACCGTGCCATCGTGAAACGTTTATAGTTTTCACGTAGTGCAGCCATGCCATGACCTTTGTGTGGGTCACGTGACCGGGGTTCAGACACCTCTGCTGGTCGGTGACCTCGCGCCGACCTGCAGACGCCCGTCTTTCACCGTGGTCTCGCCGCCAGCGTCCAGCACTGTGATGACAAGATGCATTTCCATTCTCCTCTCCATTGGCCGTTCTCCTCGCATTTATATTTGCAGATTGGCCAATGTTTTTGGCTCTCAATTAAAAAAAAAAAATTTAATCCGAATTGTTGCTGGGATGGCTTGAGGAGCCAGGGTTCCATTGCTAAGCAGAGCTTGTTGCGTGAACCCTGGCCCCACCACCCGATCCATGAACTCCAGTTCAACGGCAGAATTTAGACCGAAAGTTTAACGTGCCACCAATGCACCGACACGGCCACCCGGTAGCTCGTCCCCGACCTTATCGGGCCAGCTGCCAACTGACACTCCCGGCCGGGGGCTAAATGCGAGCGCGCGAAGCGACCCGAACCCTGTGTTGCCAGCACAGGGGAGACCAGTGCAGGCCAGCGCTCTAACCAACTGAACTACCGGGGCGACAATTTCGCTCGGCCAGGATCCTAATTCGACAACCTCGGCCGACATAACTGAGTGCCCCTGTCTATACCCACAATTATTGACCGTAGATACAAAATTACTATTGGATATGAATGAGGACAAAATATAAAATGGATCCAAAATTATTATCCAATCGTATTAGGGCTACAAACCGAGAAAACCAGAGAAACCTATCCTTGACCCGACCTTAGATCAATAATTTTGCATTGCAGAAGCAGATTGGGATAGCAGAGTTATATGTCCTAGGTAAAATGTGCTGCTATGGGGATTCTCACGATTACGGCAAAAACTCGCCAATCAAACGATACGACGACTTGAAGTACATTACACTTGGCACATATACTGACTACGACTTGAGTAGCATTATGTTTGGCCCGTGTACCTACATACAGCGACTTGAAGCACATAATAGTTAGCCTATGTACCGACTACGACTTGAAGCACAATATATTTTACCCATGTACCGACTACGTGTCAACTAGCAACGCCCAATCGCTATGGTGCTGTCTAAGTCCAAGTGGGTCAGTCTCACCATTCAGAATAACTGGCCTCACTACGTATCGAGTGTGACCAAGATGATGGGAGATGGATTGTACGTGATGTGTATAGATGACCCATTTAATAGCGGCGAACGCCATGCCATGAGATGTTCCCTGGATAAAACACATTTAACTCAATGTAGCACAGCACTTACAGTGAAGGAGCATCGTTTGAGCCATCCTCATCCTATCAGGATAGGGCTCTGAATTACTTGAATCTGTAGGAGGTGGGGGGATTCCTGTCCACCATGATCTCTGAATCTAATCCACACAATCTACCAGGGAAGAGTCTAATCCACACATTGAGAAAATTACACTCTAGAATATATTCGCATCAGCGAAGTCAGGGCAAACAATGGGGAGAGGGGAAACTTATGAGAACCATTTGGCACTGTGCTTACATTTTACTCCTGTTTGAGAACTAGCCAAAGCCGGTATCACCTGACTTTGTGCGCGAGCTCAAGTACGCGTGGCCAGCGGCAGACACATCCACTCGGCACGAGCGCCAGAGCGCGCAACAATGTGCAACATCACTGAATAAATAAAATTATTGCGCTTTACCTAGCCCATGCTTCCTGCTCTGACATGCTGCTACTTATGACGTCATGGACCGACCACGAGCGTACCTCCGCTGCTCACAATCGCCACAGCCGAATTATCCTCCAGTCCTCCTGTCCTCCTGTCCTCCTGCTCTGACGTCAGCTGGAGCCACTGACACCTCTGTCGCACCGTCACAGCTGGCGCAAATCGCCTCTTTCCTGCCCATTGCGGGCAACCGCATCGGCTGGGCTGCAGAAAAAAAAATCGCATCTGCAAGCTGTCAGCGGCGCCGGCGGTGCTGACTAGAACATCGTCAGGCGGACATTCGCGACCACAGACCCGTCACCCACAGACCCGCCACCCACAGACCCGCCACCCACAGACCCGCCACCCACAGACCCGCCACCCACAGACCCGCCACCCACAGACCCGCCACACACAGACCCGCCACCCACAATAGACAGTCGCGACCACAGACCCGACACCCACAGTAGACAGAGTAGACAGTCACGACCACAGAGTACAGTGCGACCGCAGACCCGCACCACAGCGACCACACCACAGTAGACAGCAGGTAGACAGTCACGACCACAGACCCGCCACCCACAGTAGACAGTCACGACCACAGACCCGCCACCCACAGTAGACAGGTAGACAGTCACGACCACAGACCCGCCACCCACAGTCCGCCACCCGCGAGACAGTCGCGACCAGACCGGCCACCCACAGTAGACAGTCACGACCACAGACCCGCCACCCACAGTAGACAGGTAGACAGTCGCGACCACAGACCCGCCACCCACAGTAGACAGGTAGACAGTCACGACCACAGACCCGCCACCCACAGTAGACAGGTAGACAGTCACGACCACAGACCCGCCACCCACAGTAGACAGCAGCCACACAGACCCGCCACCCACAGTAGACAGTCACGACCACAGACCCGCCACCCACACAGTAGACAGTCGCGACCACAGACCCGCCACCCACAGTAGACAGAGTCACACAGACCCGCCACCAGGACCCGCCACCCACAGTAGACAGTCACGACCACAGACCCGCCACCAACAGTAGACAGTCACGACCACAGACCCGACCGCCACCACATAACAGGTAGACAGTCACGACCACAGACCCGCCACCCACAGTAGACAGTCGCGACCACAGACCCGCCACCCACAGTAGACAGGTAGACAGTCACGACCACAGACCCGCCACCCACAGTAGACAGGTAGACAGTCGCGACCACAGACCCGCCACCCACAGTAGACAGTCACGACCACAGACCCGCCACCCACAGTAGACAGGTAGACAGTCACGACCGCAGACCCGCCACCCACAGTAGACAGGTAGACAGTCACGACCGCAGACCCGCCACCCACAGTAGACAGTCGGCCAAACGACCACAGACCCGCCACCCACAGTAGACAGGTAGACAGTCACGACCACAGACCCGCCACCCACAGTAGACAGTCACGACCACAGACCACATCACACAGTAGACAGGTGCCACCCACAGTAGACAGTCACGACCACAGACCCGCCTCCCACAGTAGACAGTCACGACCACAGACCCGCCTCCCACAGTAGACAGGTAGACAGTCACGACCACAGACCGCCACCCACAGTAGACAGTCACGACCACAGACCCGCCACCCACAGTAGACAGTCACGACCACAGACCCGCCACCCACAGTAGACAGGTAGACAGTCACGACCACAGACCCGCCACCCACAGTAGACAGGTAGACAGTCACGACCGCAGACCCGCCACCCACAGTAGACAGTCACGACCACAGACCCGCCACCCACAGTAGACAGTCACGACCACAGACCCGCCACCCACAGTAGACAGGTAGACAGTCACGACCACAGACCCGCCACCCACACAGTAGACAGTCACGACCACAGACCCGCCACCCACAGTAGACAGGTCAGCGCCACCACAGACCCGCCACCCACAGTAGACAGTCACGACCACAGACCCGCCACCCACAGTAGACAGTCATGACCACAGACCCGCCACCCACAGTAGACAGTCACGACCACAGACCACAGACCCGCCACCCACAGTAGACAGTCACGACCACAGACCCGCCACCCACAGTAGACAGTCACGACCACAGACCCGCCACCCACAGTAGACAGGTAGACAGTCACGACCACAGACCCGCCACCCACAGTAGACAGTCACGACCACAGACCCGCCACCCACAGTAGACAGGTAGACAGTCACGACCACAGACCCGCCACCCACAGTAGACAGTCACGACCACAGACCCGCCACCCACAGTAGACAGTAGACAGTCACGACCACAGACCCGCCACCCACAGTAGACAGTCACGACCACAGACCCGCCACCCACAGTAGACAGTCACGACCACAGACCCGCCACCCACAGTAGACAGTCACGACCACAGACCCGCCACCCACAGTAGACAGTCACGACCACAGACCCGCCTCCCCAGCGCGGCCGCGCGGCCCATCTGACCACCGGTCGGCGGAAGTGAATGTGGTGCGGCGGCCGGCGGCGGCCGCGCCCGCCCGTGGTGACGAAACTCGTCTGCGCGTTTCCCCAGACGGCTGGGCGGCTCCGAAGTGCCGCCCCAGGCGCATTCTTCCGACACGGCTGACTTATGTTCACGTGCAGACGCGGCGACGGCTAGCGGTGTTCCATTCCGTAGAGCAAGCGCTGGTCACTGCATTTAGAAGGCATGACGTAGAATTGCAATATAACCATTTGGCTTGCGCGAAAAGCACACAAGAATGTAATTAAGCTTTCGGAAACTCACTGTAATTGCAGTGCATCGGTTGATATCTTGGTTATTTTATTAGCCATATAATCTACCTGACAACTTTCTAGAGTTGTATTTATTTCGCTAATTATTTTTCTTCTCATAGATCAGAGATCACCAACTACGGGTGAACGGTCGTACAGAATACCAGGACTTCGCGAAATGGAGAAAGTGAAAACCTGTGGACAAGTAAAACCATGTTTCCAGAGCATATTATTCATAAAAATAGGTACCTGCAGCCAGAAGTCCGCGTTATCGACCTGCTCCAGCTGCACCCCTCCCCCCCCCCGAAGGAGAGCAGAGGCACCCCAGAACAATGTTGATACCATTGTTGTCATAGGGTTACCGCAATTTGTCTGCGCACAGCCGTGTCAAAATGCGATTTCATCTCACACCCGAAGCCAGAAATCTTAGCTCCCTTTTCGTGCTCGATTTTATTTTTATTTTGTGTCACTTAAGGAAGACTTCAGGGAAAATTTCACTTGCAATGCTTTGTTTCACCGTAGATATTACGGCCTGCTTGCCTGAGTGAAGTTTGAGCCCAGCATTTCTGCTTCATAGCCACGGCGCGATCACTGGCACACGGCACGGCCACGGCACGGCCACGGCACGGCCACGGCACGGCCACGGCACGGCCACGGCACGGCCACGGCACGTGTGTCTGGTGCGTCTGACGTGGCCTCGTCATCGGCCGCTACGGTCGGCTTTCTCCCGCCATCGGGGCCCGTTTGTCACGGGCCGGCGGCCCGCCATCGGGGCCCGTTTGTCACGGGCTTGTGGCCCGCCATCGGGGCCCGTTTAGCAGCGACGCTTTTCGAAACGAGCCTCTGTATGGCGAAGAGAGTCGAAGGGTAGGGAAGGAGTTCGAACTGGTGTCGGAGGACAGGATGCGTCCAGGAAGAGACATCGACGAGCAGGCAGAGCAACGGGTTGTGGACGTGCGTAAGTCAGATGGTGTCGGTCGATTGTGTCTCAATGCAAAAGGAAGACGTCGCCGCCGTTTCAGGCACGAACGGCGCGAACCAAGTCGATTCTGAGTGAAAGAGTCTGCATGAAGTTGACAAAAGCGGTTGATTCCGGGCAATCTAAGGGAGCTTTACTGTGTGCACAAGGCTGACCCGAAGAATCCCACCGATATATTTTCACCTATATGTTCGCTTCGACCGGGGCATTGCGTTCTGGCATGTAGTAGGGGTACACAGTGTATGTGTCTGCATACGCCCTCTGAATGTGAAGCTCATGATTGAGTCTCCGGTTCGGAAAGATCTAACCTACTGAGATTTCATCGATGATGCTATTTGTGAGTGATCATGTCGAATGCATGCTGCATGGGTGTCAACAGGGCCCGAGAGAGGAGGGTTTCTTGCGTTTTTACAAATGATTGTGGAACATGACACTGATGATGATCTTGACGTTCGGCACAAGTTCGGTTCGGTTGGTCCTGAGCGGTGCAACTTAAACGACGTGACGGAGCCGCGAGACTTCCGTCCCACGCTGGTTAGCAAGTTAGCACGAGGGTGATGAAAATGATCAAGCAGCATTTCGTGTGAGGTCACTCAGGACGTAGTTTCAGTAATTTGAAAATATCTGGCCCATGGGGATTGCCGTTGATGTGCCGTTATTTTATCACACACGACGAAGTCCAAAACCATCACTGAAGCATTGGACAGTGTGTTGTTCAGTCTTTTGTGGCGCATTGGTCTCACAAAGTTGAGAGCTATCACCAGAGCTTTTGCTGCATCTCAAACTCAACAAGCACGCAGCTAGCACAGTAAACGCATCCATCACAGCTCGTTTCGGAACTGAAGTAAAAGATTCCATTACTCAAGAAATTGATTACATCGCAGCTCGGTGTGCGACTCAATATAAGAACCGACGCAATTTCGGTCACAATTTGTCAGCACTAACTTGGCTTTTGGATTTCGTGCGAGTGACACTTGTTTGGCACAGCTGGTGGGAAGAACGCATGCAACGGGATGTGGGGACGGGGAGGAGGGTCGAGCCGAAGCAAATTCTGTCTTGACCCGATGTTGACCAAACGTCTTCAGTGCAGATGATGTTCGGTTTCCGTTCTGCGACGTTTGTGTCGTCGATTTGCGTCGCGTTCGTGACAGAGTCGAGGTAGGCGGCGGCCAGGCACCTCCAGCAGCGCTCCTCCGTAGCGGACACCACCAGAAGCGCTCAGCACCTGCTCACGCTGCGTCCCAAGAATCTGGCGACTGCGACTGTCGCTGAGTTCTCTGGAGGAGCCGCCCGCAATGTCGCTGTCCCCATGCGTTAGATGTTGCTGTCGCTGCCGTTGTTGCTAGGCTTTCTGGGGGAGGAATTCTTGCTGATTATTTGAGTTTTTCGAGCTGCATGCACTGGCGTATTGGCAGCGCTCAGCGTGTGTTCTGTTGTAGCCGTGTTCCATATACACTAATTCCGTGTGAATTAGGGTACACCCATCAGTGTAACACTTATTACTGCTATCGTTATTCAGTAGGTGCACGGACTTTAGAGAATAACACAGATTGTATATCCCGACGAATATTCGCCTGATACGGTCAACGAAGCGGACCTGATAGATTTTCGTGAATATACTCCGATACCGGACTGTTTGTTTGCTTATCGGGTGGTCCACGGAGCACTTTATGCACACCGATACCGGACTGCAAAACGGATCGAGTCCCCAACTTTGTGTTGTGCGTCCAACTGTGAGCTCTGCTGTTCATACATGTGAAATACCTGGAGCACAAGGCTAATAATTCCTACGATCAGAAACCGTCAGGTTGGTTAATGGAGTAAGCTAAAGTAAAGCTTCTTTGGCCGGCTCTGGCCGTTTGGAGGTTGTGGAATCAAGGAGAGAGCTGAGCCAGAAGTGTCAGGAAGATAATGCGTGTAATCGCTCCTGGAGCAGGACGGGATGGGCGGGTGGTGGATCGAGCCCGACACGCAGCCCCTACTGAACACCCCGCGCGAATTGTCAGCCGGTCATTGGGCTCTTTTCCACGCGCTGTGAGGCTGAGAAACGTCCACTGAAAGTCGTCAGCTTGGCGGTCGTGCGTTCGGTGATGATGGCGGTGGCGGACGCTATGTGCAGGGGCGAGATGCTGGAGTCCTCCAGTGAGTCCTCGGCGCGATGGTGAGACGTGTCCCCGCTCCGCGGACAGTTCCCGAGCTGACGTGTGGGACACAGGTATCGCAGTCCGTGATGCACCCAGACGCATCACGCTGAACCTTCAAAAGTAGTGCAGCAGTTTGGCGGAGCGAGAAGATGTCCACTATCATAGGTGGATCGGTCCTCGCCGTCTGCCAGGTCATCAGCGGGGAGGTGGGAGGGCAGACGGCTGGTGGTCTGTCAGACCATCAGCGGGGAGTAGGAGATCAGACGGCTGGTCTGTCAGACCAGCAGCGGGGAGGTAGGAGAGTCAGACGGGGCTGGTCTGTAGCCAGACCAGCAGGGGGAGGTAGGAGTGCAGACGGCTGGTGGTCTGTCAGACCAGCAGCGGGGAGGTGGGAAGACAGACGGCTGGTGGCTTGCCGGACCGGCGCTACACTGCTACACCGGCGGCCGCCAGCCAGCGACCATTGTCTTTGCAGCGTCTGGTGCCGACCGGACGCGATCAGAGATGCAGATATGCAGCTGGCTGTCGGTGCGTCTAGCCTTGACCGTGCGGCAGGCCGAGCGCCTTCGCGGCGGTGACCGGCCGGGCCGGAAACGTGCCGCTTCGCCATCGCCAATGGAACGCCGCGTGCGACTTGGCCTCGCGTCTGCGTGGGCTGGTGCGATAGTTTCACATCTGCCCTCTCCACGCACCCCGCATCCGGGTGTGTGGCCCCTGCGCCACACACGGCCATAGCTAGCGCACCGGCCGTCCGGCACGCACTTTCACTGGCGCTGAGTCACAATTGTCGCCCCGGCGAACTCCCACGGGCTCTGGCGAGGACGGTCCGCACTGGACATCCTCAGTCTCCGGCGAGGACGGTCCGCACTGAATATCCTCAGTCTCCGGCGAGGACGGTCCGCACTGAATATCCTCAGTCTCCGGCGAGGACGGTCCGCACTGAATATCCTCGGTCTCCGGCGAGGACGGTCCGCACTGAATATCCTCAGTCTCCGGCGAGGACGGTCCGCACTGAATATCCTCAGTCTCCGGCGAGGACGGTCCGCACTGAATATCCTCAGTCTCCGGCGAGGACGGTCCGCACTGAATATCCTCAGTCTCCGGCGAGGACGGTCCGCACTGAATATCCTCAGTCTCCGGCGAGGACGGTCCGCACTGGACATCCTCAGTCTCCGGCGAGGACGGTCCGCACTGAATATCCTCAGTCTCCGGGCGAGGACGGTCCGCACTGAATATCCTCAGTCTCCGGCGAGGACGGTCCGCACTGAATATCCTCAGTCTCCGGCGAGGACGGTCCGCACTGAATATCCTCAGTCTCCGGCGAGGACGGTCCGCACTGAATATCCTCAGTCTCCGGCGAGGAATTCTGTCTCCGAAGAGGGGAGACAGCATCTAAGGAAGGGAGGGAGTAGTCTCTAGATAGGGGAGGACATCCTTCCTCTAAGGACATGACATCTTTCCCGTTAGGACATTAGACATCCTCTCTGTAAGGAAATAAGACATCCTCCCCATAGGGACATAATAAATCCTCCCTATATGTACACCATTCCTGTAAGGACAACGCCCCTGAAAGGAAATGGGACATCCTCCCTGTATAGACGTCCTCCCTGAAAGGAAATCCTCCATGTAAGGAGATGCATGCATTTGCAGTCCTAGGACCACTAGGACCTCGCTACATGCCACTGTTTGCGAAGTTTATAGTGCAATTGACACCTTCGAAACAAGTACAGAAACACAGACAAAAGTAAAAGGTAAAGAAAAAGATATAGGTGGGAGATAAATACAGAAAGAAGGAAAGAGATGAAGCGAGTGAGTGTAAGAGGGAGGGAGGCAGGGTTGGGGAGAGAGGTGCAAATGACACATGTCGCATATTGCACCAAGCTACTCGCCCTGCTGTGGCGAAAGCATTGCAGCACAGCTGATAAGGCGGAAGGCAACTACCGTACCGGCGTCTGGCGAAAACGGGAGGTCGACCCGAACACTTACGCCGGTCACCATTGTCTGGCGCATCCGACAACTGGTATGTCGGCAGCAGGTCAGAGATGACCTCGTTCCAGTGGGAGAGTCCATGTGCAGACGTAACACCACGATCCGGCAACGGATGCACCCGCCTGCTTCCGTGTGTTGGGATGTCATGTCGAGCAGCTTGGTGGTCCGCTGGACATCAAGGCTGGTTGGTGTCGCAAGTGATCAAACAAAAACGTGTATCAGAATATCAGTATATTCCATGGTGAGCGTTTCCAAATTGTTGGCAGAGGCCGGTCGCCCTAAATTAAAATGGATCACAAACAAAGATGCTGAAACATTTCGCTCGGCATTTGATCGTCTTCTTAGCATGCACTCGGGTTATAGCGTCAATGCGATAGCGGGTGATACCTCGTGATCCCCTTATCCTCAATTGATCTCAAAGCAAAGGAGAGAAGTAGCATGAATACTTTCAGGGAGGTAAAAAGCCAAGAGAGCATCGTAATGTGGGATCCATAAGGTCACAGGTCAATACCATATTAGGAACATCGAGATCAACATATGAAAATTGGCAATGTTCAAGAACGTCGTTCTGCCTTGACGTGAAATGACTGGTTTATATTCATAATGCTATATTATGTCATGCAAATTATAAGACATATCTCATAACCTTAAAAACATTCACGGTAAGCTCAGGGGCGAACTACAGATCAAGGTAGCAATATTACCATGAACTATCCACTGCTATTGAATTTATGCTGAATAATTCGGCATAGCGCATATGAGTTTGAGATACGTACATACACAAATATTGGACAAACGAATTTGATTTCGGAAAGATTGTAGCCAATCTCGGACAAATTTGATGTTATACTTCATGCACGGAAGTACAAATTGGGACAACTATTTCCACAACCTTCAATGTTGAACATTTAGCATGCTTCCTGCATTTGAATGAATTGTGCCTAAATGACGAAATAGGCCTTGCATATTTCAGAAATTCGTGCACTTCCGCAAACATTTGACACAATGAAGTGCATGTCCTCACGGGATGCTGAGAGAGAAGACGGCTGCGATCGGCCCGCAAGCCTACTATCGTGGTATGGTGCCTGATCTTTCAGCCGCCATTCGTCAGTCACGTGGTCATGTCGTCATGACACGTGATCATCTGGCAGGTGACCACTGCTGAGGAAAACAATGTGTCGCGCTGAGCGGTTGTGTGAAAAATAATCTGAACAGAGAAAAACAGTCGGCAGTCAGGGAAAAAAACCTTGCGATCGTGACACAACGTGATGCTTGGGCTAATTCAACAATTCGGCATTGTTCACGTGCGCTTAGGGTGCGGCTGCTCCTTGTTGGATTGCCCGGCTTGCCAGCATGCATTAACGTTGCGACATACTCGGCAGATGAGCCCAAGTTCTACGAGACTGTAGCCAATTTCGGCTGAAGCCAAATTTTCCCCATATACCGTGCCGAAATTGAAGGCAATGTATCTACAGTCGGACTACTTTGACAAACACCAAGTCCGCGTCTACAATCGAATCCTTTTCACACACATCAAGCACGCCTCTGCATTATTTGCAGTATGCATCGTGCCAAATTGACGACATACGTTTACCAACTTCTTATATTTATGGGCTTCCAGGACATATCCTTTAGTAATGGAGATAATGGAGACTACAACGGCCGGCAGCTACGGTCGGCCCACAAGTCTCCTCTCGTGACATTAATGGAGACTACAACGACTCGCAGCTACGGTCTGCCCACAAGTCTCCTGTTGTGACGTCAATGAGACTACAACGGCCGGCAGCTACGGTCGGCCCACAAGTCCCCTGTTGTGACGTTAATGAGACTTCAACGGCCCGCAGCTACGGTCGGCCCACAAGTCCCCTGTTGTGACGTCAATGAGACTACAACGGCCGGCAGCTAACGGTCCCACAAGTCCCCTGTCGTGACGTTAATGAGACTACAACGATCGGTCGCCCACAAGTCCCCTTCTCGTTAATGAGCTACACCCTCCTGCCCCCTCCTTTTGACGTTTGAGACTAAACGGCCGGCACTACGGTGCCACAAGTCTCCTGTTGTGACGTTAATGGAGACTACAACGACCCGCAGCTACGGTCGCCCACAAGTCTCCTGTCGTGACGTTAATGGAGACTACAACGACTGGCAGCTAGACATCCTGTGTGACTTAATGAGACTACACCTATGGTCAGCCCACAAGTCCCCTGTTGTGACGTTAATGAGACTTCAACGGCCGGCAGCTACGGTCGGCCCACAAGTCCCCTATCGCGGCACGGTGTCCGATCCTGTGCCTGTAGCAAGAGAGCCCCATATCCAGTATCCTGCCCTCACTCGTCCAGTGACTGCACTAGCGCCTTATGCTGATGTAGAAGATGGAACGATCAAACCATTCCAGGCTTGGATGATCGAACTTCGTATGAAATGGGCGTTGGAGCACTCGTTGGCTTTCGCTCATCGGGGATAGGTCATTTTTGCTTGTCGAATTTCCAAGGGCCATATTAGGGGCTAAGTCGCGTTTACTCTGATCAACGTGCCAGGGGGGGGGACAACACCTTCATGGCTTAAAATAGGCTAAAGACACTCACTCCATGGCGTGACAACTGATGCAGGATCTACGCTACCTGTAACGCTTCTACTTCTGTAACTAATGGTAGGATCGCTATAGAAGCTCAGACTCCTGCATTATTGATGTGATGCTTGCTTTATGGGCTCAGGTCCATTCATTGCCACAATGGCAAACAGCAACACAAGCATGACACAGTTCATGTTGGAGCAGTTTTCATTTCATTCACTAGCTGAGGCAGGGCTCCGAGTGGACTATCCAGTGACCCAGTTCGGAGGTGGTCCCGCAGGTGCGCCGACTCCAGCGGTGTCTCCCGGCCTGGACCGGCGAAAAAGAGGCCACGTTTTCACTTTTATCGGATCGCCGGTGCGGCCGGCCAACGCCCGCGGCAGCGGCGGCCACATATCAGCCAGACAGGCCCGGCAACAGCCAATCAACGCCAGGAACTCGCGTCACGTGGTGGCTGGATACCATCCAGTCCCGTCACGTGGAGACTGAATGCCACGCAGTCCCGGCACGTGGAGACTGAATGCCACGCAGTCCCGGCACGTGGAGACTGAATGCTATGCAGTCCCGGCACGTGGAAACTGAATACCATGCGGTCCCGTCACGTGGAGACTGAATACCATGCAGTCTCGTCACGTGGAGACTGAATACCATGCAATATCGTCACGTGGAGACTGACTACCGTGCAGTCTCGTCACGTGGAGACTGAATGACATGCAGTCCTGTCACCTGATAACTGAATACCATGCAGTCCCGTCACGTGGAGACTGAATACCATGCAGTCTCGTCACGTGGAGACTGAATACCATGCAATCTCGTCACGTGGAGACTGAATGCCATGCAGTCTCGTCACGTGGAGACTGAATACCATGCAGTCTTTTCACGTGGAGACTGAATACCATGCAGTCCTGGCACCTGATAACTGAATACTATACAGTGCGGTTGTCAGGACTGAATGCCAAAGCAATGCCAAGTGGTAACTGAATAACGGAATCATGCCAAGTGGTGAATTAATATCAAAGTCACGGAATTGTGACCAGTGCACCCAACTGGGACTGGCTGGTGCGGGACCGGACAGAGACTGGGAGTGAAGGTGAAGTATTCGTAATAGAATGCGGGCCAGGTGGCCAAGGACCAAGGACCGAGTTGGCACAGTCGAGTAATGTGGTGTCGAGTCACCGCATATCCGTACGGAGAGGGTGGGAGCGAAACATCATCAACGTCATCACGAGACGCATGTCGACGTTCATAGACTTATACCCGTAGACGTTCATAAAGGTCCATAAGCAAGGGCCCATAGACGTTCTTAGGGACCCGAGAACAGTATCGGCATCCATGATAAGTGCTGTTGGCCTTTCTATCTCAGCTATGGCAATTATGCAGACGATTGTCTCCGGGCCGTGCCAGAGACCCGTGGGAGCCCAAGGAGCGGGGGGGGGGGGCGAACTGGTGTACCTGCCCTGTGGGTCCTTGGCTCTTCTGCGGCTCTTCTCCTTGGCTCTTCTGTGGCTCTTCTCCTTGGCTCTTCTGTGAAAGTGGGAACACGACGGGCGAGCGCAGTAGCTTCAGTTTAGGCATGCGATATAAAATGGAGCGCATTGGCTTAGCAGGAATTAGCGATCCAGTGATATCTGCAAATGTGCAAGGGCGAATTGCCTTGAAAGTCTCCCTTCAAGGTCAGCCAAGATGCTGTGATGTAGCATGGCACCGCTAACCATTTTTAGCTGAAGATGTCGAGGGGTGAGATTCCAGTACGCTAACTATGGATACGAACATTCCAGCATATTCTACCTATGCTCTGGTCTCTTGACGCATTCGAAGATGTAGGAAAAATCGTTTGGTATATGTGCGTCACATCTCACCTGCTCTAGCAGCTAACCGACTATTCACAACAAACATCCGTTAGTGCCACACCATCGGTTATTACCATAGCATCCGTTAATATTCCATAGTATCCGTTAACATACCATAGTATCCGTTAATACTACAGCATCCGTTAATAACATACCATCCGTTCATACTGAGTATCTGAACAGCGTGTACCGAACACATGGTGCGGCTGAAACAGCAGTTTTTGTCTGGCTTTTTGTGTGTGTTTTTGTGCTGCGGTGTTTGTGGCCGCGTGGACCAGTGACACGGCCGCTGCACAATGTCCGAGTGGCCAGGTCGGATCCGCCACTCCAAGGGAGCATCATCTGTAAACACACATCACCAGGAGGACTCGTTAGTTAGTTATTAGGGGCTTTAGGGCGCATCAACTGCAGTGGTTATACAGCGCCCATACCAGGAGGACTCGGACAATCACGACTTCGGCGGCAATATTCATCGGAAGCGATCCGAAATTTATCCCCGGTAAGATAGTGAAGTGATTAGAAGGAAAAGAGGAGCAGCAGCGTATCTATACTCGCATGGTCGGCGTGCATTAGCCTGAGCTCGTGCACGGTAGTTGCCATCCCAAGTTCCAGCAGCGCAAAAAGGCGCACAATCGCGTGCCGCCGCATAGCAGAACTGATGGAGCATCGCATGCTGACCTTGCAGCATAGATGGCAGAGCTGATGAAGCATCTCATGCTGACCTTGTTGCGAGCAAGTCTGAAGATGCCATGTCAAGTCACTGACCTATGACGTCATAACAGGAAGCGTGTCATACTGTTTTTCGCCCAGGTCACAAATGTTCGGCTGTAAACTGTTGCTAACTGCATTGTTCTTCCCAAATGTTCAATGTTGGACTTCCTGTGGTAGTGAACAACTCGACCAAAACACTAAAGCACGTCATTCGCATTTCATGGGAATTTGAGGACACGGACCAAATTTACGTCGGCGAATCTTTTTTCGGCTTATGTGACCTGGGCCTTTTGTGCCCTTCGAGTTCAATTCTTCGCCTTAACTCAAAATGTGGCGACTGTTTTTACCTCTGGGCGCCAGTCATGTCTAAGGCTACCAAAACATGGTCAGCACTGCAATTCGTGCTCCAGGTCTGGAAAATCTGAGCCCGCCCAGTACAGTCGTCTAACCTAGCATTGCATCGACCGGGGTGGGGGGGAGCGTCTAATGCCCTGCCCATCTATTTCAACAGCCAATGAGTTAGAAATTATAGCCGGGTCAGGATCAAGACGGCCAGTGATCGACCACCACCGAGCCTGCTCTAGGGTATGACAATGCTCACCTCTCTGCTGGAGATAACTTCAGACTAATCGGGTCAAAGCGAAAAGGTCATTTATCGACGGAATTGTCCGCTTCGGACAGCAATCGAAAGACCGTAATCGAGCGCGTATCACAGGTACACCAGTTCGCCTTTTGGAGTCATGGCTGACGCCACATTGTAGACATCATGGTCACATCAGTCAAAAATGTCACATCACGCCGGATCAGATGCAAAACCACTCCCAACTTCGGAATGATGTTGTCAGTTGTGACAGGTAACAGACACCAGTCTAACTTGCCTTCCACCATGAGCTTCGAGTGTAATTTGAGCACATATCACGGCCTGACATGAGATCGCGGGCGCCTTGATGCTAATCGCATCCTACGCTTCTTTACGTGGATATGTTGGGTCATTTCGGCTCATACGTGGGCACACCCGACGTATTGCAGCTCCAGCTTCTTGACCAGACCAGGCATGTCCAATACAGCGTCGAGACGAACAGCAGGTCTCTTTCGTGACGTCATAGCTAGCGACCTAGGACAACCTTCGAGAAAATGTTTACCACAATGTAAGAGTTGGTGGTTGGAAGGACACGGAAATATTGGAGGTGCTGCCCGTTTATTCTCGAATTGTCTGAACATGAGAGTTCAACACTCCCGCATTCAGTAAATCCCGCGTTAAGTTATAGATCTTTGGCGTGACCGAAATAGGAGAGAAATGTTGCGTTCCCCATCCGACCAATCTAACATATGAATTTCCCAGTATCATGGCTGGTGCAAGACATTTCGTCTCACGCAATGTCTAAAACCCAGGAGCACTTAAGAGCCATTCTTCGTTGTATTAAACAATAATGCAAGACATACAATTCAGAAGCGGTGACGTTGGACGGTTGAAATATACTTATACAAAATCAGCAAATTAACAAGAACTGGAAAACAGAAAACTTTGGCTCTTCTATACCCACTGGTCCGTTTACGTGGAGCACACTTCTACACCACATCCCATCTGACCATCCTTGCTTCAACTCTGCTCAAGCGATGCTACTTGTACGAGATAAATCGGCTGTTTGTCGCATTCCTGTGTCGTCAGGCTTCTGCCACTAATGGCGTATGTACTGTGTAACATTTGACACACACACACGCACACCAACAGACACGCACACACACACACACACACACACACACACACACACACACACACACACACACACGCCATCGGAGGAGCAGTCGTGGCGTGCATAAAGCCACGTCACGTCATCAGAGGAACAGTCGTGGTGTACATCAGGGCACGTCACGTCATCATGGTCGGCCTAGTAATGAACATAATTCGAGGAAACACATACACATACAGCCGAAATGTTCGCTCGCTAAACAAGCGAAGGCTTGCCAAATCACGGTAACTGCTGTTAAGGGGGTGGGAAAAGCTTTGCGCAGCAGCGAGAATAAATAATTTGATACGGTGTGCAATCGAGCGCACCATGCACTAGTCCATAATGCAAGGCTCAATAACACAGCCAGCTGCGCAATACGCCACTAAGCGGGTCGAACATCTCGATGTGGCATCACTACTTAGCGGCCTGGTGGCCGTGCCCCCCCCAGCCTCGCTGATCGGCTGATTGGTGGCGCGTGCTGTCCAGTTGTCATGCGACTGTCACGCTCCGTTCGTCTCGATTCCCCCGGACAGTTATGCTCGTGCGTGGGCATACGGCTTTCCTTGGCCGACTCACCGACCGGTAAATGCTGGATTAGTATTGGAGAACGCGACGAGGCGGTGTGCCTTATCTGATTATGTGTTGCGGTAGGATGCAGGAGGATGTTGGGTGCGCTAGCTGTAATGGAGGCGTTGGACAAATGCGTCACAAGCACGAACAGCTTGAAAAAAAAACACACAAATGACTGCCACTCAATTCGTGACTGGATGCCTTCCTCATAGCTGTAAGGAAGGGAACACGCTTGTGTAATTTGCCGGTAGCGCTTTACACTCAACGCACCCCTGCAAAAGCATGCTAGGGAATAGCAATTCATCTCGACTTGCAGGATCTTGACTGGCTTCTAACAGATGCAGCATGAGCTTATAGTTGACAGCATTGGCATGCAATCATCCGACATACTCGATCATCGACACTATGATGGATGCTGAACAGCCGATGCTGATATTAGGTGAGATAAAATGTTGGCATTGAAATTAATTTAAATAAGCCCTATTTGGATGACATGACACAGGTTATCGTAGATCCAATGGAATTTATTACAAAATATGCAATGTCATTCTAGTTTATAAAGCCGAGAAATCACAGCACATCTTCGCTCATCACGCTACAATATTTCTTCAGCAATCACTTCCCTTCCATCTCTTCCATATCTTCCGTTGCCCGATATTAATCAGGATGTCACGTCTTCCATTGCCCGATACTGAACAGGATGTCGTGTCTTCCATTGCCAGATACTGAGCAGGGTGTAGCATTTTCCATTGCCTATTGAGCAGGGTGTATGATCTTCCATTGCCAGATACTGAGCAGGGTGTATGATCTTCTATTGCCAGATACTGAGCAGGGTGTATCATCTTCCATTGCCACATACTGAGCAGGGTGTATCATCTTCCATTGCCAGATACTGAGCAGGGTGTATGATCTTCCATTGCCTATTGAGCAGGGTGTATGATCTTCCATTGCCAGATACTGAGCAGGGTGTATCATCTTCCATTGCCAGATACTGAGCAGGGTGTATATCTTCCATTGCCAATACTGAGCAGGGTGTATCATTTCCATTGCCTTTTTGAGCAGGGTGTATGATCTTCCATTGCCACATACTGAGCAGGGTGTATGATCTTCCATTGCCAGATACTGAGCAGGGTGTATGATCTTCCATTGCCAGATACTGAGCAGGGTGTATCATCTTCCATTGCCTATTGAGCAGGGTGTATCATCTTCCATTGCCTATTGAGCAGGGTGTATCATCTTCCATTGCCTATTGTGCAGAGTGTATGATATTCCATTGCCCGACACTGACCAGGGTGTCACGTCTCCATCTCGGGCCGTCTGTCGGAGACAAGAGTGGAGTCGTCGCACCGGAGACGCTCCCCTGTCGGCGGCGGCCGGCCGTCGTCGTCTCGGCGCGTCAGCGGCGGCGGCGGCGCGCCGAGCGGCGCGTTTGCCGCAGGGCCGGCGGCCGCGCCAGATTGTAGGCCAGGCGGCGGCGCGGCCGTTCCGGGCGGCCGGCGGCCGCGCCGCCGAATAAGGCCAGCGCCGGCTGCCATTATAAAACGGCGCGGCGTCGACGGAGAGGCACAGTGCCGCACCAGTCGCCGACCAGTTGACCAGCAGTAGCGCAGCCAGCCCGGTACGTCGGCGCCGCCAGTCCGCGCCGCGTGACGGTCGGCGGCGACGCGGCGCGTCCGCTCAGGGTCCGGTCCACTGCGAGGACGGCGTCGGCCTCGGACAGTGAGGTGTGTCGCATACCGCCCGCCAGTCGGGCCGTCGGTCGTGCTCCGGTGTCGACAGTGTGTGCCTGACGGCGACGGCGTCCCCTCTCACCCCCCTCCCCCCGCACCCTCCACCCTCCACCACCCAGTCACAGGCGTAACAGTGACTCAAAATCGGCAGCCGCCACGGGACGTTCTGACGTGTCCAGATCAGAATTACGCAGCATTACTGTGCTGCTTTTTCTTGGTGCTCATGCACGTCACATTCTGTGACAAGTCATAAAATATTTCCCCCCGAAACTATAATGCTCCGAGCTTCTCTTTCACTCTCGATAGCTCACGGAAGATGTCATTCATTCACTTTTGAGCGGTGCCGAACCGGTTCTGCAGCCGTTGACATTGCTGTGCGGTGACACCGGTTCACCGGCTGTGGCGGCCCAGTCCGGCCGACACTGAACTTGAGACCGGCTCGAAAGCGATCCGAAGCCGTCTGGCCGCCGCGGCGGTCGGTCCACTTCCTCCGGTTCTGCTGGAATGCCACCCAGCCACGGACGATCGCCGTCAGTCGCGCTGCTGTCGACCCGGGCACGACCGACTGTGGGCGACGGGTCAGTGTGCGTCACCACCCGGGGTCAGGTGCCACCTGGTCCGGCCCGACCTGACCTGATGATCTGCCAGAAGGTCGGGTCCGGTGCCGGTCAGTGTGCGTCACCACCCGGTCAGGTGTCACCTGGTCTGGCCCGATCTGACCTTATCAGCTGGTAGAAGGTCGGGCGAGACGCCGCTCTCGGTGGACTGGATTCTCTATTCGTACCTCTTCCGGTTGTGAGGTCATGAATTATTGCCTTTGTGCGCTTTACATTGCACACTTCGATGTATCAGCATCTTTTCTAGGGCCTCATGTCATCACTTGAGGATCTCATGCGTTGTATTTACATTGTGTCCTTTTGTCCGTCTTTGACTCAATATTGCATATCCATCCGATATGTAATCATTGCTTGTTCCCAGGTAAAATAAGTAATTATCTTCTCTTTATTGTTGTTCGCTGCAGTTATATAAGGTGAACATATTTGGGTTTCGATCGCGTATTCTCCGGCCTTACAGTGTCGGTGTGGTGCTGTATATACCTGTACAAACACCTCCACGCCCTCTAACACTCTGCCATGGCTCATTTCATGCAGTGCAGTTCCGTGCTATCGCGTTGCCGCTTTCTCAGCGGCACGATTTCACATCAAACAGAGCGTGCATTTCCACTTTCATGCGCTCCCGCCGCGCTCAAACCGTGCCGACAAAACCGGCCGGCGTTCTCGCAGTGAGGCAGGACAAAAAGCCGTCAGTCGGCTGCTAACGGTGTGGTGGTCGAGGTCGTGCGACGAAGGCCTCGGTCACTGCCCAGACGGTGGGGGGAGGGCACGCGTCGGCGGCTGCCAGCCGTCAGCTGGTCGCCGCAGTGACGGCCGCCACTGTACTCGCCTGATCTGAGCCAGCAGAAGTTGTAAATCGCCGCGCGCGCGCGCGCGCTCGCCGGCCTAGCGGCGCGGCCGACCGCACTGTACATACCGCCGCACCAACCGTGTCTCTGTCTGTGCACTTTCAGAAACCGTTTGCCAAAATGAACCGTACCCTTTTCGCGTTGGCCGGTGTGCTGCTGGTCGCGGCGTCCGCGCGCGCCAGCCAGCCGGCCGCTGTTTACGAGGCCGAGCCCGACCCGCGCCTCTTCTTCTTCAACGACAACACCACCTCGCTGTCCATTTCCGTCACCTCCCTGGTCGCCGGCCTGCTCGGCCTGCTCGTCCTGGGCCTGCTGGCCGCCGCGCTGGCCTTCTTCCTGTCCGGCTCGGGCGTCGAAGACACCGGCTACTCGGGCAGCTCGTACAGCTCGTACGGCTCTGCGCGTGCCGCCGCGTACGTACACGGCCGGTCCTGCGGCCTGGTGGCGGGTACAGACTTACAGACGGCCACTGTGGCGGCCGCGCCGGCAGCATGCAGCCGCCGGTCGCCACTTGCATGTACAGACGGGACAGCGGCCATCCTCCTCTACAGGTGAGACTGCGGCGGGGGCCGCCCACATCGGACAACTGGAGACAACATGGTGGCTGATGCACGTACACTTCCAGAGCCGACACTTGGTGTGGCGGCGTCGACATCAGTGGCGCCAACATCTTTGGTGTCCTACATTCACACGTAGCTGCGGCGGGACTCCGGCTGATGCAGCAGGGCTCTGGCTGCTGCAGCAGGGTTCTGGCTGCTGCAGCAGGGCTCTGGCTGCTGCAGCAGGGCTCCGGCTGCTGCAGCAGGGCTCTGGCTACGGCAGCAGAGCTCTGGCTACGGCAGCAGGGCTCTGGCTGCTGCAGCAGGGCTCTGGCTACGGCAGCAGGGCTCCGGCTGCTGCGGATCTCCATGCATGACTCGGCGAAGGGACACTGGCGTATCCGCCTCCGTTCCAGACACCACACAATCATGGTTATGGACATTTACATTGTCATAACAGGATTCCGCACAACATGACATTGGGATTCAGACTTTCATGCGACTCTCCTTACAACACACCAGCGACACGACGTCTGAACCCACTCTCCAACACCTGAGTAATTTCCCTCAACAACGACACCTGACCACACCCCACGGCCAACCACCATCCCGTGAGCACATCCTCAGCACAAATCATTCACGCTCCTGCGTTTGGTCAACGTGACGCCGTGTTTCCGCAGGCCCACACAGAGATCATGTTGTACCACGTTCTGCTGGCGGCACTGTGCGCATCCGCGCTGGCGCAGGAGGTGGCCACCGATGACGCATCGGTGGTCGACCCGCGCTTTTTCCTCTTCAACACGTCCAACCTGAGTGTCAGTCTGAACTCGGTGTACGCCGGCCTGCTGGCCCTGCTGGGCGGGCTGGCGATACTGGCCGGCCTCGCCTACCTCCTCTTCTTGCTGTCGGGCGACGGGGGCAGCACGGGGTACAGCAGCTACGCCGACTCCGGCACCAGCGGCTACAGTGCCCGCTCGGCCGACGCGTACGTATGCCGCCCGAGACGGCGGCCGCCGCTCCGGCTGTCGCATGTCACGCGCTGTTGCAGATAACACAGCATGTGGGCTCATGTGGCGCTTTGTGTGCTTGCGGCCGGCGGCGCCGCCGCCGCCCTGGACGCCGGCTCCGGCGCGCTGGAGGCCGACCCGCGCCTCTTCTTCCTGGGCAACACCACCGGCCTGACGATTAACCTCAGCTCTCTGTACGCGGGCGTGCTGGGTGGCATCGCACTGCTCGTGCTGCTCGCCGGACTCGCCTATCTCGTATTCGTGCTGAGCGCCGACGGCGACGCCTCCGGCTACTCGGGCTCGTCGTCCGGCGGCTACTCAGGCTCGTCCGGCGGCTACTCGGGCCGCTCCGCCGCGTACGTACCGCGCCCACCCGGCTCCGGAGGGGAGGGGGGAGGGGGGCAGGCGCGCAGGCGGATGCAGGTGAGTTGGCGCCGGCGCAGGCAGACGAACGACGGGGCGAGTCCCTTGTCCTTGCCCGCCCCGCTTCGCTCCTCTCCCGACATTCCTCGAACTTCGGCTCGGCGTTTCACCAACGGTCTCACTAACGTTGAACCAACTGGTGCTCACATCTCTGTGATAAATGTCTTGCGTCCAGGCGGCGGTTCATTCATTCTTTCATTCAGTCGGCCGATTGGTCTGGTGAATGTGTGACTCTCCTGGCTCACTCTTGTCTCCTTTTCTCTGGCGCGCGTGTCGCCCGTCTAGCTCCTTTAATCGCTGCTTCTTTCTTTCCATGACATGCTAACCCGGACACGATCTGCGCTCCTTACAGACTAACAACATATCAACATGAGGACATTGATTTCGCTAACAACCGTCCTCCTCTGCGCCCTCCTCCCGTTCACGACGGAAGCCCGTTCAACATCGGCAGACGCGACACAAGTCGCCGACCGCCAGCTGTCCAACATATCCATTGACATCATCTCGCTGAGCCTGTCGTCCGGCATGGTGTTGCTGCTGGCGCTCATCGTCCCGCCCGTGGTCTCCTTCCTTTCCGAGCTGTTCCGCCGCATCGCCGCTCGCTCAGGGGCGCACAGTACGGTCGGTAGGACGGAGTACGCGTACGCCGACGACTACGACACGGCACACAGCCGCCGTTTCCAGTGAGTACGCTTCGCTTCGCCACGTCGGTGTCTGGCTAACGCTTCCGCTGCTACTTAACACAGGGCGTCGGGATGTGTGCGTGTGTGTGCGCGTGTGTGTGTGTCGTGTACAAAGGTGTCGCCCTCCTATGTACATATCCCCTCCTCGGTCACGCACCGGTGCTCATCTTGGACTTCCGTTCACAGGCGTCGCAATCATGCACAAGTTTGTTCCCCTCGCCCTGATCCTTGGCGCTGCCGCCGCGGGCGCCTCCGAGCTGGCCGAGGTGGCCGATCCGTCCGTGGACGGACTCGATCCGCGGTTCTTGTTCGTCAACGCCACCGGCTCCCTGCTGCCGATCAACGCGGCGGCGCTGCTGGCCGGCCTCGGCTTCCTGGTGGTGCTCACCCTGTTAGGCATCGGCATCTGGCTGCTGGTCAGCACGCTGGTGCCCAACCTGAACAGGACGTACAGTGGCGGATACGGCGACGGGTTCGGCCACAGCGGCTACGGCGGCTACTCCGGCGGCTCCTCGTACGCCGGCTATCAGGCCAGGTAACAGCAAGAGCCTCCCGAGTGTTGTACATACCGACCGACACGGCTGCTGTACATACCGCCGGCGCGTCGTCCAGCTAACTTCACCGTCACTCGGCACTCGCCTGCACCGCCGCATCAGCCCCGTCCGCCGCCGCCGCCGCCGCCGCTAATCGCCTGTGTCTCTTTTCGTAGCGTCATGTACAGACCGCAAGTGCTCGCCGCCGGACTTCTTGTACAGTTGCTGGCGGCCGCGATGGCTGGTGTGGATGCTGCCGGCGGGCCGGCCGTCGTGGCACCAGCTCGCGCCCGCCTGACTCACCTCACCGCCATCCAGCCGGCTCCCGTGGCCAGGGAGGACGCCTCGTTCCTGCCCACATCCGGCGCCTACGTGGCCCGCCCGCCGGCGAGCCCCGCCACCTACGCCGCCTATCCGCCGTACGGCCAGTACCCGTACGCGGCCTACCCGTACCCGTACCCGTACCCGTACTCGGCCGAGCTCGACGGCTCCTCCGCCGTCGACACCGACGCCGGCGAGACGTCGCGCCTGTTCGGCGACGTCGCCAGCGCGCTGAGCCCGGCCAACCTGTTCTCCTGCCGCGGCGGCGACACCGGCTGCGTGGTGCAGAAAATTGTCGCCGGCCTGCTGATCATGGGCGCGGTCGGGTTGGCCGTGTACCTGGTGTACGCGCTGATGAACGGAACACTGGGCGGGATCGGTCTGGGCAGGTAAGCGCGTGCGCGCGTGTGTTCCGCTGCCCACTGACGTCGCACCTGACCGGACGCGCCGCGCACTCCCGGCTAACGAGAAGCGCAAGAGGGGCGCGAACCGCCGACACCAGTAGAGCCGGCTCCGAAGAGCGGCGGGCAGCGCTAACTCCGGCGCCTGTACATAGCTGCCGCGCCGACTCTGCGCCTTAGACGCCCCGAAGACGGTGCCCGCCCCTGCACGGCTGCACGACCCCCACCCCCTCCCCCGGCCTGAGCCACCTCAGCTCCGCCAACACCGCCTTGTCCGTCACCGCCTTTAAGAGGCGGTCGCTTTTCCCACCCAGGGAGTGGCCTGTCAGCGCCGCCGCTCCCCACTCCGCTCCGCCCCGGGCCGCCTTTGTGCCCGACACCGCACGCACTGACGCCCTGTGTTTCAGTTGCGGCCGCCGGTGGCGCTGGCGGCTGATCTGGTGACGGCGTCCGCATGGCTGTGTTAGCTGTGGTGTCTAACATGCGATCGGCGTCAGCTGATGTCGGTCTGAGCTAGGCGCCCAGCAGGCTGACGGTGTCGAGCCGTGCGCAGTGGTGAATTGTCGGCGTCTGACGTCCGCGTGCCGCCGCTCACGTGGTGCGATCAGGTTGGACAGCTTCAGGGCTCACTAGAGTAACGCAGTATCGAGGTAGAGGCACCACTCTGGCGTCCCTGACAGCACTGATAGTCGAGAGCTGCAAATATCTGCACGTGTGCACCATGAAGCCCTCAACGTAAGTCGTCCGAGTGTCAGGTCCAGCTGATTTCATCGAGTAGTCGAACTGCTCCGAGAAGAACTCACGAGCCGCTCGATTGATATCAGAACACCACCTAATACCAGAGCATTTGTTGCCATCGATTCATACCTAAAAGCATAATAAGTCGCACAGTTTGTTGCAAAATATATGCGACCGCGCCCCCGAACGACCCGCCGTCCTCACGCAAGCCCTTCTCTCAGGTCGGCTGACCCGTACTCCGCCATCTGGGACAAGATGTCCGTGCTCGACTGGATCGCCATGCTCGAGGAGGTACGTGCACTGCACCTGGCGATGTGCTCGGCTCAGGGAGGCACGTGCGTGGCGTGTGGTGACGTGCCCTGCTCGCTCGGCTGCTCTCGCCCGGCCGGGTCGTCACTGCCAAGGTTACTCTGCACGCGTGCGACGGCCGGCCGGGCGCGCGGCGCGTGACTCGCGCGCGCCGCGGCCGGCTGCCGTGCGACCTGTTTTTGGCGCGAATCCTGGCCGTTGCTGGTCGGTGAGCGAGGTGCGCGCCTAATGCTCTGTCCCTGTTGACAGCTGTACCGGAAGTTCGACGCCACCAGCATGGACTGCCAGAAGCGACTGGTGTGCGAGCTGCACCAGAACGAGAACTCCTGGGGCTCCACCGCGCGGAAGATGAACGACGCCTTCAGGTGAGCCGGCGAGTTTCATGGCTGCTCTCCGATAATCAGTGCCACATTTCTTACTCGTCGGTATGCTTTTTGGGGACACTTTCGTGTGCTAACGTGTCCTAAATTGATTTTAGTGGCCGAATCAGTGGCAACTGGACGAAATTGGCATCGAGAGACAGTGTCGGTAGTGTTGGTCATATGGAGGCGTGACGTCACACATACCAGCGCTGGAGGCTTGCATGAGTCATGACTATGAACCGTGCAGTAAAAGTTGAATGCCGCTTTTTGACGCGAAGACGAGCCGGGCTGGTGCGCCATGTGTTCCCCAAAGTGGGACGCCAATGGCACACGAACGCCGAGAGGCGGCCGCCAATCGACGACAGACACGGCATTCAATCCGGGTCACCTCACCAACTGGCGCCAGCGCCAACGCCGGCGGGTCCCAACCGCTGGCCTACTAACGCCCCACCGTTACACCGGGAAGTGGCGACGTGCGGCCGCGCCGCGGGCGTGCCGCCGGCCGCCCGTCCTGCTGCCATCTGTTGTCACTGGCGCGCACTAACGGTTCGTGTTCGGCCCGCAGCTACCTGCAGTACCTGGAGCTGCTGAACCTGCCCACCGACCTGAGCATGCTGGTGGACGACTACCTGGACGCCGCCAACAAGGGCCGGACGAGTCAGCAGACCTGCGAGAACATGTACACCGACTGCGAGTTCAGCGTCAAGGCGCTGCTCAGCAAGTACAACGGTTCCAACGCCATCTGAACGCCCGTCGACTCCCGCGAACAATCTGCGAACGCGACTGCACTTGTTGACTCGATTCCGTTGTTAACTTATTGAATTAGTAATTTATTGCGACGTGTGTGACGAACATGACGACGCCAGCGACTCGTATGCCAAATGGACACGAAGACACGGTGTGTGGGTGGTGTGTGGTACGGGTGCGGCAGTGTACATATATACCGGCCGTGAGACGTGCGACTGATCGGTAGTCCAACATTCGACTTCATACCCATCGTGTGTGATGTGCGCTAGAGCCACTAGTAGAGTCGCGCCGCGCACCATTCATGCATCCTTAACGAGAGTAGTAGCCGCTAGCCACCGCTGACCGCGGGCGACGCTGTGCGCACCGCCGACCGTGTACGGAGACGCGCGTGTTGGCGACGCGCGGCCCGACGACGCATGACTCGACGACGCGCAGAGACGCGAAGACGTGTGCGACTGTGCTGACCCTGCAGCCGTCGACACGGGGAGATGCGATAGGCGGCGCCCGCCGGCCCGCCGATGACCGCGACATTCGACTGTGACCTGGCACGTTGGACGGCACTTGTTGGCGACTCTCGCACGTGCCCTCGACAGGCGTTGTTGTTGTTTTGCCTGCCGCCGTTCTCCTCTGAAGACATGACGCTCTGGATATTACGCTGTGTTATTTATTGAACTGTCCTGACGACGTGACGTGATACGTGCGACAACACGATATGGCAATACAATCTCCTTTTCATATCTAAGTCGAGCGGTGTTTTCGGATGGCGTGTGGAGTGCGTCGGTGGCGGTCACCAGACGATCACCAGACCGTCACCAGACCGTCACCAGACCGTCACCAGACCGGCCACGGGCGGCAGTGGCAGAGCAGACCTGCCCACAGTCGAGGTCGCTACAGGACTACATGACATAACCGACTACACCAATCATAACAACACTGACCGGGCAGTCCTGCCCACAGCCGAGGTCATCTCAGCACTACATGACATAACCGACTACACCATGCATGACGCATATACGACAGTAGCCGGGCAGACCTGCCCACAGCTGAAGTCACCTCAGGACTATATGACGTAACCGACTACACCATGAAAAACAACAGTTGCCGGGCAGACCTGCCAATAGCCGAGGCCAGCTCAGGACAGTGTGATGTAATCACCATAATAACAGTGGCCGGGCAGACCTGCCCACAGCCGAGGCCAGCTCAGGACAGTGTGACGTAATCATCATAATAACAGTGGTCGGGCAGACCTGCCCACAGCCGAGGCCAGCTCAGGACAGTGTGACATAACCGACTACACCAATCATACCAATAGTGGCCGGGCAGACCTGCTGCCTTCAGCCGAGGCCAGCTCAGGACAGTGTGACGTAACCATCATAATAACAGCGGCCGGGCCACAGCCGAGGCCGTCTCAGGACAGTGCGACGTAACCGACTACACCACACAGACGGCACTGCGTGCTGCCGCTGACGCAACTGCCGGCCGATACGCCGCCGCCGGCCGGGAGGTGCCCCGCGCTTTTCTCCCGCGTCGCAGTCGGCTGATGGATTGCGGGCGGCCAGTTCCGGGTTTCTCCGCGCTGCCCTGTCGGCGACACCCGCCAACTTTCGCCGCGCGTCGCCGGCGGCCGTCGGCGGCGCGTCGCTGCGGTTCGACTGTGGCGGCCGACGCCGGCGGCGGCCGTCTGGCTGCCAGCTGCAGCTGCAGTGGCGGCCGAGCCCGGCGGCCGTCTGGCTGCCAGCTGCAGTGGCGGCCGACCCCGGCGGTGGTCATCTGGCCGCCAGCTGCAGCTGCAGTGGCGGCCGAGCCCGGCGGCGGCCGTCTGGCTGCCAGCTGCAGTGGCGGCCGTCTGGCTGCCAGCTGCAGTGGCGGCCGTCTGGCTGCCAGCTGCAGTGGCGGTCGTCTGGCTGCCAGCTGCGGTGGTCGTCTGGCTGCCAGCTGCAGTGGCGGTCGTCTGGCTGCATGCTGTGGCGGTCGTCTGGCTGCCAGCTCATGGCGGTCGTCTGGCTGCCAGCTGCAGTGGCGGTCGTCTGGCTGCAGGCATGGCGGTCGTCTGGCTGCCAGCTGCAGTGGCGGTCGTCTGGCTGCCAGCTGCAGTGGCGGTCGTCTGGCTGCCAGCTGCAGTGGCGGTCGTCTGGCTGCCAGCTGCGGTTTGTGCCAGCTGCAGTGGCGGTCGTCTGGCTGCCAGCTGCAGTGGCGGTCGTCTGGCTGCCAGCTGCAGTGGCGGTCGTCTGGCTGCCAGCTGCAGTGGCGGTCGTCTGGCTGCCAGCTGCAGTGGCGGTCGTCTGGCTGCCAGCTGCAGTGGCGGTCGTCTGGCTGCCAGCTGCAGTGGCGGTCGTCTGGCTGCCAGCTGCAGTGGCGGTCGTCTGGCTGCCAGCTGCAGTGGCGGTCGTCTGGCTGCCAGCTGCAGTGGCGGTCGTCTGGCTGCCAGCTGCAGTGGCGGTCGTCTGGCTGCCAGCTGCAGTGGCGGCCGTCTGGCTGCCAGCTGCAGTGGTGGCCGTCTGGCTGCCAGCTGCAGCTGGCGGTCGTCTGGCTGCCAGCTGCAGTGGCGGCCGTCTGGCTGCCAGCTGCGGCGGTCGTCTGGCTGCCAGCTGCAGTGGCGGCAGCCATTCGACAACGGCGGCTCATTAGCGGACACCAATACTTCACTGCGTGCCAATGCACACCCATCTCCCAACACACACACACACACACACACACACACACACACACACACACACACACACACACACACACACACACACACACACACACACACACACACACACACACACACACACACACACACACACACACACACACACACACACACACACACACACACACACACACACACACACACACACACACACACACACACACACCCCAACACACACACACACACACACACACACACACACACACACACACACACACACACACACACACACACACACACACACACACACATACATACGCATACGCAAAGCGATATTTGACTTCGGTCTGGCAGATTGACAGCGTTATTTGACCAAAGCAGTCAACGAGTCGTAAAAACCGCCAACTCTATGTTGTATAGTAATCACTGGCTGATTTATTTATACTGAGCTGAAAATTGTACGCCGACTGTAATGCGCTCGCTGGTTGTTTTCACTTCCTTGAGAAAATTTCTCTCAGATATTTCGAATGTCATCTGGCTGCCAGCACATATACCCAGCTTCAGGCATCGATAACGGTGCATGTGCCTTGATCTGACGCATATGCCTTGATATAATCATCCGGAAACAATATATACAACTATGAACGGAAAATCCAGAATACTTGCTAAGTTATTAGTGGATTGCCCGTTGAATACCCGTGGATCACCCGCATATGCCACCTGAGCTGACGCAACTTCCCGTGTCGATCTTTGGTCGCCACTTACGGGAGTATCTACTTGACGTGCCGCCCGTGCCGGACTGATAAACTGCTCGACTTGATGTTATTTTTATTATTTAACAAAATTGTATTGTGTGATTTTGACCCTCTTTTTACCTTTTGTGCTGTGTTGTTTTATCTATTTGACGCGATGTCGTAATAGCCACAAGTCAATTGTGTAGGACCTCAATAAAGTCTGTCTGTCTGTCTGTCTGTCTTCTGTCTGTCTATAATAATTATGTTCACTCCAGTGAGCATATGCATTAAGTTAGGTTAGGAAACAGACTAGGTTAAGTCAGACCAGAGCAGGTCAGATCAGATCAGGTTAGGTTAGCTCAGGGCTGGGGCTGATCCGGCTTGACGCGCCCCGGTTAGTCAGGTCGGGATAGGTACACCTTCTTACATAATGGGATAGTGAACACCAGATACTTTTGCGGCAGCTCGGCTCAGGCCCGCTTTGGAGGTGCAAATACCTAGAACACATTGAGATGCATCCTCTGTTTTGAACACACCAGCATCCGAATCTATTCCTGACGTGATGCGGATCTCAATTCACCTTAGCATCCCATCGATAATTCAAGCATTGGTATCGGTTCGTACCAATCAGGGGCTCGACTATAATTTTCCTCAGGGGGCCGAACCCCCCTAAATATTAACTGTATTGAGCGCTTTCGACTCCCGTTGTGTTCCAAATATGTATGGTTTATGGTGGTGCAAACCCTAAATTTCTTATTCAACCTGGTGCAATTTTATTTTGCTGAGGTTGAAAGGGCTTTCTGATACCATTCAGTGGCTGCGTGTCTGATACCATTCAGTGGCTGCGTGTCTGATACAATTCAGTGGCTGTATCCCTGATACCATTCAGTGGCAACATCTCTCATACCATTCAGTGGCTGCACCTCTGATACCAATGCTGCCAACGTTACCTGTTCATGCTAGCGTGCGTACTGCTATTTGTTCATGCAAGCGTTTAATGTGGCTGGACCATATGAGAAGCAGGCATAGTTACCCAAACCCGGCTACCACACTTCGCAAGTGCTACCATTACTTTATTCCCACAAAACTGGGAAACTCTCTTCAGAGTACTACGCGGAAGCCATCGTACATTATCCCCCTGGTATACCAGAAAAATACTCCGAGAAAAGGAGCGCTCTGGAACCAACCATGCACATATCCTCCGCAGTAGTAGGAACCTCGATACTTGCGAGTCTATTCATCGGGTATTTGGCTCACTTGACTTGAAGGAGAGTAAACGTTGTCTTTGTTTTGCATCGCACACTATGATACCACTGCCTCACTAAATTACCGTCGGTTTCACCTTCAGTCGTGGTCACCATATGTTTACAATTAGTCATGAAAGTAGTAACATAACAGAGCATTGATATTAAACACCTTTTCCATGGTCATGAAGACTATGCAATTTTGTCATCTGCCTAACTAGGCTTGAATTATATTGCGCAAGTCACAGCACACCATATCACTGACACTGAGTGTACCAGGTCACTGAACGATGAACTGGTTTCCGCAGCCTGCACCTTGGGATCGGCTACGTTTTACCAAGGATTTTAGTGGTGTTTTTCATCTTGAAGTTCAAGCTAGTTAATTTAGGAGACGACGAAGCCATGGAAGGCATGGCTCGCATTTTATCCGAATATGACACGACCTCAATATGATCTAGACCTTGGCATGCGTCTCCTTCTCAGCTAGTAGTGAACATTGTTTCATCGGCATTGTGATGCGCTTAGTGGGGAGCAGGAGTGCGAAATAATTGCTAATGCAACTACAATGGACTCTGAGTCTCACATATGTAAAAATGGGAGTCGGAACGCAGGACAAAAAGTAGTCTTGCTGAGTTTCGAACGCACAACTTTTCCATGATGAAAAATGAGCCGATTGACCCTCCCACCGAGCGGTAACGGCTTAACGGTAACGGCTGAGCACCCATCGTGTTCAGCTCCTTCCATTTTGATTTCATGGATGCGTGTTCATAGTTAAAACGTTAATGGGTATCTCCGAGCCAGCACCAAGTCCCAAACACTGTTCCGTCTCACCTAACTTTTGTGACCGTGGCCACTTGTCGAGCCTAGCAAATCGCATATGTGTCCAATCGGTGTTCGCAAACCACTATCCAACCTTGCATTGAACGGGCTTCCCGACGCTGCGTGAGTGCGTACCCTAGCATGCTTAGTTCTTAAGAGCATGGGGTGGGCTCGGCACCCTACGTGAACAGCGTTACTTCCTACGCGCGTAATGTTGGGAGCTGGTTGAGATGGGCGGTCCAACTTTCATGTTTATGGAGCAGTGCCTTTGCCGCCAACCTTCAGTGCATTTATATGTGAATAGTCCCATAAAACATGAAACTTTCTGAAACTAAAATGTCGCGATTCCGAAATCCAGTAAGGATGGGATTGAGAAGTTAATTTTGTTCTGAATCTCCCTTGCCGCAGATACTTTTCAAAGCATCTGAACCCATACATCTAGGTAAACCTAGAAGCAATATAACAACTGAGGGATGGGGAAGGGGCTCATTTGTCCAATTTGATGGCCGAAGCGTACTTTTTGTCCTTGATATTCGTTGTCATTTATCTAATACATTAGACCTACGTACTTTGCCATGCTAATACCATCGTGGCTCGGCTACTTACTACCAGGGCATAGCGACTTAATCATGTAATGAAGGACTTTGCAGCAGTGGGTTGGCATGACAAATAATCACCGTCACTGCACGCTTGCACACTAAGGCTAATTGCTATCAGCAGTACGACAAACACATTTGGTCCACGGTGAAACTTTATATACCTGCTAATCATGCCTCGTCAGGCAGCTAAACAAACATCCTCACCGCTATTGATCCACCTCTAGCACCGGCTGGGGTATTCCACGACAAATCGACAGGCGAAATGTGCAGAATGGCACCGACATGTAACATTTGCTATCCATCGATATATGGGGTAGTCTGGAATCAACCCGCACAACTTTCAGTACGTTTTGACCTACAGATTCTGAGTTATAGCATAGGACATTTTCCAAGATCGCAGTGAAAAGTCATATTTAAACAGCTATAGATTCAATAAAATCGGATCAATTGTAATGAAACCAGATATCACAAGATTAGTAATTGAACAAGGATTACTCTCGATGTAATTGTTGTTCGATTTGACAACGTTTCATCCGGGATGTCTGGATGGATGGATTACGCCGCTGAATTTCCGCTCGGATGTTTGGGCACTACGGCAGTGATGATCGCACATCCAGCGGCTCGATGGGACCGAGGCCGTTCCGTCTGGCGGCGGCCGCGGGAACTGGTGGTCAGGCGGTGGAGCCGCCAGATGTCACGTCGCACGCTGCGGCATCCCGGAGTCCACGAAAGCGAATGAAACGATCGTCTCTCACAGTCACCTGGACCCATGTCAGGCAACGAGACTTGCCAGATCAGTATGCACAAATTGCGTCCGACGGTTGCGCGCCAGACGCAATTTGTGTATACTGATCCAGTGGATTCAGTGTACATCTTGTGCGTACTGACCCAGCGGATTCAGTGTACATCTTGTGCATACTGATCCAGTTGATTCAGTATACATCTTGTGCATACTGATCCAGTAGATTCAGTGCACAGCTTGTGCATGTTGATCCAATCGATTCAGTGCACAACTTATGCACGTTAAACCAGTCGATGCAGTGCACAATGTGTGCATGCTGATCCAGTCAATTTTTCCATGATTGCTCAATAGGTGGATGATAAGTCTCTGGGATGAGTTACGGCATTATCACGAAGCTATAGTAGCACTGACCACCGCTAGTGTGCACGCGGCGCTGGAGTCGCCCGGACTTGGCCGCGATTCGGGGCCGGCACTCTGAGTCACAACAGCCGACCACGAGTTGACCGTCACTCAGCCCAGTGAGTGCTGGGGAGCGGATGCGGGAATATAAACAGCCTAGGCCTCCCCCAAAAAAAAAAAAAACTGATGAAAAACGGAACAAGTATGGGAACACACAGGCGCACCCAGGAGTACCGATGGCAGCGTCCTCTCCACTACCAATGGATACCCTGAGCTTGGCCCCGCACAATGAATGCATAGTTTTTGGCGAATTCTCCATACAACTACTACTTCTTGTGTAATAGAACTGGTGAACCGGGAGAAAATTACTTTGTTGAAAGGCGAAGAAGTGATACCCGATCAGTCTCATGACGTTTCTACTAAGCGGTGCCAAACAATATAGCAGCGTCTCTACATCAGCTACGATGTATTTGTATGTACTCACCCCGCTCTTATGTCTAACCCCGTCGTCAAAATCAAATTTTTATCCGGGTTTGGATCCCAGATTGATCTTAGAGAAGCAATAACTCCCTGACCACTGGACACCGTTTCCATTCTTGCAACGTACATTTCTCATTTGTCATGTTACACCTTGCCTAAAACATTAATTCTGCATAAATAATATCTCGTTGACTTCATCATTATATGTTGTTCGTGAAGCATTTGTTTTGAGGACATCAATCACAAGGTTTGATGATCATGAGGGCTGGAAGGCTTCGGGGGGGGGGTTCGGGAGCGATTCCACTCTCACGCGGTCCAGCTGGAGGCTTCCCACAAATGCCATGAATGCCAGGAACGAGATGTGTCACTCAAAGGATGTATTTCTGCTTGTTGGCGTTCACTGCAGTGGAGCAGGCAGGATTTTCCTAAGGGCGGGCCGGAGGGCCCTCAAAACATTGGAAGAAACAAATGAAGATTCCGCGGCGCTAAGCTCACAGAAAATTGTGGGTTTTCCGTGTTGACAACCCAAAAATTTCTCGTTTTTTGTATTGATGTAATATATATTTTGGTATCATAGGGAGGGGGCTGTTGGCTTGGTCAGGTCCATATCACAGCGAACCTGTACTGACAGAGATGAAAAGGCCGGCGACACGCCGATGCACGTAGGTGACACTTAAAGCGACCAGGAAGGCTCTAATAAGACAGCCAAGGACTGACCGGCCTCCTCTTCCGAAGTTTTTAAAAACATATTCATAGAGGAATTGATCATGACAAGGTCCTTTTCTAGGCTAGTTTACATTGGCAGACGGCACATTTTATATAGTGGTGACGTCCCTTTGAGTCAGCCACCGGCTGAGAAAAAAAAACAGTGGCACAGGTGGCGGCCAGTGTTGAATTCCCCGAGTCGTCGGCGATGCGTCGATGAGACAACAGCGAGCTGTCTCATGTGTGCCGTCAGCGCGGTCAGCCTTACTAAGTCACCTGTCTGAGCCAATGAGAACCTGGTTCTGGACAACGACGTCGTAGAAGTAAAAGCTGCATGCCCGTAATTAGCGTAATAATTCGTGAAATAAAGCAGGAAATCAGCACTAAGACAATTTTGTCAAACATATAACCACGGATACCCACAATATTACCACTTACATTAATGGATCCGCGGTTAGCTTTCCGATTTCTGTTACGTCATCAAGGTGTTGAGAAGAGACTACGGGTGCGTTCTTTGTCTCCTTCTTTCTGCGGATTCCGTGGAGTGTGACGTTGCATATTTCGTGGACTGCAGCCACGGAACGTTCTGTGAAATTTCGCGCTGGATGACTTATGTGAGCCATTTGTGTTACTGTTCGCAAACATTCCTACTATTTTTTTTTGATTAGCATTCATTGCATTCTGTTACATTAAATCAGTGTGGTTGAAACACTTGTTGGCAACACAAGAAATTCTGCAAAGCTCTCACGTATCATCGTATTGCTATTGGATACTGACGCATAATTTAACGCTAATGTTGCCAACAATAAAACGGATATAATTGCGAAACCATTCTGAGATGAATCGTGTTCTAGGTAGATGAAAATCAGACATGTACAGGGCAGGCTATGGCGAGCAATTCAAGGGCAGGGAGGAAATTTACATTGGTCATTGCTCAGTGAACATGTCGACAGCGGGCCGACGTCGTTCCGCTATCTAGACGCATAGGGCCCGCTGTCGGCTGATGAGTGGAATGTCCTCCAAGCCGACATGCAGCCGACACCCAGCCAACGTGGGGCCGCTGTCAGGCTGCTGCCGGGACGCCAGAGGCATCGTCGGCTGGGTTAGACGCTGTCGGTTGAGGAGTAGGATGTCCGACAACGGCCCTACGTCGGCTGGCCGCTATTGATATGCTGAATTCAACCCGACATATGTTCATATGCCAGATCAGTATGCCGATGTCGGGCCAGCGGACCGACATCGGCATGTTTACTGCGTGGAGATGCAAATCATCAGAAAAGGAAGTTTCTGAAGATAGTGTCTAGCTTACTGCTATTTCACCTCAACAGTTCAGAATTTGACCACGCTGTAACGGAAAATCCCCGGCGGTTGGAACATGACATTCATTAGTGACATTTTCGCACAATCCACCCCAATCGTATCCACTCCACAACATTACTTGGGGACGAGCAGTCTAGGGGTAAGTTGCCCGTCTCACAATAGAAAGATTGTGGGTTCGAGCCTCATCTGTCGCTGCTCTTCGCCCGCGACCAATCGGCGTGAGAGATTGCCGACGCTACACGACTCAACGGTCGAGGTGTCGTAAAACCAATAACCACCACAACATTACTTGTGAATTTGCAACGTCTTCCTTGGCCCGCACATCGCTTCCAAGGTGCGTCGACATCTTGGAAGAAACCGCACAGGACGGGGCTGGACACCTTTTGTTTCAGTCCGCGCGTTCCCCGCAGAATCCATGAGATCTGGCCGCGGAATTCGTGAGGAATGGCCAAAGAATGACACATGACGTCAGAGTCCACGAAATTCGTGGACGGAGCGTGGCAAAGAGCGCAGTCTTTAATTGATGGCTTAAATGGTTTCCCGTGATCTCAGCACACCGGTTGACTGACTTTCATCATCAATTCGTCGGCAGGTATAATGGAGGGGATTTTTCGCCCTCGGGAGCAGCTGGAACGATGGGAAAGTCGACCACTTTGTACCATGAAGGAAAGTGTGTGAAGGAAAATTACGGCTGTGCTAATGTAAGACGGCTTACATTTTCAATACGGCATTTCATGCGGTCGCGATGCGGCCGACCTGCGAGACTTCCGGCCTCCACAGACCGGAAACCAGGCGCCGCCGGGAGAAACTAGTGAAAAACAAGCGCAAAGAAAGCCTACTCGCCGCAAAAATCGCGCACACCCTACTTCCAACAGAGTACTGCCGCCCGGCCACAGGGTATCAGCCTGGTCCAGCGGCAAAGAAGAAGCCACTGCTCTAGACAGCCGGAACCGCCAAACGCCAATCAGTGGTCAGCCGTCACCAGCCGTCACCAGCTGTCGCCAGCCGTCACCAGCCGTCACCAGCAGTTACCAGCCGTCACCAGCCGTCACCAGCCGTCACCAGTCACCAGCAGTCACCAGCCGTCACCAGCCAGCCGTCACCAGCCGTCACCAGCCGTCACCAGCAGTCACCAGCCGTCACCAGCAGTCACCAGCAGTCACCAGCAGTTGCCAGCGGCTATCAGCGGTCACCGGTCAAGCCACCGGCAACAAAGGAAGAAAACCAGACTACAGATAACACGCCGGTGAGGAGTGGGCATAGACACGGCCGTGACGAAGTAGAAGGGAGACTCGACGGTATCGCCGAGAAGCTCTCACATCCAACGGAATCGTTCGGGAGTCGCTCGCCAGCTATTGAGTGGAGTGACTGTTAAACTATGAGCTTCGCTAGCGTTCGGATCGACACGGCCACTCCTGAGAGACAGCGAAAGCCGAGCTAGCACCACGAAATGTGAGTGAATCACATTTCGCAGTGTGGCGAAGTGCCCTCCACTCATCATGCCAACCATGTGAGCCGTCCGCCGACGGTTGTGTGTACGTAATGGCCCGAACCAGCGGAGGATTAGTAGCCGTGGGCCCCGGGAAGGGCAAAGGGGAGGAGCGAATTATGGCAAGCAAGAGTATTATGGAGCATGGTTATTAATATTAGTGTGGATGCTACATGAGTGCTTATAGTTTAGAAATGCATGGCAGAAATGAATACATACGCGCATTACTGAGGATAGTTTAGATGACGGCAGAACCGCCTGGTTCCGGAAGGACGTTAATGAAGAGGGCAGGTCTTCTGACTCATCACATGCTAAATAACCCCTTCTTTCCATGAGGAATTAAAGTAGCTTCAGAGATCTGTTGGAGCCCCACGTGACTCAGCGGTTAAGATGTGCAAACGGTCAAGGTGGGAATGCCCCGGTCTCTTCCCCGCTGTCGCTCTGTCTCTCTATCTCTCCCTCTCCCCCTCTCTCTCTCTCTCTCTCACTCTCTCTCTCTCTCTCTCTCTCTCTCTCTCTCTCTCTCTCACTCTCTCTCTCGCTCGCTCGCTCGCTCTCCAATCAAACACAACACACCTGCTTCTTATCAAACATACCATCCAGTCGAAGGCGCCGAGTCGATGGTTCTTGACCTTGGGAAGGGTTACGGCAATGACCACTAGCCTGGGTAAATTCGTGAATTTTCCCCCGACACTGGGTCACTAAACCATAGCACCACGTGTCCACGAGACTTCCTCCTGCTGTAAATGATACAGGGTAACAGTACAGCGCAACTGAACTCAGGAAGCTGATTAATATACGGAACCGGGGATAACATTCCACCCCTCAAAGGGAATGGACTTGAGGCTCAAGCTAATCACAGAGGGCCCTGCAGTCCGTTGTGTGCGTTTTATGTCACGCCGAGATAGGCCGGATATTTTGAAGCGAGCGAGAAGCAAACCATGACTTTAAACAAACCCCTTGACCCGATACGACGCCACTCACGTCCCCGTGTACCGTCCCTTCGTCAACCGTGTCACGTCATCGTGATGCAGGAGCCCTCAACATCCCACATGTGGCTGGACGGAATACGAATATTGGAATTTAAACCTGTAATGTCTGTGACCCCGTTCAACATCGCTTGATCCAAGACACCGCATCCAGGTAGGTGTTGCCACCGGACGGTTGATCAGAAAGAGTTGAAGGCATGCCTCGTGGAGAAAATATAACCAGCAATTCGTGAATTCCCAGTTTGCAAAAAAAAAGGAAACTCTGGCATTTTAGGTGTGAAATCTCCGAATCCTCGTATACGGCAGGAATATGCAAATTTTAATAGCATTGGGATGCGTCAAAAATGCAGTCTGAAATCGTGTACGTTGTGGCCAGATTCGCCTCAGTTGGCGTACGTATGCACGGGTGAGGGATATTAAGTCCCTGTGGAATGTCAAGACGTAACCCCATGCCAACCCATGCGGAAAGCCTTTGAGCTGTCAGATTCAAGGAAGCCAATCGCGCGCTCAAACGGAACCCCCAGGCTTTCCGTGGATTAATCCAGGCTGACTTTCATGATAGAAGAAGAAACAAGGGTGAATCGGTGATGAAAAAATAGCAAGCACCGTGACCCGACACGAGGTCGCCCTTAGGTCAACTGACGTTGCATCACTGTGATACAAAGCCCCTCAGCATATTACCGGTTGCTAAAGGGAATACAAACTTGAAAGTCGACCTCGTAATGTTGCTGACCCAGGTCGACCTAGCTTGGACCGGGACGCGGTACCTCCCTTTAAGTGTTGCCACCAGATGCATAAGTTGTAAATTCGCGGCATAGATTTTGCACGGATAGCGTCCCATCCAATTTCTAGCCTCCCATCTCATTCGCGCCGTCCTGCACCGGCTGCGCCACCGCTGCTGAGGTACTCTGGGCGTCCGGCTGGTCAGGACAGACGCAGCTGGATGGAGGGTGTGAGCCCCCCCCCCCCCCGTCCACTGTCTGCGCCACTGCTGTTGAGGTACTCTGGGCGTCCGGCTGGTCAGGACCGACGGAGCTGGATGGTCGGGAGGGTGTGAGCCCCCTTGTCCCCCCTGTCCACTGTCTGCGCCACTGCTGTTGAGGTACCCTGGTGTCCGGCTGGGAGGGTGTGAGCCCCTTGTCCCCCCGTCCATGTCTGCGCCACTGCTGTTGAGGTACTCTGGGCGTCCGGCTGGTCAGGACAGACGCAGCTGGATGGAGGGTGTAGGCCCCTTGTCCCCCGTCCACTGACTGTCTGCGCCACTGCTGTTGAGTTACTCTAGGCGTCCGGCTGGTCAGGACAGACGCAGCTGGATGGTCGGGAGGGTGTGAGCCCCCTTGTCCCCCCGTCCACTGTCTGCGCCACTGCTGTTGAGGTACTCTAGGCGTCCGGCTGGTCAGGACCGACGGCTGGAGTGGTGGGAGGGTGTGAGCCCCTTGTCCCCCGTCCACTGTCTGCGCCACTGCTGTTGAGGTACTCTCTCACAGACGCAGCTGGATGGTCGGGAGGTGTGAGCCCCCTTGTCCCCCAGTCCACTGACTGTCTGCGCCACTGCTGTTGAGGTACTCTGGGCGTCCGGCTGGTCAGGACAGACGCAGCTGAGTGTGCGGCTTGAGTGGACGTGCTGTCGAACGACTGGCCGTTACGGGGCACGGGAGGAGCTGGCGACATGAACGGTGAGGGGCACTGGTGTCGATCTGTGTGTGCATTAAAAACATGTCTGACCACCTTTAACAGTGTAGGCTCTCTTTCTTGGTGTTTAAGGGGTGGTGAACGCCGACGACCACCCCTATCGCATGTAAAACTATGTGCTCACTTCTTATATGTATATTTAGGATCCTCGGGCTGTAGCATCGCTAGGTGTAAGGCGTCGACCAGTGCATCGTGTACTTGGCGCACCTGAATTGAAAGAGAGTAAACGTTGGTCTGCGCAGCACAAAATTCCAACGCCGTCCATAATACCACCACCGCCTGCTGCATCGTGAACTAACCAATTAATGATCTCACGAGACCACATCGTACATTCCTCATACTGATCGTATTGTACTGAATGAGCACCCCTCCCCAGCCGATCCAGAGAAAGGGCGCAAGATTTGTGTGTCTTCGCCAGCAGAGCACGCAGCCGTTGTTATGTTCCATACCATTCATTTCTAGGCGCCACTCGGTCACTCAGATGCGGGAGCCCACAGTGACCGACAGAGCGGGTGTTTGTGTGCAGCATGGATGTTGATAACCAATCGCCAGCGTGGCAAAGCCGCGCATTGAATCCTCTGCCAGTCTTCGGTCGGAATAAGCCTTGAAATCCCAACTCATTTGCGCTTCTTCATCGAATGCCGTTCCTGTTGCAGATGGGCGTACACCCATGAAAAACCCGAGGAGGCATACAGCAGCGCATGTTTTTATTAAGTCCAACGAAGTATCAACGGAACGTATTGATCAAAGCCCGATCGCGTAAAAAATGAACAAGTTAGCGCTCTTAGTACCTCCGTGTAAACCATCACCGTATGGTTACTATGGAAACGCTTACTGTTCAAACGAGGCCAACCCCCACTCCATACACACCGGGGCCATGTGTGCCGGGCACCTCGTCAGACTTGAGCACAAGCTAAGTAGTCACCACGAACATGAGGTTCGTGCACGACCGGCGGTTAGCACGCTGCCCAAATACACTGAACGCAAGGCCCCGCAGGAGGGCGTCCCACATTGACCGCTGTGCAGTTGTGGCGCAGTGACCCTGGACCATGGTCGGCTCCCACAGGCCCTGTTTACATTGCAGGGTGCGAGGGCCGCCTCCACGATCCAGCGCAGCTTTTCAGCTGGGCGATCTGAGAGCATGAATCGTGTCACAGACCGGCAGAAATACGATCACGGTGCTCGTTTGAGTTCTCCATATTCATGGCTTTTCAGTTCTCGCGTCAATACATGGTTCAATGATAAAAGAGAAACTCGAATTATGAAAAAGGCACTAAATAACGCAAAACGTCCATGGAAAAAGATAGAATGATAAAACATGCCATGAAATACGACCCTGAGGATCAACCCTATTATTCCACTTGCTGGCTGCCTGGTACAGAAAGGTGCGCCTCGCAGCCTCCGTACTAATGCATATTTATTCGGGGCAGCTCTAATTTATTCGCGTCAGTTCCTCGAGTGCTCCTGCTGGAGATTGCGGAGCGGAACTTAATACTGTTAGCCAATGTAAGGGGGTCCGACGTTGCAATCAGTCTTCCAACCATGACCAAATCGCGCTTTTGAAGCATGTTGTCGAACTTCAGCCAATCCAGGGCCTCTAGCGTCGCTGTAATGTGCTCTCGTCGACTTAAGCCAGAGACGATACGTGCGCCGAAATTGATGACAAGTGTTTCTGAGTTTTGTTGCAGCTTCCCCAAACAGTCATATTGTGATAGATGTGGTGGAAAACCAATGCCTGAATCAGTAACTTTTTCGTTTTGGGAGGAATTTTGTACCGAAATTTTGACAGCCCGACGAGAACACGGTAGCAGCGGCGAGTTACTTGTGATATCTGTTTTTCCATGACAAAGCTGAATCTTCATAGATGCCGATCATTTTTGGCGTGGGGCGAGGGCTTGATTTCGTTGTCTCTAAATGCGATAGAGGAGTTTTCGCCCAGTTTCAGACACGGAGATTTTACAACTATTATTTCAGTTTAGCTATGGTTCATTTTGAGCCGATTTTCAGTAAACCAAGTTAAATCCATACTTAAGGTGTGCATTACTCGTTGTTTTAATACTTCCAAATTTGCCGGGGTGTCTGAATAAAAAAATGCATGTCATCAGCGTAGGCGACCTGTTTTCCGTCTGGGAGATGAGATCCAAGGTTGCTGGTGAAAATCAAGTATAATTTTGGCCATATAGAGAACCTTGAATCACACCGTGGGTCACTGGTAGCGTCCCAACGGAGTGGTAACTGAAGGAGCATTTCACGACGCGCGGATCGGTCGTGGGGTCAGGTCGTGTCGTGATAATGTGGTCGATGAGGGTTGTCGTAATCAGAGTGGTACGGGTTGGCGCGCTGATGAGCTGCTGGAACGCAAGCTCCTGAATCATCTCGATGTACCGCTGAACCCCTGTCGCATTTGATTGGAGTAGGTGCAGGTTTACATCACCCAGCACGTAGCACGGCTGATTCTTGGCGAGCACATGCGTTAGCTGACGGTGCAGATCCTTTGATATTGAAGCAACTGGCGCTTTCGGTGGTCGATATAGCACACCGAGAATGAACGGAGATTTGCCTGGGAAACGTAGCCACAGACTCTCTAATGGAGAGCCAGTAGTGGGTACCGCCAGCATCTCCCCGCGCGATGTGTCCCTGTATAGGACGCATAAACCCCCGCCGCGTGACGCGCGGTCGTGCCTCTCCACGATATAACCGGGCAAAAGAAGGGACCTGCTATCCAAGTCCTCACTCAGAAACGTCTCACTGATGCACATCATGTCTAAATCCTGTGAGCTGAGTAGAATGTTCACGTCATCGATTGATGGCACCAGGTGGTTGATATTTAAATGAGCCATCGTGATACTGCGATCTTGTCGCGGTCATTCTTCGCCCGGCTGGTCATATAATCGGGCTGTCTGCCGTGCCGTCAGTCTGGGTGGAGGGGTCAAAAACCGGTGCGCTGTGTAGGCAGACCGCTGAGTGTCGGTGCGACTGACCGCGGTGGCGCCTGACGCCTGTTGTCGCCTCTGCTGCACGCGCCAGCCGGCACGTGCCCCTCTGTGGGTGGAGCGGCGAGCGGCCGGGTCATTACGGTCAGCGCGTGGCGGCGGTATTTCTCGGTGCGGCTGCACGGAGCCAGCCGACCACGGTCGGTGGGGCGGGGCGACCTGCAATGCCGGGCGGAACAGCTGGCGGGGTCCATGGGTCGCCACAAGTCCACGGCCAGCCACCGGCGCCCATATTGGTGGAGTACCGTAGACACCTCCCCCGGCACGCTGATTGGCTAGAATGGGTCCACCAGAATCGGTAGATTGATAACCAAAGGTCCATGAGCGATCAATAACCACCGCCAGGATATTCTTCACCAGGGACCAGTGGGAGGAGAAAATCATGTGAGTTAACTGAGGACCTGTAGTCTGGAGCGGAAAAAGAACACCACTACCGGCCTTGGGGTAGTAGTGCTCTTTTTTCCACTCCAGACGTTGGGTTGGATCCAGTCAGGTTGGGCAATAACAAGACACCTTTACCAGAAGGTAGATCGAAGTTTTCCTTCAAGCTGGCATGACGTCTTCCGAAGGTTTTTGAATATGGTATCAATATGGTTGTAGAGACTTTTCTCAAATAATACGCAATGGTTACTTTTATTTTGTTGGATTTGTGCGTCATAATCCTGCATTTGCAGAGCAATATTTTGTAGTCGTCCGGTATGTTGGTAGGATATTTTTTCGTCAAACTTTATGCATCGTGAGTAATTTTGTACTAATGTCGGGGAATTTTTTAGCACTTTTACTTCGTCGCAGCAGCTCATTGTCAAATTGTTAATTATTTCAAAAATTCAACCTCCAGATGAAGAAAGACAAGAAATAATTTTCTGGGGGGATATTATTCTGAATTTCAAAAGTATAGAAGCAGCCTATTTTTCCAACATGTACCTGCCTGCCAATTGGCATACAACAGTTGTTGAAAACAGTTTTTTTCTATGCCAGCTAGGCCCAGGGCATGGTGCATTCTTCCTTGATGAATTATGCATGGATTGTTGAATGATACTTGCATAATTGAACATTTATGTACAATACAATTGTCATGCTAGGAACATCTTCCTGAAGTGTTCCATGAGTTGCAGTCTGATTTCCTGTAGTATGAATTAATCATCTAGATATAATGTTTGAGTGGAACATCTTTGTTTCAGGTGCCATGCCTTACTGTGCAGTACCAGAGCCTATAAGTGGAACTGAGAAATAGAATAGACTGAAATGGTGAATTTATGAGCTCCATTTGTTACAGAATGGACAAAGAATTATATCAGTTGAGAAGTATATTAGTTAGGTACATTTACATTTGAACAAGTTTTACTTTCTCCTATATCGTGGGTGAGATATAAAATATAGTAACCAATTCGTACATTTCCCTGTTCTTCTTAAAGCACAGTCTGGAATACATGCATACTCTTTTTGTTAAAAATTACCATTGTTCTTGTTATAGGGTCGGGTCCTGCGACGTCATTTGCGCGAGGGGTATCTCAGCTGAAGCCACCATCAGTGGTAGCCTTACCTGCTGGCGTGTGTGATCCCTTGCCCTTTTCCCGTTCGGTACATAGGATAGAGTTCAAGCCGCTCTGTGGTAGAGACGGTCACCACATGTGCGCCGACCACTCGTACATTACGGCTGCGACGTGAGTGATGAATGGAAGCAGGCGAAGCTACAGGTGGAAGGTTCTCATTTTGTTAGTTCATTGTTCTGTTTTTCGCCAACCACAGTTGACGAACTACGCAGGTAATTGTGCTGCCGTTATTACTTGGTTATGTTATACGTTCGCGATACATTCGTAATTGAAATACGTATGCGCAAATACACTCGGAACTCGTACTAAGAACATATTCGCACTCGTATATATATATATATATATATATATATATATATATATATATATATATATATATATATATATAGCTGTATATATATACAGCTCTGTTGTATGTTGCGTTTCACGAAAGCTCTTCTTTCCATTGTCACAACAATTCTGCACTGTAATTGGTGAACTTGGCGCGCGCACATATAAAACAAATATCGATCATAATCGCCACATGCGTCATATATGTAGCTAAACGACACCCCAGCAGCTGATTGGTATTTCCAAAGGTTGCACTATCGATGGCTGTACTTTAAACAGTTATCACAGTTATCTACCTCGCACATGACTAATGATATCGCAGGACACAGGTTACGAGAAATGCCGAAAATTTGGCAAAATCGCCATCAGCTTAAGATTCTTGTGTCGCATATGACCACATGGAGCTTTCAAGAAAACGAAAAACAGTTGCTTTAGTGGAGGAGACCATGATTAATGGGAAAATTTTATCCGAAGGCGTATTTGAGCGCAGCATGGTCTTCTGAATCCGACGAGTACATTTTATGGCCATTAGTATAATATATCAGTCAACATTTTCAATTTAAGATTTTGCTTTTGCCTCCCATCGCCTCAGACGCCTTTTATTACGTTCTGCCCCACGCCACAAAAGGCACCTGAGGCAGATCGAGATACCGGCCTGCCAAATGTCATCACCATTGCAGTTCTTCACGAGCGGCCGCCGGTCAATTACATCGTGCCCCGTGGTAGTGGTGTGTTTCCCGAAGCGTTGCAGAGCGCTGCGAGGCGTTCCGTCAGAGCATCGTCAGCCGTTGCAAGGGACACGGGAGGAGTACGATAACTATGGCCTTTGCACTTTGGTCACATGCAGGGACTTCCATTTCCGAAAATTATTCGTGGGCACAGTACATGTACTGCCCTACAATGAGCTTCATAGAGACAATTGGCAGAGGTGCGTTTCATCGCAGTCGGTGGTCAGAGGCAAATCAGATGTATGAATGCTTCTCCTGAAGGTGCAGATTGTACTTTCGTAATTATACTTTGTATATATTGTATATATACACTTAGAACAAATTAGGCACAGCGCTTCAGTCAGGTTGACTATTTCTGGTACACACACATCCTATAATGCGTACCCG